>VZSE01006408.1:372818-572752 GCA_013398275.1 Promerops cafer
CCGGCGCGCGCGGCGCGGCGCTGCCCCCTGGCGGCCGCGCGGCCCCACCGCTGCCCTGAGGGAGCGGAGGAGCAAAGTCACCTCTGACAAAGCGGGACAGAGCCAGGGACCAGCGCTCACGGCCACCTCCCCACGGGTTTCGCCCTGGTCCCCGTGTATTCGAGGTCAGCTTGGGGGCGTTGACGTGTGTATTTGCCACATATTTCGCCCAGTGAGCCCCCTCGGGGGCGAGGATTAGCGGCTGGAGATCGGCCGGGCAGCCGTGTGTGCTCACGGAGCCGCGTGCGTGGGAAGGGCTGCGGGCCGGGCTGGGCTGGCTGACACTGCCCTGCGTGCAGAGTGAGAGCCGTGGCGTTTTGGGGCTCAGGCTCTTGGCAGCAGCGCTGCAGTTCTCCTCCTGTCCGTGCACAGAACTGAGCAAAGGGGTTCGTGAATCCGCAGACAGATTTTTGAGGCCAAAAGGGACCATCAGACAGTCTCGCCTCATTTTTTTGCGTAGCAAAGGCTGCAGAGTTTGGCTCAGATCTGCACTGAGCTTCTAATTTGCTTACTGAAATCATCTTCCCCAGAAAAGCATTTACCCCTGATATGACAAGTAGCAAGAGTTGGGGAACTCATCATATCCTTTGAAGTTTTGCCACAGCAGTTTATCACTGTCACAATTAAAGTGTGCTCCTGCAATATAATTTGATTTTTTTTGTCTGGCCTCTGTGGCTGCACACAGGTCTCAATCATTCTGTCCTTAAAATGAAGAGCCCTTGAATCCCTATTTCTGTCTTTTCTGAAAATTTTTATGTGACAATCAGCTCATCTTTCAATTTTTTGATAATATGCATAACATGATAATAACATTGAACTTGCCAACTCTCACTGTATTGTGCTTTCTCCAGCACTCAAATCCCATTTGCAGCCTCTCCAATTTATCAAAATGCTTTTGAAATTACTCTGCTAAGCAGTGAGTACACAGAGAGGAATGTGTGGTGCCACTAGCGTTATCAAATACTATTAAGAAGCTGGAATTTGTTTACCAGATGCTGCACTTTGTAGTAGAATTGACTACGACTAGGCTGGTAGTAGTTTTTTTTGGCCTTGAATTATAAATCTTGCACATTTAAAAGCCAATATGTAGGATAAAAGCTTCCTGCCTAGGCTTGGACTGCTACATCAGAGAGCCCTGCAGGTGTCTGATCGAGAGGCTTAGTTGTCCCTAAAGGACCAGAGACTTTGGACTATGCTTCAGTGCCTGAAATAGCTCAATGCAGATGTTTGATATGCTCAGCAAGGACTAAAACAAAACCAATAAACTGTGGTCTCGGAGTCAGGAGGAGATTTCCATTGCTGTCTGATCTACGGGAGCTGCTCTGTTTGGTTTTGTGGAATAGTGTTCAAGTGCCAGCAGCATTCAGATACAAGGTTTGTCTTACAGTTCATAGAGGTACAAGACCAAAATTTGATGTATAAGCTTTAGAGCTTTATTTTGCTTGTTTTACCCCACTCCTGTTGAACAACCTTTTCCTTCAGATTTTCCCTGCTCTTTCTGGGGTTAGATTTTGTCTTGTCAATGGTGTTCTGGGAATATATTGGCCACCTCTTGTCCAGATTTAATTTCCTTCTGTATGTTGTGCTTTCTGTTTTGCCCTCCTTACTCATCCACGTGTATTCCTCTTGTTTCACACATTGTTCAGTGGATGTTTTTTTTTCTCCTCACCAACCTGTTTCCCATTCAGCTGTAGCACTTACTTGGCTGAGCCTGAGCTGTCTGTTCAAGCCTATTCATCCTTCTTATTCAAGGTTGTATACTTAGCTTGCTCTTGTTTGAAAGTTTGCTCATTCCTTTGAGGCAGAGGCTTCAGATATTCCCTAGCTCCAAGACATTAACCAGACAGGAGTTCAGGCACCTGGATGCCAATAGCAGAACTGATATCCACAAGCCATCAGGAATAGAAAGGCATTTATGCAAAAGTTTGGGCAGTTGACCTGTTGCAGGACTTTGCTGAAAATCTTAAGAGGCTGAGTAGCAATTTCTAAACATATTTTTCGAGCACTCTGCTGCTGAAAATTCCCACTTGAACTCCTCTCTGTGGTCAGATCAATTAAAGCAGCACATAGGGATATTTGATGGACTAGGTGGAGTGATTTGTCTCCAAGCTGTTCCTGCTGGTTTGGGTCTGTATGTTAAGGGTGAAATGTTTGAGAATCTGCTAATTTCTGGGTCTTAGTCATATCTGAAGATTTGCAAAAGAAGGGCAATCTACCGCCTCCCTTCTGCAGCATAGAAATCAGATGATAATGTGATTCCAGTTAAATACCTGCCCAGATAACTGCCTGATAACACCGAACTGGCTGGTGGTTCCAGCCAGAGCTGACTTGTTGGTTTCAACAGTGCTTTCTGCTATTTGTGCCTAATTGCACATTGGTTCGTGGCTTGAGTCCAGGCTCTCCCACCATCCTCACTTCCTGTTATTGGCTCATGTTTCAGCTTGGCTGCAGGCAAATCAACTATGTTTTCTCAGGCAGGAAAAGTCAAACCCCGCATGGGGATGAGCCTGATCCTGAACTGCGCCCTGCCAAGCACTCGGACCTCCAGGCAGTTTGGGCCAGTGACTTGAGGCCACATCTGGCCATAGCTAACAAAGACACTCTAGGATACAGCTTGTGCAACTTCAGTGTGTGGCCACTCCCAGCTAACCAATTTCCTGAGCTGTTTTGTCTACTTACCAGAGTTATATCTTCTCTTAAGAATTTCCAAACTTTAAATGCTCCCTTCTGCACTGATAAAAGGCAGTGGAGCAAGACAGAAGAGTTGTACTTTCATAGCCTTGTAATACTTTCATAACTGCTACTTTTTATACCGTTTTAGAGAATTGTCTCATTCTGGTATTTCAGTGAAACATAGAAGATCAAATTGAATAACATCACATCCTAGTGATTTTGAGTGATAAATAAGCTGAGGCATAATTTTTGTGATTTACAAGGTCAGCAGCTACCTGATATTTGTAATGTGCTTGTGATTAACATCAATATTTGAATATCCAGATAGCCTATACCCTAATATATATGATCTGTAGATTGCTCTTATGACAGCTGCCTTGCAGTACTCTATGCCTACCAGTCATTAATATCTCCTCAGTCTCTCCATAAAAGTAAATGTAACTAATAGCATAGCAAGTCCAGCTTCTGATTATGTGAAAAGCATGGACAAAAATCTAAAGATCTTGTGTATATGGGCTCTTCCGTGAGGCACAGGCAGAAGAGATTCTAGAGGGCTGCTGTGCAGCAGCTGTGCAGAGATGGGTAGGAGAGGGTCTTGTGTTTGCTACTTACAGTGCATCCTGCCACTGGGACTGGATATGGAACTGGGCAGGAGCCTGTTGCTTGGTCTTCCTCTTTTTGCTCTGCTTTGTCACTGAGGAGACAAAGGTGTTGTGATGGAAGTATTGCCAGCACAGCAAATGAGGTGTGCCACAGCTAGAAGCACAGACACAGTTAATTATGGTAAACTTATTTTACTGGGGCTCACCACACTTTTAGGGCATCATTAGGTCCCATGGGGTTACAGGGCTGACAAGGGTAAGGACAGTGGCGGGAGTCTGGAGATGGAGAGGGAGGCTGAAGAAAAAGGATGAAGTGAAAATTAGAAGTGCAGATCCAGCCTTCTGCCTGCCAGCTGTGCCTACACCTCTGTACCAGTAAGATCACCTCTGTGCCTGTAAGAGAAACAGCAAGGTGAAGGTTTACTAAGTGTGAACAAAAATCACATGTCAAATGGAAGGAGTGCTTAAAAGTCTTGTGCTTTTACCTGCCTACCTGGTGAACTGATTGTACCCAGAGCAGACCTTTAGCTTTTCTCTCCATTCACTCCCACTTGCGTGCAATGACTATAAAGTCTTCCAGGTGGGTACCTCTTTATACTGAACATCGTGAGCCCTGGTCTGTGCTTTGGGCTGCTGTGTCATCAGCTTTAGAAGGCTGTTGATAATTTTGATGACTTGGTTTTGATTGATTCAAGAAAAAATGAGCCAGACAAATATATGCAAAATGTTATTTGAATTTGTAGGACACAAAAGAATTCTTCAATAAGGTCAAGCAATCCAAAGCTGTATTCCCAGCTAAATGAAGAATCAGTGATTTTTTGAACAAAAAATAAATCTTTTAAAAGGAGACTGATAGTAGTGCCAGATCACTCAAATCCCAACAACAACAACAAATATATTACAAAATCTAAAAAAGAGCTGGCTGAGAGAGCTAGGGCCCAAGGCAAGCTGCGATTGTTTTGCCTTTTCTGGAGATAGAAATACCTTTGTCTCAGAGGAAATAGAACAGACATTCTTTGTAGCTGATTTCCTTCTGACTTCCTCTGTGCTAGAGATACATGTTTTCCTAGAGCTTTTTGAGAAACTAAACCTTTCTGCTGCAATTTCGCACTTCAACAGCTTAAGTCCAGCTAGTTCTCCATGATATCAAATTTTGCTGATGTTAACAAAAAAAAAAAATAAATCAAAACCCTACCTAAGCTTCTCTTTACTTTCCCTAGCAGACCATTTCACCCACTTCAGAATATTCATGTACTCCAGCCTGTGCTTTTCTTTATGACCAAGCTGAATACTTAAGTTGCTGGTGGCAAAGTTCATGTTTGCATTGTTTTCTCCACTGTTTAGTCTGGCATCTGTTTCAGTATCACTGCTTTGTGTTAGAATTAGCAAGGAAAAAAAGAAGCATATTTATGCAGTACAATAGGTTTTCATAATCATTTCCAGATGGCAGATCCCATCCTTCCTTTTCTTATGATTCACTGAAACTCAAAACACTGTATGGAGTGGTCTGGAGGTAAAGAAATAGGAATGAAAATCTCCTCAGGGAAAGGTTGGTATGACTTGCTTTTCATGAAAAATCTACCAAAGGAAAAAGAAGCTTAAAAAATAGGATCTGAATTGGTAATCACTAAGGGAGGAATTTATTAATCATATTGAATTGAAAATTGTCTAGTAAACCATGTGATGATAAGGTCATCATCACATTCTCATGAAAATGGACTAGGTCTTTTCTCCAGACCTTGATCATTTAAAAGCAGAGGTATTAACATATTTGTTCAATGTAATTTTCTCTCTCTTTTAAAGAATATACCGAATTTTCTGAGGTCACAGCAAAACTTTTACCCAGGCTGAGTTAGCCAGGCCAGGCAGCAGCAACTTCTGCTGTAAGATCCAGAGAGATGTGTAAGGATTCATCTACAGAGTGCTGTTGTTGTTTGGATGACATCTTTCCTCTATGCTCAAAGCTGCATTACTCAGGAGTTAGTAAAAATCTCTTCCAGGCAGTGGAGATGCTGAGATTCCCAGGATGTGAAGAAGCAGATTACAAAGCTATACAATACTAGAGGCATTCAGCAGAGTGGGGTGTCTGGGTGCAAAGTGGGACGCAAGTCCCTCTTCACAGTTCTGTTTGATAAAAGCCAAGGAAATGTGTAGTTCTTTACTTCCAGATGTTAAAGAAATACTATCTCTTGGCTGTTCTTGTAGCTCTTGGCCTCTGACTTTTGAGCATTGATATCATAAGTGAATTTGTATTGGCTGGTGTAGTGCCAAGAAATCAAGCTGAAAGAGACTCTGTGACAAAGCTGGTTTATTTTTCCAAAGAAAATCATCTCCATGAGCTTCAGATGATAAAAAAAACACACAGATGCCATCCTACTTTTCAGTTTGGCAAGAACTCTTTTCCTGATGTTATGAAGAAGAAAATGTATTTATTTCTACATATGAGATTTATTTATTCCCTTTCACTTCCATCTCCCGTTCATTTATCAGTCCAGGAAAAGAGCATGTCAGTTTAAAACAAACAAAATACTTGACATGTGGGTGGCTCCAGATTCACTGCAGATCCCTACAGAAGCCTTCATTGTGAAATACCCCTGTTTGGATGTGGTGAAAGCTGAGATTTTCATGGATTCCTGCTGCCCTCCATTTGGGTGAGAGTGCTGCAGTCTTTAATTGACCAGCATGATTCAGTATGTTTTGGTTTCTGTCTTGTTTCTTTTCGTGCCTCCCATATCCTCAGTAGCACTATCCTCTTCAAATATAGAAGTACCTCCCATTTAGCCTGCAGATGTATTTTACTTTGCCATCAGTGGGATATCCAGAGAAATTGAAGTGTTCAACTCTTTCACAGTCTCACTTTTGCACAGGGGACATGATGCTTGATGGATAATATTATAGAAAAATAATTTCAGTTAGCAAGGCCTGATAAGGTGACTCTGCAGCTGCTTATGAACTGCCCATTTGCAGGGTACAGAGCTACAAGCCTGAAAGGAAAAATAAAAAAAATGCGAATTCTGTACCATCTTTAGTTGTGCAAGAGATGATTTACAACATAGGCACAGTTGTCGCCCAAGAAAGACTCACTGTTTCTAACTTCTGGAAAGACACTTGATAAATTTGCAGACTGTGTGTGGGCTCTTTTCTTCTTTTGCTGGCACAGATTCTGTTAAATACACAGAGGGTCAAATGCTTGTTTTGGCCTTCCTGCACGGAGGCCAGCTGGAGAGCCGTAGTGTAACAAAGCACACTTCTCCCTGCTGCCAGTTACCTCTGCAGGAACTCACTGGGGGCACTTGAGACCTACTCTGCTCTTGCTGACTGCATATCTCTCTCCCTCTCTTGCTGACTGCCCATATCTCTCTCTCTCAACACACTGCCAAAGGGAGTTTTTCCAAGCAGGCAGAGAAGATCTAGTATTGAACAGGTCTGTCTGTGCCATAGTAGAGTTTTCTTCATCTCCATGATAAAAGGCACTGGTGTATTTTGATGTTATTTCAAGTCAGTTTACTTTTGGGTATTTCAAGTAGATGAGCTCATAATTTAGTAAAAGGAAGAATTTCCTGAAAGCAGATGGGGAAAAGACATCCAGTAGTTACCAATTCTTGGATGTTGTGGAGCACATGCAGAGACAGTAGAAAGTAAAAGGAAAAACTAAGGGAGAAGAGAGGACCACTTTTGTGAGAGACTGGGTCAACTGGGAAGATGCTGCTGAATGGTTTGACAGGAGCTGCTGTCACTGGACAAATTACCCAAGTGTAATTTGAGGGTATAGCTGGTATTTTTTGGCATTTAATGTATTACAATTGCTGCAAGAAGTGCATCTTTCTGTGAGCGTACCCTGCTACACACTGTGAATTCGCCTCAGAAGTAAAAAGCATGTATCAAAATGAGGGCAAGGAGGAATTTAAGTGATAGGGTAAAAAAAAAAAAATTATTCACACAGATACCAAAACTTCTGTTCCATGTTCTTGAGTATGCACCTTCCTATTTCAGATGTCTGGGTTGTGGATTTCTTTTTTAAAGAATGGCTAGCCATTGACAGTTTGCCAGTTTCTCAGTATCTACCTTTCAAATTTAAAATGGCATTAGGAATTAAAGAAGTATCCCTAGAACATATTTGTTGCAGCTCACACTGGTTTTAACAGCTTCCACAAGGAAAGGGGATCATCTTTTCCCAGTGCATGTATAGACACATCCAAAATGCAGTTGTTCACTCACTCTTGCTCCTCAGGGTATGCCAGGGTGAACTGTGTTGATACTGGAGAATCTGAGATCTTTTGCTGTAGCAGATTGTTGTTACTTTTTTTAGCAGAAAATCTCTGAACCCCAGATTTAAAACTTTAGTGATGGAAGGCAGAAGAAATATAAATATTCTGTATTAAATGAAGAATTCCCTGAAGTCTGCTGTGAATAACAATTGTCTCGGAAGAGACTATCAGAGCATGAGAGGGATTAGTGCTTCTGAGGAAACCAGGAGGCTTTACAGGCTGAGATTGCTCCAACAATAAATACGCAATCAGTTCAAATTATATGGCAAACTCTTAAATAGCATCAGTGTATTTTGGCATGAGGGCTGAGTTTAAATGCATTAAGCTTTTCAGTGAGTAGTAATAATATGGCATTTGGGCATTAAGAACAGGATGAGCTTTGCCAAACCTTTGCTTTAGCTCTTTGCCTAAGGGTATATTTAAAAGGTAATTTCAATGTGGTTTTAACTGGCTGCAGTGCTAACCCAGGAAGGGTGAGGGAAAATCTGGCAAGGGCTCTTGAAGTTTTGAGGTCTTAGATTTTTGGATTACTGTCATAGTGGGATGCAGCTGGATTATTATGTGATCAGATCTTTGTTGCAGCTTGCATGGCTGTAAAGTGAAAGCAGTTTCCCAAAAAAAAGGAGAAAAAAAAATAATATCTGTAGTACTGGTGTGCATATGCATGAGCCAGAACATTTTACAGAGCAAAAGACAGCCCTTGTGCTCAGTACCTGCTAATGCTCCAGGCTCTGTGACTCTGCCACGAGGCCCTCTTCAGTTTTACAAAATACCCTTTAAGTCATTAGTTGCAGGCAGGATCCCAGTAACCTCTGGATCTGATAGTGGATAAAAGCTATGATTCATCACATGCTTAAACACATGAAATCTCTAATGAACAGAGTCAGAAAGAGACAGAAAAAGGGGTTATGAGGGGGAAGGAGGTCTGGCCTTCACAGCACTGTTCTACTCAATGTTGAAGAGAAGCAGTTTCCAAGGCATTTTTTTAGCTAGAACCTAATACAGCCTTAGGCTTGAGGCTGTGATTCAGAATGGCTGGCGCTAGCCTTGGGAATACTACTCTGGAAAATTCTTAAATTGGAAAACCAAACCTCCAACTGAGAACATGTTTTGACCTTTTTTTTCAAACATTTCTGTTTGAGTGCACAGAAGAACAGGTTTTCCATCAGGTTCTGCAGTCAGTAGTCATCTAAGGTCGATCACATCTGCTGTTGTGTAAAATTTCAAATTGATGTTCTACATTTTAAAATTTAATCAGGTTCAGCTTGTGATTTTGTTTATTTCCAGAGTGACCTCTGTCGTGACCAATGCAATTGTTGACTGCTTTTGAATCATGATAATGGTGGATGTAGTACTGCTGTCATTCAAAGTAATTTCCATGGTCATCTCAAAACTACACTCAAAACAACTTCTCCAAGAAACCTTTTCAGAAAATCAAAGTTAATTTTTTTTTCTGGCTTAATGAAAATACTGTAAACTTCTTAGTTTACAGTACTTTAGTACTACATTAAGAAGTAAGTTTTCTTCTTAACGGTCCCACATGGAATCTCTGCACCCAGCATTTGCAGCTGGCTGTACCACAGCTTGAACTCTTTGTGTCAATTGGCAGCTTCTTTGGCTGTTGGTTTTTAGCTGACTTGAATAAACTACTCTACCAAGGCTTTGAAATGTTGGAGAGGGACCTAAAAGCCACCTCAGCGGTATCAAATCAGGCTTCCAGCCTGCACACTCAGCAAAGGGAGTACCAACACCTCCAGGTTTTATCCATTTAGATAAATTAATTTTAATTTAATATAATTTAATGTAATGAAGAAATTCCATTGCATCATTAGTTTATTTATTGTGATATCCAAATTTTCATATGGTCTGTTGTATTCTGAGTATAGTATTCTTCCTAGTTATTCAACAAGATGAGATATTTTTGTGTTGTCTTTAAGAGTTTTCCTATGTGTGTCACCACACAAATGGGCTGGCTTCACCTGGGGTTCCTTAAGGCAGATTAAATAAAATGCTCAGTAACATTGGCACAGCAGTCCTCAGGACACAGAGTCAAGAATGTCTCATAATTTCTAAAATTTTTCTGGACTCTTCCAGGACGTAAAACTCCATGGAAATACAGGCCACTTTGGAAATACAGACTACTTTGGAAATACAGGCCACTTTGCTGAGGCCGTGTTGTACACAGAACTGATTTTAGAAAATTTAGAAAATTTTCCATTATCTGAAGGTGAATTCAGGTGGAATTCCTGCATTAGATTCTGGATGGATATTTTTATAAAGTCTATATTCATGCCAATTACTTTTTTTAAGCAAGCTGTTTTACCTGAGAGAGCTCAAGCCTTAGCCAATGCCTCTGCAATCTACAGATATTAGATATTTCTTTTGAATTCTAATCCAGGGAATAAAATATCTGTGACTTTTGCAGCATTCTTCTGTGGTGGCATTTTGAATTACTGCTTCTGTATTGAAGAGTCCCTTGAAATATGTCCCTACAGTCCCAGAGCATAAGAGAATAAAATAATAATGAAAAACACAGATTAAATTATGTTGCTCTCCAAGCCTTAGCTTTTCATTTCTCCACTTTAAAGTTGGTGTTTTAAAATTGCTTTTTTAGTGATGTCTATTAATGTTTCTACATCTATCTATCTATCTATCTATCTATCTATCTATCTATCTACCATGATTGGTAAATCAAGTATCCAAATACTTGATCTGAAAAGAGAATACTTAGATATTTCATAGCCTATTCAGTACAGCCATAAGAACATTTTGCATGAGAACACATTGTACAAAGCTATAAAAAGAAAAACATATTGAACAAAATGACAGAATAAAGGCATTACTGCAGAATCAACATAAAGAATGAGGAGGAGAACATGCCAGAGATGATGTACAGATACCAGAACTCTGCTGTAATGGAATTTTGTTTTTTTGCCTGATGAACACTGTACAGAATTTTCTTCCATAAGATCTGGATTACATTCCTTTTTACTTTTTTCTTTTTTTTTTTTTTTTTTAACACCACATCTGGGTAAACAGGAATTTTTTTTGAGAAAAAATGCTCATTTTTGTTGGACAAACATCTGATGCCTTATGCTGCAAGGAGACTTCTGTAGCTACACATCTTTTGTGACTGTGACCTCTTTGGGGCAATGTCTCTTATCTCCTTTAGTGTGTAAGATATACCTTACACAGTGGGGCTTTGTTCATCGTTGCTTGTCTTTTGCTTTGTCTACATTGAGCTTTTTAATGAAACATGGAGTCTGCTTGTTTGGTGTGCTGTGCAAAGAGCTGAGACAGCCTGTTCCAAAAGAAATGTGTGAAACGACCTCCCTCTTGGGGCCTCTGAGGTTTGTTCTTTCTCACTTGCTTCCATTTTATCTGAAGTAAGTCGTTTTGAGTCAAAGCACACAATGGTTCTTTGTACATGAAGAAATTGGTACCTTTCTGGATTTTAACTTCAGTGAACAAAGATTTTTGCACCCTTTTTTGTCTTGTGAATGAAGCCAGAGCAATTGTCATGTATTCCTTAGAACACATTGTACAGAACCCACACCTTACCTTGTAATGACCTGGAAACAATTCTACAGGTGAAAGAACCCATCTGAAAAGCCTGAGAGTTTCATAATGATGGCCAAAACAGAAATTCATGTGTTTCATAGGTATGTGGCCTATTTGTGAAAACAGCAAATTCCAGATTTTTCATGGTATTTTGTCTTTACAATCAAGTAATTTAAAAAATGCTCTTTAAATCAATTCTGCTCTGGTTTTGTCCTGAGCTGTTCAGCCGCAATTGTGTTCCACTTTCTGTCAATTAACCTGAATCACTGAAGGCAGTTCCTTTCTAGGCTGTCTGCATCTGTACTCTCTTCTTAGGAAGAAAAGCCCCTTTTCACAGCTTGCTACCCAATTTTTGGCAAAATGAAATTGCAGCCATTCAAGATTTTTGGTCTTTTTCTCCTCCAATTTTGTTTCAGCTACATGCATTCTGCTCTAGGACATTTGCAGAAGTTACTGACCAGCAAATGGTGCATCAACTAATTCAAACCTGGAGATAAAATAAGCAAGGCAACATTTTTTGTGAGTGTGAGAGGTATGAAATCAAACAGACATTGAGTAGGTTTCAGCAACACTCAGACTCAACCAGGTGGAACAGTGGCTGCCACAAACAGCCAAATTCAAGAAAAGGGACAAAGATAAGCAGTGACCTGGTGGTGATGGGTGAGCTCTGGTGAAGTTGGTTTGATGCCTATTTACAGTCATCTGCTATTGGAGAGATTTGAACAAATAAGGAAACAAACTCTAAAAGCAGAGACCACTATGAGGTGTTGAAACCCTCCCTGCAAATGCCCCATTTCTCTTCCTGGAGCTGCAGTGTTCCCAGTGTAGGTGCTGACAATGATGGCAAAAGGCAGAACAGCAAGTAAGCCCTGACTTCTGTCCAGCATTGCTCTGCTCTGCTTTATCCTCATGCCATTTCCAATGCTAGTGAGGCTAGTCCCCCTTCTGAAGGTGTTGGCAGAATATTTTTCCTCCCATTTCTTCCAATTTGAATCTTCTCTGAAGACAAAAGGCATAACTTCTGGAGGAAGGGAGAGAGATAACTGAAAACACATATTTGTAAAATCCTTCACAATATCCATGAAATTTCTTTTAAAGAGAAGACAAAGTGATGAAAGACAAAAGAGTGAGAACCTGGTGTGGACTTGAAGTGAACAGTACTCAGATATATTCCTGGGAGGAATGTCCAGGTGGATGTTGAAGCACAGCATGAAATAAAGGATATCTGCAAGTGATTTGTTATCTAGTATGCAGGATCAAGCTTTATTCCACTCAGTGATGTATGGGTAAGGACACCTGGAGAGTGGAAAAATTTAACACAGGAGAGGCTCCAATGCATTTTTTCAGATACTTTTTGTCTATTACCAATTCCCTAGAAATTGTTTCCTGTGTGTGCTTTGTTTTTAAATGCATATAAATAACAATTCACCTTCCAGATCTCCATTTTGGCAGTTCAGAGAGAGGGAGAAGGCGTACAAGGTTAAAAGAGTAAACTCTGAATCTGCTCTTTAGAGCTTCTCAAGTGCCAAGCAAAACACAATGACATGAACTGATAAGAGGACATGAATGAAGTAGGAATGTTGGCACTTACAAATCTGGGCTATCTGTCCCATTAAGATTAGAGGAAGTTGTCTTAACTAGGGGGGTCAGTGTGTCCTACTTACAGTAAAATGGCAGATGCAGGGTTTGGAGACTTCCATCTATAGCAATATAGTAATATTCCTGCAGAAGCATAAAGCAGCTTAGGAAGGCCATTGTGTATGCAGTTGGTGCCGGTTTTTAAAGAAGCTTAGTTTTCTGATGCAGTTAATGTGATATAACCCTGCAGAGAGTGGGAAGGAAATAAATCCCTCCAGATGTTATCCAGGAGAGCTTGTTCCTGGTGATATTACTGCCCCTGATGTAGGAGCTGCCGTGACAGTAGAAGGGCAAGGTGGTGAAAATCTAATAGAAAAAGCAAAATTTGTCCAGAGAAAGAGTCTTCAGCATTGAGATTTTCAAGGCATGAGGCTTTTCCATTCTTCATTGACCAATCTGGGCACAGGACACATGCAGCACTTTGTCCAAAAATCTCTCCTGAGACACAGAAGTGTCTTTTATGTTAGTTCAAATTATGTTGGCAATACATGGTGTTTATGAGCAAAAAGATTGCTGTAGGACAAGAAATGTTTTTAATGAAAGTATTTAGTCCCTGGAGCAATTGTTTTGTGATTACCTGGCAAGGACATCTCTGCCCCAGAGCTTTCCACTGGAAAGCAGAAACAATTCTGACATGAGTGGTAAATACCCTGCTTGAAGAACTGGTAAATACCCTGCTTCTACCCTGTAGAAGACTTGACTTTTGCTCAGTTTTTAGGGATCCTGTGCTTTCAAAGTAAGCAATGTGTCTTTAATAATGTTATGACACAGAGAAGAACTGGGGACAAAATTATCTTTATTTTCTGGATGTAGTAATGTGACATGGGCTGAGGTTACAGCCAGTTACACTTTATCCAGTGGCTCTTACAGTTATGGTTATAAAACTTTAGGCTTGCTATCATCAGGATGGTGCTGAATTAATTTTTTCCTATTCTCACAGTGTTGGAGCCAACAATGCCCCTATCATTCTGCCAGACACACTGGAATTGTATTGTGTGGTTTAAAGCAGATTCTGTCAGAACCTTTGGCCCACATAGAAAATTTTGCTTAGATTTATTCCAGTCTAAACCAATACTCAGTTCAAAAAAACAGAGTATGCAGTTGTTTGTTTGCAAACTGAGCACAATGTACATGTGTTTACAATGTATTAAAAAAAATCCTATCATTTTACTGAGGCTATACTTACAGGCCACCAGGCACTTTCCTCTTTCCTGAGAGTTTGGAGATAGTCTTCAAATAATCCTTAGCTTTACAAGGCATAAAAATAAATTTGGAGCTAATACAGGCAGATTCCTGGCAGAGTTTTTCTTCACTCTGCCCTACGTAACTATGAGTGCAAACCAGGGCCAATGTTTTTGGCTGTGAAAGGGAGAGCTTGTGAAAACAGTACCACAATGTTTTGTTCAGGGTGTGTGGCCATAGTCAAGTTAAAAGAATAACACCAGTATTATTACAATAAGCTGTCTATACAAAGAATTTGCTGAAGTAAAATGGTAATTTTTTAAGAGTTCACATTTGCAGTAGGACTGGTCCATACGTTCAAGAATGACTATTGCACTAGATGAGAAAATAAAGGATCAACCACTGTTAAGGATTTCTGGATGTTACAGTCGAATTCCCATCTCTTGTTCTGACAGAAGAGAGCAAGGCAGGATCTCTCCTTTTGCAGTTCCAGGTAACATCAGAACAGCTTGCTGAAGACCAAGGCATTTTCCAACCTGCAGATGTCCAAACCCATGTCCACCAGGATCTGGCAAGCACATCCTTGCAGCCACCTGCCATAACAGTCCTCTTCCTCAGGGGTCTGCTGCAATAAGGTGTGCTAAGCAATGCCCAAGTTGCACCCTTACTGAAAACAGCAAGAAAACAATTGGGAAAGCCAAGGTCCATATTGCTCCAGAGGAATAGCAGCAGCTCATGTATCTCCAGGGCCTTCTTCAAATTTTAAGAATTTGTTCTTCCACAATTAATCCAATCCTATAAACAACCAGTATCCAAATCTGGTGGATAACTCTTATTTTACAACATGGGAGAATTCAGGAACATGGGGAAAAAGACAAATTGGGTAAAAAGATTAACCACAATTGTGCTGTTCAGGGAGAATGAATATCTGAAACATGGCCCAAAAAATCCTATACTAATTAGTAGTGAAAAACAGTTTATTTCTATCACAATGACATCATGCACCAAGAAACTCTGTTTCCTGATGTGGCAATTATTTACAATAGAATAAAAGTTGCACATACATCTAAAGAGTTCTAGCAGTGGTTTTCACTGAATTATTTGCTAGAGTGAGCAAAAAAAAAATATCAAGTTGGTCTCATCCTGTCCAAACATTTCTTATCCTGTTTGAAACTGTGTTTCCATTTTCTTAGAAACCTCTCAATTTTATTCAATATAAATTCTTTGCTTTCCACCATAAGACCTTCTGGCACTAGAACTTTATTTTACTGAATGATTAATGAGGTTGAATGTTCCAGTTTTTCCACATAGCAAAAGGCAATACCCAAATTTGCTTCAAGTTGCACAGGATCACATGGTGAATAATTTCTGCAGAGCCTTCTCAGAGGCTGCTGTGAGACCAGCAAGGAAGGAGGCTAACATTGATTAGACACTTTTCACCTGCCTACCTGAGGACAGACACACCAACACTTTCCTAGAACCAATGACATTTGGATATCTGAGAGATGGAAATGTTTTGAAGATATGTGACAAACTGCCCATCAAACAGGCAGCAAAGTTTTACTGATATCAGGCTTTAAGCCCTCTTGGACTTTTGCAGCAGCCCCAAAATGCTGCAGTTGCAGAAACACAACAAGAAGCAGCACACCAGGCTGAGAGCAAGCAGCCTGGGAAGCAGCAGCACTCCTGGGCACTTGGAGACAGAGAGGAAATGAGGGAATGGTGGGCAGCTGGAGGTCTGGACATGCTGACTCGAGCCCAGAGTGATCTTCTCTTCTCCAGGACTGTCCTCTGCTTCCTTCAGCAATGGCAGCTTTCAGAAGGATGCTGCACAAAACCCATCCTTAGATCAGGTAAACTTTTCTCATTGCTACCTCTATAAGTAAAGCTGTAGGAAGATCTTGGGGTATAAAAGTCATGAGATCCCACTCCTGAAGGAGTGTACCAAATATGCCTCAGTTTGTGGAACAGCCACAGGGATCCTAGTGGGACTAATGAAATTTGTGTGGGCACATGCTTGGGAGAAAAACAGATTAAAACATTGTTACTTTTAAAATAAACTGATAATTTACATCTCTTTCAACTAAGCCAAAGCTCTGAAACACAGAAAAGTCAAAATAGGTTTTTCTATGATTTCCTCTGTTCTCTCATTTGAAGGCAATGTTTCAGTTAGCTTAACTGTACTTGGTACTTGTATGGATAGGAGCCAGCTGCCAAGAATCTGTAAGAATTGACAGCAACTGGAGAAAAAATTGGGAGAGGAAAAAGAGGACTATGCTTCCTCAACATTTTTAATGAAGTGCAGCAAATTTAGAACAGCAAATGCATGTAGAGACTTGTTATTCAAAAGCCTGCATTGACTAGTTAATGGGAAAATCATTATTTATTTAGAGAAAATGATCTTGTATTGTCATTTAGGTCCTGGTTTATTCAGACAACCCAAGATGGTTTTGGCATCTGGTGTTCTTGGCATAGAAGAACCCTGGCCGGGTTCATACCTCCCACTGCCCTCCTAGCAGATGTCTTTTATGGAAGCACCAATATCCTCAAGGGAGTTTCATGGTCTGAGGAGCAGTCAATGAATGTTCCAAGACGAGCATGTGTGAATTGAATAGTGGGGTGCACCTTCCAAAGTAATCACAGTGCTGTGAGCAATGAATGTCCTGAGGTATAAATTAATTCAAGATGGTCTAGCAAATCAGTGTGGTGCCCTTCACGTGGTTATACACACCAGCAGCAGTTGCTCTAGCTGCTAAAAACCTGTGTTTTGTTTTACACCCAGCTCTTCTGGACATAAAAGAAGTCATTTACCCCCTCTCTCAATGGTATTGGTTGTGCAGACTTTAATTATGGAAGAGCCTTCTTGGAACAGGTTTTCAATCTCATAGAAGCTGCAGCATGATAAGGGAGCTGCCTTCCTCACCTTGGGGATGTCATCCCTTATGTCTGGTGTGGAGAAGGAGTCCTTTGAGTGGTCCCTGCTGCTTGGCTGGAAAAGGACTGCACTGCATCTGTGGCTTCTCATATGTTCTTCTGTACAAGTGGTACCAAATGCAAAGAAAAAATACAAAGTGTCCAAAATGACCTCTAGAATTGTCAAAGTGAGCAACTATCCCTCAATCAGGAAATAGTTTATTTGTGTGCTCAGGGCTTTCAGTGTCTGTGTTGGTTTGTGCTTCAAGGCCTTGAGTTCACTTCCAAAAGAAGCAGAGGGATGCACCCACATTTAACTGCTTCAGAGTAATGGGTACAACTGGGAGATTAACAAAAGGAAAGTGGGAAGGAAAGTAAACCCAAGGAAATACTATAACAAACTGCTCACTCCCCTCTACCTGGACTGTTTGTGTAAGCACAGCCTAAAAAAGCTCACCAAGCCACATTTTCAAAATGAAGCAATGAAGTTATTCTATTGACATTCAGACCATATCAAAAGAACTTTTTCTGCATTTTCATGAGGGTTTGTTTTTTTAAAGGAAATAGTAATGAAATGTATTGCAAACTTAAGGCCTGCTTCTGCTTGAACTTTTTCTGTGAGCGTGGATGTGCTCCAACACTGTTAAAGTAAATGGGAGGAGTATCTCAGTGACAGGATGGGTCTGGGCCCACAGGAAAATCCAGCAAGTGCTGGCAAGTTGACAGGGGAGCCATGCTTAGCAAGGTCATTTGTAACCACTCCATGATGTGGGCAGCTGTACAGTAGCTCTGTTGCAGAATCAGACCTATAAACCAGACATTATAGGTTAACATTATAGTGTACTGTTAGGCCACTGCTGGGAGAAGAGGGTTTTAAAGATTCTGGATTCAATAATTTATAACGCTTAAAATAATTGTGCATTATTTCCCCAAACTGTAAAATTGTAGATTATATTATTTCAGAGCTATTATCATATTTATTTAGAGATACTATCATGCTTCATGTGGTTCTTCTTATGGTTTCTTATCGTAGCCATGATTCAAAGGAGCATTTAGAAGATGTACTTTAGTGCCTGCCTTTCCAGAGTGTTATTTAGACTTAGTTTTCCATGGGCTTTTTTGCTAATTAGAGACAAAGATATGAATTAGGGCATGTGGGCTGTGTCCAATACTTTTGAGTTCAAGAGTGAGACCCTGACTTCAGGGGATGTTAAATGAGTTGCTTTGGCTAAATGCTGAAATTTCAGTATTTTCTCGTAAAGTGTTGAAATGCAGGAATCAGTCCCAGATCAGATCCAGTTCTCTTGACTGCTTTTCATCCTTGGCTAAGCCTTTGAACAGCTTCTGTTGAACATACAAGGTTTGCTACCATCTCCAGCATGAACAGAGCTGGCTAATTTCTGAGTAGTTGTAGTATGAACAGTCTGGAAAATGAAATTCAGAAGTGAATATTCTTTTTATGTTGATAGTCTGCTTACAAAAACACAGCCTTGTGTGATGAAGTGGTGCTCCATAAAAGTGAGCACATACACTATGAACTGTGGTTGGCAACATTTAATAAATGCTACAGTTTAGGCAAGGAACATGTGTTTTGTGTGAGAGATTTTCCTTTAGTCCTAAATTAAATGACGCTATTTCTTGTAAGAAATCCCTGCAGGTTTAAAACTTTCTACTGTTTGCTATCTTTTTCCCCCTCCATTTTCCCTGAAGAATGAGCTTCAGAGTGCCTAATTCTCACTGCCAGACAGATTAGGAAAAAAAAAGCCCTTTCTTATTACAGATATTTTGTAGCCCAACAAGTATTCATACAATAGAATCGGCTCAGAGAATTTGGAAATTTGACCAAAATATCTGCTAAGAGGTAAGCAACAGTAATCAACTAGCACATTATCTGAAAAAGTAAATTATGTGTCCAGCCAGACTAACTATGTTAAAATGAGTGGCAGGAGAAGATGTCAAGATTTTTTTCTTTATGGCCTCTATTGGTATGTGTTGATTTTCTTTGGCACTGCCCCAGGCCCCAAGTGTATGCAGTTGAACAAGGGGAAAAGGCAGCAGATTTTATTGACTCATAATATGGTTTGCTATAGTGGTCTGAGGGAAAACAAAAGGCTTATGTTAGCTATAAGGTACTGTAATATATATTTAACTGGTATAAATTATAAGGTTGTCTCTCCTTGAGAGTATAACATATAAGGTTGTTTCAGAGAGAGTCTGAAGTGAAAAATGATCAAAGCACTGTCCAAAGTAGACAAATACATCAAACAGACCCAGTTATTAAAAGAACACAAACTTGCGTATGAATTATTTGCTCCTGTTTAGTTTGAACAAAGGCTGCTAACAATTCCCAGTCTGAGATGAAGGGTAATTTTGTACTGAAGACAAGCACTATGGCACATGATGGATTGCAGAATGGATCAGGTAACTTGACTCAGGTTTTCTCCCAGATACTGTTTCCAGCCAAGCTTTCTGAGGCTGGGAAGCATCATTTTCTATAAAAGTTGGGTTCTTTTTACTTAATATACTGTGGGATTTGTATAGGTCTAGCTAACTTCCAAAAATCCCTGTCTCCCTCTCTCTTCTGTCCTGAAACTTAGCTTTTGATGTCCTTGAGCACCAGCAGATACACCGAACTGTCACAGTGCATGACAAGGTTTGTGCACGGACAGGTCACTGTGCCAGGTCTATCTTTGACATTGATCAAAATAGAAAAATCTTCTGTCAGAGGGACATTGCAGCATCACTTCTGGGCTTTGATGGGTCTTTACAGTGCCTTCAGAAGGAGGCAGCAAAGGCTGAAGACTGGAGCTGCCATGTAGCAAACAGGATCTCCGTGTGTCAGGGACCCGCTGCATGGGTACAACAGCGGTTACTCCAGGACAAGCAAAGGGCAACCAACTCTGTGAGACCAGACAGAAGCCCTTGGTTGTGTAATGATGAATCTGGGGTACCAACATCTTAGATCCTTTGGAACCAGCCTAAAAACTATGCTACCTCTTCCAAGCACCAAGAAAATAGTACTTCTTAGGAAAAACTGTTATTTGTCCTGTGCACTAATAATTTTTAGACAGGAATTGATACATGACAAATGTAAAAGGGCTGAAACATAATCAGTTGAATAAAAATCTTGAAGTTATACACATGGCATGAAGTGCTGTCAAATCTGCCAAGCTATCTAAAATATAGCTTAAATGGGTTATGAATACCTAGGGTGAAATTTTGGCTCACTGAAAAGAGTGGGAATTCTGCCATTGATCTCAACAAGGCTAGAATTTCTCTCTCTTTAGACTCCCTCCACTTATTCTCATTTTATTAGCCATTCTGCTTGCTGATTGCATGCGTTTTTATTTTACATGGAGAGGTTGCATGAAGTCAGAATATAATATTTCACAATTGGCAAGACAGCCTCCATCCTGCAACTGCAGTCGTAGTTGCCTGTGGGGAAGCAGCGAGTGGCTCAGGGCCAGCGCACTGCAGCATCGAGGAGGGGTTTCAAGGGAAGCAGAGCAGCCATGGAGCAGAGAAGGAAAGGGGCCCCTGCCTTGTGTTCTTCTATGTGAGAGCCAGGAAGAAGCTGCAGCCATCTGTATGCCTAGATGCTTCCTTTATGTAAACTGCAGTGTAAAACTGGCTGCTGCCGGGGACATTCAGGCTTTTTTTTCCCCAGTCCTTATCCAGCATGGGCTGCCACTGTTTGAATCTTCCTCCAGCCAACTCATTGCATGTGTTGACTGTGGAGCTAGAGAGCCACTCCTAAAGCTGAGAGTGAGATGATCTGTGCTCCTTCTGCTGCCCTCTTTTACAAGGGGTGTTCCATGCACAGTGTATGATGCTGGTGACTGGGGAAACGCAGCTAATAGCTGCACACAGAACTGCTTCTCTGGACAAACCCAGCCTTCCAACTTACTGGAGCAAGGCTCCATCTCTTCCTTCAGCAAATCTTCCAACCCAATAATCCTTATTTCTTTGTAGGGAAAAGAAGAAATCTTGTGAAAAATACACTCAGTATGGCTCATGTTCCTCTGCTAGCTTTAGTTGACCATTTCAAGGAAGCTTTTTCTGAAGACAGAAGGTTTCAGGGAGCAGGCTAGCCCCTCAAAGGCAGTGCATGGAATGCTTTGTATGCCCCTTTGCTCACAGCTCTGGTCCCAACAAAGTTGCAGTCCTCAGTGACATTGCACTATATCATGTTATATTTGCAGTCCTTCTGGAATGCTTTTTTTCTATATACTTTATTCAGATTTTGGTCATATATTATCTGCCTGACAACTCAACACCTATAAAAATTTATGAATTTGTATTAAAACCAATACTTGATTATGTCAGTGTTTATGAGGCTTCCCATGAGTCCTATATTCTTCAGTTGAATCTTGCTATAGCCCCTCATAATAATAATAAAACAGGCCATATTTCACCATTTCTCAGTTAACATGACTCACTGCTCGCAATTACAGTAGCTCACACTTTTGTTGACTTTAAGGATTTGCTGCCTTGTAAGGGTCTTTGCTGATCTAAACACACATAGACATTTATTCAGTGGGCCTCCTTAACTGGGCTAGAAATAGCTGTGGGTGCATTTTTCCCTTTTCAGAGAACAATGTCTAACTACATTTGTTCATGCAGAAGTGTGTAGTGACTCATAATGAATGTGTAATTGTGCTTTTATGTACTGATAATAAGAAAAAATTGACACCACTAGGGCCTTTGTGTTTGCAAATGCTCGGGATATGGAGGCCAACTGAAAAAAACAAAGAAAATAAACCGAATATGCTTTTTCCTCCCACAGTAAGGCTCTTCTTACTTCCATCCTTTACTTGTCTGGATCAGCCTTAGGTACTTCATTCTGGGGCTTGATACAGAATTTGTGTGGAGTGCCATCTGCAGCAGTCATCTTCTGGCTTTTGCAAAGGAGCATGTTTCACCCAAAGTTAATAGTTTAGAGTCTGGTTTTGGTAATATGCAGTTCTTCTATCTTCATTACCCAGTTTTTAAAGCCAAGCCAATGTACACAGTAATCATAAAGACTAGTAAGACTCCAGTATTTTAAACTGGACATCAGTGAGTGTGGGGGATTTCTAAGCTTTAATACTAGCAATGCATTTTATACTTTAATACTAGCATTCTACTGCTGCCAGGATAACAGCAAGCTGTACAACATATTTGCAATATAAAGGTTCTTACATCCTAGGAATGATAAAGATGTTTTTTAAAATGAATCAGGGAAATAACTTTTTATATAGGTAATGATATACATAAAATATAAACCACATATCCATGGTTTCCTAATTCTGAATAACATAATTACTAAGAGGAAGAACTCAGAGGTACACAAATATATTTTATGTGAAACAGAGGAGCAAATTTCTCTTAATCCCCATTTTTTACTTCCCATAACATAGCTATAATATTTCTGTAATATGAGAAGTCCACAGGGGTAATTTTTGCTGGTTTGAAGGATGCTCTTGATAGAAGTTGGTTCCAGAAGTTATAGCTATACATAAATTTAAATGAATATGTAACATATACATAACTTTTAGCCAGAAGTTATATAGCATTATAACATGTTTTATGGAGACATAAAACTGTTATGATTCTTGAACCTTTCCTTCTGTATCAGATTGTATCTCTAGGAAAAGAACAGATGACTTATGCCTACGTTTAAATGATTCTGAAGTTATAAATTTAACTGATGTAGATAACACCAGTACTACTCCCCAAAGTTGTTTTTCATGTCTCAAAATACCTTGAATGACTTAATTGTCTCAAGATAGTGATGTAAAAACTGTTCGGGATGATAGGTTATACTTTTTCCAAGTCAAATTAAGTTCCACATCTACAGAAAGCATTTATTGCATTCACAAACCTTGAGATTGTTGGCAACAGTAGTATGTTGCATTTTGGCAAGTCCTGCAGGACATATCTCCATAGTCTATGCAAAAAGCAGGGATTTAGAAAATGGACCAAAAGGGGAAAGAAATTGGTAATTTCTCTAAGGTCTATGCATTGGAGCAATCTTAGAAACCTCTTCTGGTATTTGTCCTGCCTAAAATGTGGGCAAAGAAAGATCAGTGTTTTTGAAAATGAGTCTCTAAATCATATAAAAGTTGGGATATAGATGTACAAGAGCAATTAAAAATCATGTCGGTCAGGAGAAGGTTACACCTATTGCAGTAGAATAATTAAACCATTTTGCTCTTTTATTCAAAGCAGGATTTGGAATCTATAGATTCCATTTTAAAAGGATATTTCCTAAGTGTCGGATGGTCAGGATGTTGTAGTCAAATTTCTACTTTTAAGATTTCAGGAAAGGAGCTGAATGCACATTTTCCTTTCCTGCACAGTGTTCTGACTACTGGGTACAGAATATAAAAAAGCCAGGATTATTTATTTCTCTTCCTTATCCTTGCAAATGTCATCAGTTGTGAAACTTGTCTTTTATTTCTTTTGAACTTAAGTTCCTCTGGTGAGGATATGGCAAGAGCTGGTGGCATTCCCTTATACAGATGTGTACATCAGAGCTAAAACACAACTCAGCCCAGTTTGTGCTCTCTCTCTGCTACTCTCCCTCCTACAGTTAAAGAGTTTCTGCATGGCTGTGCAAAGGCTTTAAGGGATATGTGGATGACTGTGCAAAGCTGACTTGCAGTCTAGATATATAATTATCAAATACACAATTTATTTCATGAACATAAATCATGTTGCTTTATGGAGACAAATAATCAAGTTACTGTCATTAAATTTTGTAAAATATAAGGAACTAAAATCAGGGTCAAGATACAGATGGCCTTCCTTTTAATTATTTTGCTATTACAGACTTCCTTTACTTTTATTGCACTGTAATTGTTAGCTGGAGACAATTTTAATTTAAAATACGATCCTATTTCCCCAGACAAAAACTAGAAAAATCACTATTAGGCATTATGCTTCGAATTTGCCAGTAAGAGCTTGTAACATCTCCACCTTGTGGCTGTTCATCTGAGTGATGAGCTTAGGCTGCCGCATCTCACACCATGGGTACTTCGGCTCAGAGACTCCAGATTCTCTGAACATACATTTCATACACTGAGGAGTTCTAGCTAAGAGATTATTGTACTAAAAAATACATATATTTACATCAGTTCTTGTTTCATACTTTTTATCAGACATTGTTAAAATTCTGTATTTTAGACAGCATCAATAATTAAATTCAGGGATAAGCAGCTACAGAAGCAATAAACACATAGGATAACTAAAATTGTTCAACTTGAAAAGAAGTATTTCTTACATAAAAATGCCAACCGATCATATAAGATGACCCAAGGGCTGTGTCAAGAAGATTAATTATTTTTTACTCATCAAAATATTTGCATATATCCTCATATTTGATGAAAAGAATGCACATTACACACAATAATTCTCACTCTGTGGAATGGGAGAATGTTATTGTCCCTGTTTCACAAGGGGAAAGCCAACTGAAGAGGCTTTCCTTTCACAAAGTCACAGAGAGAGACAATGATGAAAAAGAAGAGCAGCCCAGACTTTCTGTTTTATAGTTCATGGCTTTTTGCTGTTAGATCTTCCATCTCTCATCCTGATTTGCTTTATTAATAATATCAGGAAATTGTCTTCTCAACTCTAAGAAACCTTAGATTGCAGGTATTAACTCAGCACTAGTTGCAGAAGTTGAGCTGTGGTTTTGTTTTTGTTCTTTTTACCTTTTACTTTTTTACTTGCAAATGTAAGAAAAAGGTCTTTTGATATTTCTGGTATCTCCCCAGTCACAGTCAGCAAGAAGAATTAAGACATAAGCTCTTTTGTGATATTTCGTCACTTCCTGCACACCCCAGAATTTTAAAGTGGAAATAAGGCAAATAAGTAAGTGTAATTGTTTTATCGAGTCTTTCTAAAATGTCTCAAATTCTTTGGCTTTATATTCTAATTGAAGATGTCCCAACCTCTTATTTCTAAGAAGGAGACTTCTTTTATTTTACTTTTATTTTTTCTGTCAGAGCTTATTTTTTCCTGTCCTATTGTATATTTATGCATAGAAGATTCAATTTAGGAGGACTCAAAGGCTCAAATACATCTATTCTAGCGGCAGGCACCACAGGTAGCTACAAAATTTCCTCTATTCATAAGCCTAGATATTAGATTTTTTTCCTATCTGAATAGCCTTCCGTAGGCACCAAAACTTACATGGTGCAATTCTTGGTGGCAGCCTTGAAAAGCATCAGATTGGGTACAACTGTGGTTCAACACTTTGAGAGCTGATAACAAAAAATTAGACAGAATTGAATTGTCGCAGTGAGTGTGTGAGTAAGATTTTGAATAGCTGAAAATGCTCAGTAATGACAGTCCAAACTGGTCCAAAGTGTTATATGAAATGGCACTCCATGGGGAAGAGACTGACAAGAGATAAAGTCTTGGAGAGCTTTTGTGAAATTCAGATATCACCAGAGATATAAAACTGACAGAGGAGGAAAGGAAGAGGTTTTGACAACAATAGCAGGTATATAACATGTATATGTAATCTGTGCTTCCTAAGCAGGAGGAGGAGTTTTGAGCTGGGGAAAAAACCTGGGAGGAGGAGCTGTGAGGATGGTGGTTGATGAGGAAAAGTGGTGAATGTGGCCAAAATAGAACAGACTAATCTAGCTAAATATAATGTCTTCACTATAGGTGTCAACATCTGAGCTGGTTGTCCCAGCCTCCTCAATGGGGCATTCTCAATAGATCACTCAGAAAGGGCATATTCCTCACTCATAACTTCACATTATTTTTTCCTATTTCCTTTTCTAGTCTATTCTAAAAAAAAAAAAAAAANAAAGAAAATGCTTTTCTTGCCATCACATGAACTAATCACGGACTTTATAGACAATACAGAAGAAGAGATACTCTGAGGGCATGGTTAATACCCCCATGAAGTAGTAGTATAAAGTAAATATTTTTCGCTATTGACCACAAAATGAATACATAGTGATATCTCAGCTACAATATCTGAAGAGTCCTAATTTCCAAAGGATCCAAATTATGGTCTCTTTTCAGCAGCAAAGACCTAGAACTTGCTGAAGATCTTCAGCCCCAGAGGTGCAGTTGCACTGGCCCTGGCTGCCTTTGTCCCCAGGTGCTGGCTGCAGAGCGTGGTGTGAGCCCAACTCTGCTGCTCAGAGCTGTCCAGACCATTTCAGTCTTCTTAAAGATTAGGTACTGATGATAGGAGACTGAGGACCATGACACAGTTGGATTTCAGAAACAGAATACCCCAAATAGAAAATGTGGTTCTGGTGTGTGTTCCTTCATTCTCAGTAAGGATTTGATCACCATGTGGTGACTAATCCATAACTGCCCTGCTTTGCCAGCATGATTTCAGAATGCCACTGGATTAAATAACCATGGAGCTTTGAAGAGTAGAGCTGCTGGGAAAACTTTAGAAACCTAAAAGAGTTTGTTCAAATAACACATTCAGATCCTTATTGGGAAATAATTAGTCTGGAAATCAAACTTCAATGCCTCCTTGTCTCAGACATTTGCAATGCTGAAGGAAAACCACACCTTTTAAACGTCTGATTTGCCAAAGTTCAGTGAGGCTCTGAAGACTTTTTGAAATGTTAAACTTCTCTGCATTTTTTCCAGGAGGCAAACTTTCACCCTGTTCTGTTTGAAGAAGTCTGCCTGTGACTAATTAAAAGCAGCGTGTGGCACGCGTTGCGGCAGTGCCGTTGTTGCCAAGCCCCCCTTGGTGGTCCTGAAGACCACAGGCATTTGCCTGCTGTGGGCATGGGCTGGCCAGGGCTGGTGGCTGCAGTCCCAGGGACAAGGACACTGGCAGCCCTAACTCAGGCAATGCTGTCACTTTAGCCAACTGGAGCCGTGCCTGAACTCTTCCAAGCAGGACAGATGCTTCAGCCCAGGAAAAGACTCTGTGCAACAGGCTGTCACTCCCAGATCCACTTGATATTACTGGGATGAGGATAGTGTGTTAATCTGCTTCCACAGGGCAGAATAAAGTTGATGTTAGTGCCAACTGTAGTTGCTTAGCCAAACCCTGCTCAAGTTTCACTCATCCTGTAGACTGAGAAATGCTTAGAATGGTCAAAACCTAAAATGTTTATTTTTACCAGTGAAAACATCTTAATTAGGTTTTAGGGGCATGTGGGCTGTGTGCACATACACACAAAATTCTATTATGCAGAGAATGAGTTAAGGAAATAGGAAAAGTAAACTCTGTGGTGTGCAGGATGATCTGATGGAGAGCATAAAAGGATATAGCTCGTTCTCTGACTCTTGAGCCATCTGTAAAGTAGCAACAACTGCATTTCCCTTCCAAGCTGCTCTGAGCTGCTGGTCACCTTCTCTAGCACAGCCTGCAGTACTTACGGTCTGCAGTATTAACTGGGGGAAGCCAATACAGTGACTAAAATTTGAAAGCAGGCTTTTTCTTTGGAGTTGAAGGGAAGTTCCACTTTAAACAATCGCTAGCAAACATGCAACTGTGCTGATTATGGGGATTTAGATCTATTATCTCAGTTTTTACTGAAACCCACTTCCTGCAGCAAAGAACACACAAATACTGCTTTCTTGATGTTTATCCTAAATTCATACTACTTCTGCTAGAATAGATATCTGAAAGTATTTAAATGAACAGTTAAAGATTAGAATTTGAAATTTAATGAAACAAGATTTTCATAGTGATGATGCAAGGACTGTAGAAGAAAACAATGTTCCTTTTGTAATTAAGCAGAGCAGCTATTTATACTGTCGACTGCATTCCAGTACAAAGTGCACTCATGGCATCAATTTAAAGGGCATATGTTGGAGGCAAACACACAAAAGTGGTTTGGAAAGAGGCATGGAGTAAAAGTTTCTGAAGTGCCTAAGTCTCTTCAAGGAGTGAGACTTCAAGGACACTCATTTGATTTTGAAAGTTTTACCCAGGCTTACCAGAAACAACTTAAAATTGGCCATGATCCTCTTTAGCCACAGAAAATTCCTTTTGGAATAGGTTTTATTCGAGTAACTCCAGATGTACTTGCCCTATTCCTGTGTTAGAAGGAGGTCCAATTTGATTTAAATAATTTACTTTGACTTCAACCACAGCAAGATTAAATCCTGAGTCTTTTGTCAGTAGAAGACTCAGAAATTTCTTTACCTCTTTTAATATGATTAGTTTTCTTTCTTCTTGCAGCTTTTAGTTTCATACTTGCTTCTCTTTGGACATGTAAGGTGCATTACTGAAAATGTCTATCTTGCAATAAGCAAAGCTACTTTTCTCTAACCTTTCCAGTTTCCACCAGACTAAAGAGGAAAAAGCCTAAGTCCGTACATTTTACTGCATAGCTGAAACCAAATTCTGCATGGAAACATTTTATCAAGTACCTTATTTTTCTACACATTCCTGGAGGACCTGCAAAGGAGGAGCTTGTCAGCTAAATTGAAAACATACTAATAACGTTAAAAAGTTAATGGGAGACATTTGCAATTTCCCAATAATTTTCCTAGTGACTTAAACTCGAAATAACTGTGTATACTTCTGCTACTGTTTTCCTTACATCTTTGTATCGAATGACAAGCAGAAGAATTAGTGCCGGATATCTACCATTTGTTGCACACCTATCAAATTATAGTTTTCCTAGGCAAACTTACAGTTCAGGTGGCCAGATCTCTGTTTGTCTGGGAGGCTATTTTCAATTACTTTTAAGTAATAATGTGTGTTTTATAACTCAAACCACTTGTATAAATAGAGCTTAAAACCTTGTGACTGAGGCAATAAAATAGAGGCAAAGGTTTAGCTGTTGTAACCTACTATGCAGTCCATTAAGGGCAGTGGCTGAAATATAATTCCAGACCCTGGGCTGCTTTTCTGTTAACTAGAAAATATAAAAATACCCATTTTTTTCCCCTTCTAATTAGGATGATTATTATCTTTCTTAAGCACATCTAATGATTGCTACTTCTTTTAGTGAGCCTTAGCTGGTTATTTTGAACCAAGACATTTCCAAGTGCCCTGCTAAAGGATTCGAGGTGACAGCGTTACCTTTGCCTTTTATCTCCAGACTTGCAAAAGGGAGCCATTGAAAGATAAAATTTTCATTTAAGGATACACGGAAAGGTAAGTCTGGGGGACTTGGTTAATTCTGTCCTATTCTTCTGTGTGTCCTTTCCACTTCTCCATTTACTGTGACTAGACTATCATATCTGCATATCACATGGCCAGTCTTGTATTTATACCAACTAATGCTGCACGTCACTGGTATCCTGACTAAAAGGTCAAGAGAGAAATAGTTTTGATGGACTGATGAGCTATTTCAAAGGATACCTTTTGTTTTTCATTCCCTTCAGAATAAAATTTTCTTTTCAGGCACCTATTATATAAAATTTGTGTATTTGATAGATATTTGAGGTCTTTTTGACCTCAGAAAAGAAAAATATAAAGTGATATCTTATTCCTTTCTTTTATCTGCCTTAAGCCTCTAAGAACATTCCTTTGCATTCTTGCCTCTACTGATAACATCTTTTCTAACTGCTAAAGAGCTGACAGCATATTATAGGGGTTGTACAGTGCTGAACCCTTCTCATTTAGATTTGGCCTGAATGCCAAAAATGTTGACCTTTTCTGTATTTAATATAGCTCAGAAGGGCATCTTTCCAAGTCTTAATGTAATCTACTGCTGAACCTTCTCATCCTCCTCCACTTCCCCTCCCCTTCAATCTTGCAGCACTCCTAATTCATGGGATATGGACACCCTACATTGCCTACCATATCCTTTTACATATAACCAGGGATTTCAGGAATTCTTTTGAATTGCTTGAGTGCTGCTATATTTGTCAGAGTCCCTTATAATTTTCTGATATCAGTCTCTGTTTATCTTTAGGATTTAATTGTCTGTTATTGCAAATGGCTCATTTCTTTCCCATGCAGCCATATTTTACTTGTCAAATATTGCCCATCAGTTCTTTTGGAAGAATTCTTTTGACTGAGGACTTGATCTTCTCATAAATAATACAAATAGAAACATAAATGTAATTTCATTTTTTTTTATTTCATTCTGTTATGAATGGGTACATCTAATAATATCCCAGGCCAGCTTAGTTCTGCTATGTCTATTTAAGAATTTTAATACAGGAGTGATCAAAACAGACAAAATTTTAATTAAGTTTTATGATCTGGGCTGTTTCTGAAACATAGAGGTGATCCACGAAAAGACAAATATTTTGAATAGCTGCCTTTGGATTTGCTCAAGTTTTGCAAAGGTACTGGTGATCATTTTAAGTTCCTTCCAGCTGAAATATTCTATTCTATTCTAGTCTAGTCTAGTCTAGTCTAGTCTAGTCTAGTCTAGTCTATTATGTAACGTAACGTAAGGTAACGTAACGTAACGTAATATACTAATTAACTTGTGAAGCCTTTTTCCCATGCTATGAAATCAAATTATGATAAAGTTATAGATCAGTTTTGAAAAGTGGCATGTAGTACAGCAAATTTTGTAGATAATCTCTATTATTTAGCATGTGAGTTCAATTGTCTTCACAGTTACAGTATATTTACAATTATTTTGCTTCTCATTTGAATGCTAAATTGACACGTATTATGAAAGCAGAATCTATTTTTTAGCTTAAAGATCAATTCCTATGATATTCCTTCAAAAAATTCTAGCTCACAGTGGACAAAGTGGCATAATTGTTACAGCTTTTATCCCACAACCTTCTACCTGGTGTGTCACCCATTCTGGATACTGAGGAAGATGGTTTTGTAAAGAGAGAGCTCTCTCCTGGACCAAATGGCTTCCAACAGCTGTACCCCATGAAAAAAAGTAATGTCTCCAGATACACTTTTCCAGCCATAAACATGCAGTTCTCAAAAGTCAGCCCCATTAAAACTTATTCTTTTGAGCCAAGCCCAAAGCATGGCATTGCTGGGCGTGTACTTTTAGGCAACCAGCACCAAGCCTATTCTTATTCTCCACAGGGTTGTGGAAAACTCCCCAATAAGGGCAATAACAAAGCCCCATGGGCAGACTATGCCAAGCAGATGTGCACATATAGTTTCTGATGAGAAGTCATGGTCCCCAGGGATCATTTCCTCATTCACTCATCAGATTCAACCCTACTGATGGAACAAGCAAATACAGTACAATGGAAGGGGTCTGCCCTTTTCTTTGTACTCCGTGCAAGTTTGTCCTGTTAAATCCTTAAGAAGAAGCTCCTTTTCAGGCACAAAGACATTCAAGGGGAAAGACATCCCTTATTCTAAATTACTGTGTTATGCTTTAACTTCAAATGGCAGAGATTTGAGGCATTTCAAACTAGATGAAAGTGGGAAATGTAACACAGTAGAGCTTCACTCTTTCAAATATTCTTTTTGTTAGCTATCATACCTTCCTATCATTACCTTTGCATATCTTTATCTCTTCCCTGCCCTCATTTTCTTACTTCATCTATTTCCTTTTTTGTAATGCTGAATAAAAAAATCTCTTTCTGGCTAAGATGGAGTGATATCCCATGCCAGCCTTCTGCCAGTGTTGCACCAGTAAGGTTTACAACAGCAAGGGATAAACTTCCCAAAGAAGATTCCATTTCAATCTGTAAGACTCACAAAATTAATTTAGCAGATGGAGAAGCCAGCCTTGTGTGTTCCACTGACAGTGGGCTACTTTAGGGTCAGCAGTTCCCCTTGGAGTGACAGACATCTGAGTACTGGTGGATTCAGAATTCGTGTTAGGCATTGCCAACACATTTCAGGTGTATTTCTGTATCAGCTGGCAACAGGGTCTGGTCCTTATAAACACAGAGAGCAGGAACTTGAAAGGGAAAGCTCACTTCTAGCTATAAAGTCTACCTTTCTAATCCCACTAACCCATGATTTTTCTTTCATTCTGGGCAGACACATTTATTTGAATTGTGTTCATCACATGATTAAAAGCTATGGAAAGCCTGTTGCGGTCCAAAGACACTGAAAAAGAAAGACAAAAAATTACCACTGTCTTTACACCAAGAGGCCAAGTCATGTACTAGTTAAACTCTGATGCAACATTTGGATTTAATTACAGTAGGCCAAATTCTGCCCTCAGATACACAAGTCAACTTGGGTAAGACTTGGCAAGGAGGGGACATTTTCAAATCTAATACAATGGTATTTTTATAATACCATGCCAAATAGGGTATAATATATTTTTAGAAACTTTCTCATTTATAATAATAAAATGCTCTTCAAGATGATTAATATTAAAAGAAACAATTATTTTGGCTTGCAGGAAATATTTGTAGCTATGTGTAGACACTTACTTGGATGCAATTCAGCATCAAATAAATTCAAAAAATGGATGTGTGCCAGTGACGAGAATGAAAAAAAAATCTCAACCAAGTGAGCTGTTACTCAGTAGCTTTTGCAGTTTCCTTTGCCTGCTAGCTCAGAGCTCCCTGTAGCTTCACAGAGGTGAAGAACTGGAAAGGACCTCTAGAGGTCATCTGGTCTATACTTCTGCAGAAGGATAAATTCAAACTTACAAGTGCAGAGATCTGTCAGTGATAGTTTAGTATCTATTAAAAACATTTTAAAATGGGAAAATCCATGCCTTGTCATGCTCTCCAGTATTTTTGCAGACAGACAAGCATTTTCTAATGGCTAATTTAAATGGATTTTGATTAAGATTTTTTTTCCCCTCACTGGTCAGGAGAAACAGCTGAGCATGTTGTATTCCTCACTGGAAAGCTGTCAGTTTACAACCTTTCAGGTTCCTCTTTTAGAAGAGACATGGTAGGGAGGCTTCAACTTTTCCATCTCATTTACATGTATATTAAACCCTCCCTATATTGCTGTTCTCCTTGGGGTCCTTACCCCAAACTGGGGTAAGCTCCCCTACAAACCACCCAAGAGGGAAAGTTATTTCCACATATTTTGATTGGAGTGCCAAAAGCAGTGCTCAGGTCTGACCAGCAGAGAGGACACTTATAATAATTATGTCCCATATGTTGCATGACTTTTCTGTTTGCAGTAGCCTCTCATTGCTGATTCACATTAAATCCAAAATCCACCACAAGTTGCCTTCAGATTTTAAACTATTTCCCCCACTTGTCAAGAGCCTATGAATTCTAATTTAGTACTTCACAAAGGTTTGTGACACCTTTCAGATTATGATACTGCAGTCCTTTGTCCAAAACAATAACTCTTTTTAGAAAACTGGACTTGGGTAGATGTTGGTGCATTTCTATACTTTAAGAGTGAACAAAGGCTAACTGCTATTTAAAAGTAGGATTTCACTCATGTACTCACCTCGAATATGACAATTTCTCTATAATCTATTTCAATTTATTTAATACAGCATCAAAAGCTATTCCAAGGACAGATTAATTCTGTTTTTTTTTTTGTTTTGTTTTTTTGTTTTTTTTTTAGACAGCTAAAAATCAATTTATATCTTTCCCTGGGTAGATGCATCATTTGCAAGGCAAAATTTAAAAAGCTATAAAGTTAAGGTTCATGCTCCTAAGAAGTAACATTGTTAAATCAAAGCTATTACTGCAGGTACTTTGTTAACTTAAATACAGGCAGCCTATTTATTAGCATGGATGAAAAATTATTACAGTTATTAACCTGCAAATGACTGGGGTAATACATTATGTTATTCCAATCATTCTCTGGGAGGGAAAGGGAATGGGAATGGTATTTTGGAACTTATTTGTGATGCAACTTACCATCTTTCTGCTAAAGCCAAGAAGAGTCTGTCAGGATAACATCACCTTTCATGTATCACTTTTTATCCCTTTTTCACCAACCTGAAAGCAGGAAGCACTCACTAGACTCTGGGCAGAAAAAGTAGTTCTGCCTCAGGATGTGTTATCTCCTCTCTCCCCCTCTGCTTTCTCACGTCATTCAGAACAAAAGAGCACTTTAAGCAATGTTTTAAGGCAAGCTGCTACAGTACTATCCTGTGGAGAACATGGCTTGATGTAGCCCAGAAGGTCACAGAGCTACCACATCATCAAATGGTCTCTGTTTAATATTACAAATCTTCTTTCTGAAGTTCTCTGACTTCTCCCTGTCCCCTCCAGTTCATGCATTCAGCTTGAAATATATTTGATGATGGTTTGGGGTTAGGGTTTGGGTTTGGATTTCTTATGACTATCTAGCAGATTAATCTGCTGACAGGAGTGGATAATGTGGTCCTGAAGTTGTAAATGCAAGGAGATCCCCTTGTGTGATGGGTATGCCCCATTTGCCAAGCGTGCCTTACATTTTGGACATTAAATTAACTTTCCCAAACTTGTAGGCTTTGGGGACAGAAATCATCACTGTGACTCATTTGGAGAAATACCTAGCATGTTTTGACTGCTTTTGTAATATAAAATATAATCTCATGGGCAGATCATATTATCTGGAGCTAGAAATTTTCACAAGAAAGATTCAGTAAATGTCTCAACATATAGAAGTTAACCAGACAAACAGATAAAAATGAGAGACAGACACAGTGCTTTTTATGCAAGTGGAATGCGGTTTAGAGTACAAAAGAATATCTATTGAGCACAACTGAATGGGATTCAGCAAGATTAATTTTTGATACCTTTCAGATTAGATAAGAGTAAATTATTAAATAATAGCAATGGAGATATAACATCCATGGGTGTCATTTTAGAATAAATTCCATTTTAGGTTGTTGCATGAAAAAGAGCTATATCCAGCAGGGGTTATTATCAAAAGTGTAATTCAAGATAGCAAAGAACCACAAAAAAAACCCCAAAAAACCAAACAAAAAAACCAAAAAAACCCCACTCCAACATGACGACATTTAATGAAAAAACATTTTAAAATGGGCTAAAAGATAATTTTCTTCAAAACACTGTATGTTCTTTACATATTTTATTACCTCTCCACTATTTCAAGTGTACCAGTGGTCTGGATAAAAGACAGTCATCTCACTAAATTTATGTTGCCTTTTCTGTTTGAACTCAGCAGGTCTTTGCCATAAAGTGAAAGTTCTAAAAACCTTTTCTGCTTCTCCTGAGGAGAGAGAAAAGAGAACTTTATAGTTGGATCAAATCATTCAATGTGGTTAGTATTCCCTGTCTCCCATGTGTTGTCATGTAGCCAAGCCAAACAAACATCCCAGGTCACTCAGAGGACATGGTATTTGTCACAATAACTCTATGATCTCGCGCGAGCTGAGGTGGTTTCGTAGGATTCCTGATTTGCAAACAGCCCAAAACAAAACATGCAGACAGTTTACTGTTTATATGTTGGTATGTATAGCACTGTTATGTGGGTTTGCTGATACAGCTTTCCCTCAAAGATTTATAGAAAAGAGGAAACACAGATGAAAGTCCAGACTGTTACCTGTCTTGATGTACTGGCTTTTGAAGTGAACAATGGAAGGGTCCTAGTACAGATTTCCAGCATCCAGGTTTTTAAGGGATTTCTGGGCTTTGTTGACCCCACGGAGGTCACCAAGTCACCATTCCTGGGCAGCTTCTCTCCCTGGATCCCTGCCAGTGTTGCACACAGGCCAAGGAAGGTGGCTGCACAAGCATTATGTCATGCTCTTCCCTACTATTTCTGCCCTGCCACCACCCTACACTTCTACAATCCCAAAGTCAGTTCCCAGTGGCCACAGGCTGATGGGGGAGGTACAGTCCTGCTGCAGCTTTCTTTGGACCTATCACTCTCAGAGAGAGAAGGCCTCAAACCCAAAATCCAAAAGAAAGGATTTTCCTGGAATTTGGCTGTATTGATAACTGCGATATAATAACAGAGCCCTGGAGTTTTCCCGTGTTTGCACCTTTCAAGGTGCCACAGGGTGTGCGTGGTGGCATAATTCTGGCCATGCCTTGCTGGAGCCACTGGCTGGCATGACTTGGTACTCTGCTCAGGATAGTAAACCAAGGGCTCAGAACCCCAAGTTTAGGGTTACTCAGTAGAAATGCTGCATGATACAGTCTGCCAGTGTCTTGCATAATCCTAACAAATTCCAGCATTACTGTGGAAAGCTATAAGAATTTTTTGGAAACGTTACCATTTTCTTTTATACAGGGCTTTGGTTCTCTATAAATCACCTGGCAGCTCTTATATGTAAGTTTGCACTACCTACAATTTTGCCTTGAAATTTATCTTGAATTTTAAATTTAAATCAAGGAGTAATTGAATTGTTGGAAGCAACAATCAAATAACAGATTCTTTTTTCTTGTGGATTTGCATATGTTTGTACAAAAATACTTTTATTGATAGCCAAGGGCCTAGAAAACTGGTTGGATGGAAAGGAATCCAATTATTACCTGTTTCTGGAGCTTCACCTCTCTCTGGAATAAGATCCAGGCTAAGGGCTCATTCTTGGCTAATTATTACACAATACTTTTTATTGTACTGCTTTCGTAGTGAGCAGGTATCTCACCCACGAGTATCATCTAAAGTTGAAGAGAAGTATCGAAGAAACTACTTTTCTTACCATGCAGGGTATGGGCCAGTTACATTAACCCTGTAGGAATTAATATTGCAGGATTACAGTAGCAACGTGGAAAGCTGAACCATGAGACTTTGCAGTTGGGAAGGAGGAATCTGACCAAACTGTTTTCACTCACTCACACTCTGTCATCCACATACTCACCAGATCCAAGTTGTGCGTGTTCACCTAATCCGGCCGGCATGCAGGCACCAAGGCACACGTGGCTAGGTGGTCTAGCCAGGGTTCCTGGCAGTGACCCAGAGGACAAAAGACATCAGCTCTTGAGTCTTCAGGAGATTTAGTGGCCTTTAGATAGCAACCCAATCTACCAGAACGACTTTCTGCAGCAACAGGCTGCGGAGACTCTGTACCTGCCATGCAGAGAGGCTGCACTCACCACATGCACACATGGTGGGTTTGTAGTGACAGGCTGGGTGTTCCTGGGTCATTCCCAGCTTGTCTGTGCTTGGGAGACTGTTCTCAATCTGACCCCCAGGATAACTGCTGCAATAAGAAAAAAAAAATATACTGGATATAAGTCTATAAATAGATATAAATGTATAAATCAAGATATAAATCTGGAGTGAATATGCTGGTGAGTCTGCATGTTTATGTTGTTTTTCTAACCTCACCCCTTACAGTTTTGATACGGTTCTGTGTTTTGCCCAATGAGACCAAGAGTGAGATTTTGGTTTCTAGAAGATATGCCAAACATCAGTGAGAGGATCTCTTTGTCTTCTCTTTGGCATATTGGTCTTGAGAATTGATCTCATTTAGTATTCGTACCAGAGTTGGAAGTTCTTGAACTTCTGATTGATTCAATTATTCTTCTGAGCTTTAAATAACATTATGTAATGTGATCTTCATCACTTCCCAGAGAATGACCAAGAGAGTCAGATTTTGGATTTTGTACATCTTTTGTTACTGTCTTTTGTTACTGACTGTTTTGGGTTTTGAAGGAGGTTTTTGGGGTCTTTTCTTGGTTTGGTTTGGTTTGGTTTGTTTTTTTCGAGAGGAGCTTAGCTGGAAGTAAAAATCCCCCAGTGAAAACCGCATAGAGCTTCACACTCATTAGTGTAATTTTAGATGCACTTTGTCCTCACCAGAGGCCTGATAGAGTTTGCCTCTAAGTGTGAGTCCCTAAATTGCCGCATTCCTGCAGCCTTTCCCTGAGCCTGTCACTGCCCACGGCATACGTGGTGGCCTATAAAGTTGTCCGATCCAACTGCTGTAACCACATTCAGGGGCGCGTTGCTCTGTTAAAATATATTATTTGAAGCTAATGAAGGTCTCCCAGGTGCTTCCGTGGCTTCCAGGTCAGATTCCTTAAAGAAGCGAGGCGGAATGTCCGCGGGCTGCCCCAGGGGTTCAGCCCTGCCCGGGAGCTCTTCTGTTTCCAGCGCCGCCAGATGCGCCACTGCCGGCCCTACACCATTAGATGGCAACAGCTGCCCGGCTAAACCCGGCTGCGGCAGAGCAATGCAAAACCCAACTTCCCTTCCCGAGCCCGCATCCTCTTTCTGATTTGGGAGCGGGGAGCTGGCGAGCCTCTCTTCCGTGGGGCTTAGTCCCAGCGCCTGCCCCCTCCATTCCGCGGGATAGCCCCCAGCAAAACACGGGAGGCGCCCAAGAGCCCCGCACTTCCCTCTGGAACAGGCTAAAACTGGGTTTTTGCTTTACTGGAAAACACATAATTTGAGTTTTGTTGCAATATGAAGCATGTTTTCAGCACATGGAAGCAACAAAAAGTAACAGCTTTGAGGTATCAATTATGAATATTTCACTCATCAAGTAGTGGAGGTCACAATGTTGCATTAGATGCACTTTTTTTTTTTTTTTACTCGCATGACTTCAAATTAAAACCACTAAGTAGCATGAAGAAAATCCAGTTGGAGAGAACCAAATACATCTTAGTTATTCTGCTCCCATTCTGATTGTCAGATCAGCCACTCAAACATCAGTCTCGGGAGATGCTTCTCCAGCCTTGTCTTAAAGACACAAAGGTTCCATAACCTCCAGAGTGGATTGGGTCTTCCCTGTGCCAGTAACTTAACTAGCTCTTGAAAAAACATTTCTCAAGGAAAGGTCAAGATTTGCAGATTAAACATGCAACCAAGTCTGAGTTTCCAATGTCAGGTGCTCTGTTTCTTCAAAACTGCGGAATCACAGAATATTCTGAGTTGGAAAGGCTCCATGATGATTCTCAAAGTCCAACTCCTGGCCCTGAACACCCTGGCCCAAGAATCATCCCATGTGCCTGAGAACATTGTCCAAACACCTTTTGAGTTCTGCCAGGCTTGGTGCTGCAACCACTTCCCTGGGGGGCCTGTGCCAGTGCCCAAACACCCTCTGGGTAAAGAACCTTTACCTGATACCCAACCTAAACCTCCCCTGACACAGCTTCAGGCCACTCCCTCGGGTCCTGTCACTGGGCACCATAGAGAAGAGATCAGTGTCTGCCCCTCCTCTTTCCCTCACAATATCTTGGTTTCCAGTAGTAATATATGCAGATATGTACAGTGAATAAGCATTTTAAGCCTAAACTTTATTATTAACAGTTTTTTCCCATTGTTGCCACTGTTTTCCCCTTCAATCCCTGGAAACAGTGAGCATAAGATTGTCAGAAGTTCCTCATGTTCATGTGCTTAGGACTTGTATTTGCCTTTCACATGCTATAACTTATTCATCATCTTCACTTTCAGTGTTGCTGGGCCATTATCCTCTCTTTTCAGTGTTTTCCCCCATTCCCATACTCTTGTTTCAAGGCTGTACTTTAACTTCTTTCCCTTAATGCTCAGAGACAATTTGCTGCTCCTGAATAAAACTGTGTTTGTGTTTTCAAGCATTGTCTGTCACTTCTAAGATTTTTTGAAGCGTTGAGATGCTTTTGAAATTATTATCCAGAGCCCTTCCACTTGGAAAAGGGTAAATTATTCACCTGATCTCACAAGATCTTTTGACTCATCAAACAGAAGTGCCAAATTGCAGAATTAAGTGATTGCACAATATGTATTTGCTTACTTCTGTTGACACAGAAATTCAGGGCTTCCTGTGGAGGAAATGCTTTTATGACAATTTTTATCACATGGTGTTACACCTTCAGTCCTTCCTCTTTTAACTTTTCCTTAGATCCAAGGAGGCCAAGCAGAGAGCTGATGGTATAATTCCCACTTTAATCATCAGGAACTGGCTATGTATTTCAGCTGATTTCTTCGCTTGGGTTAGCTTCGATTCTTTGTGTATCATATTTGACTGCACCACCTGGATTTTGGATTTACCAGCTATCTTCTGCAGCACCAGCTGACCCACCCCAAAAGGGAAATGTAACAATGACAGAAATAACAGACTGGGCCAAGAAGAGGCCCCAAATGTGATGTAAATATTTAGTTTCAGTCACAGCAAGAAGGGCAACAGGAAAGTGCATTTGAGAATTTGTAAGTAATACTGCTTGCCTCTAAGCAATTTAATAACTTTATAAAAGTTAATCATTAGGTCCATTCTAATTAATAATAAACATTCTGTTAAACATTTTCTCTTAATTTAAAATGGCAGTTGCATTCCCTAGTAAATTAATGTACTTCTTTGAATGTATTCGACAACATTTCAGCAGTCTTTCATAAAATTTGCCTTGCTGCTATACTATGGAATGGCTTTTATGGAGTCATTAACATATAGTTCCTCCTACATTGCTATAACAAAGGAAATAAAACTGTTCTTTTTATAACAGCAGTTGTTAACTGACTAGAAGAGTCCTTATGACCCAAAAACTCCCCAGAAACCCAAAAGAGAGGCACCACTCATGCATATCAGGACTGAAGAGGCGCTCACACAAGCCATGCTGATCAGAGACAGCCCTTGACTGGACCAGGTAGATGAATGGCATCCTTCCAGATATGCTGAATTACAGAACTCAGCTAATTTTGAGCAAATCTCAGGATGAAAGAACAAATATTCTCATCTATTAGGTGGTGGCCCACTATTTAGGATGTTGGGTCTTTCTTTTGTGTGTGTACTTATAGACAAGCCATGGAAACAATGGAAGTCTTGAAGCGTATCAGGACTTATTTTTCCAGACTAAAAATACTACTGCAAGTGCTGGATTGAGTTTGCCTTATTTTTATTTTTGCTGTTTTTCCTAGGTTTTTTAAGTGTGCTTTCAATTTGCTTCTCACCAAATAAACATAAAATCTTGTCAGCAAGTTTCTCTTCCTCTACCCTGAAATCTGATGTAAGGAGAAAGCAAAAATGTCCCATATTCTCTCCTGTCTTCTGCTTCAGAGATGGCATAAATCTGAGAGAGCCAATAATTTGCAGTGATTTACTCGGCATTCTTCATCATGTGTCCATGGGGGAATTGTCCATAGAAAGCCTGTGGTTTTCTAGAATATATCTGTTTTTCAGTCCCCCCTCTGGCTGGCTGGCTGTGGCCCCCTACAGCTGTGGCAGCATGGTACGTCTGCAATTCCCCCTTGTGTGTTCCTGGCTGCCCCCAGCCTCTCCTCAGCTTTCTCATGGGAGTCTTTGCCACCACACCAAGCCTCCCAGGGGGATGCAGCCTCAGTGAGGAAGAGGCTGAGGTGCAGCACCTCCTCTTCTGCTGTCTGTGCCACCATTGCCTGCTCTTGGCAGAAAATGGAGCCGACAGCGGAGGCACAAGGGTGGCAGCAGGAAAAGCGATAATGCCATAAAACACGTAACCACTTGCTACAGCAGATGTGAATCAGAGATTTCCGCTGGTTTAGTGGAGAGCACATTTTTCTGAATAGTCTGAATTCTCCAAAGAGTCATGGTATAATAAATCCATTACTTATAGCACTGGAACAAAGATACCACAGCCAAACAGTGCAAATTGCTGATCCCGTGTAAACTCACTTGCTGTTTCAAATTTGTTCAGTAACTTTTGATGAGTTAACTTTGCAACAGTGGACTACACAGAAAAGAAATTCCATGTCCTTGTGCAGCCCGAATAAAAGCATAAAGCTGGGTTTAAGCATAAACTTTCACTCTTGTTACTTCAAGAGAAAGGTGATTGTTTGCCTGTTTCTGAAGTCAGTCAGATCTGTTGTGCTGTGATCGAATAGTGCCCCATATCCAGCATCAGCAGTTGTGGAACCCCAGGCAGAAAATGCTGGTGGGAATACCCTGAAGGCTGTGTTCAAAGTCTCTGGACAACACTTTCCATTTACTCTTGCTTTTGAATTACGATCATGAAGAATCAGCTCGTGGTTCTTATTGTTGCTGAGAGATTTCCTGTGCTTTGAAGCAGCCTAATTACATAGTAAACTCTCTTCTGTAGGTGATGACTTCAGAATCTGACTACTCACACCAGGTCATCAGAGGATGACCAAATCAGGCACACCTTCTTCCTACCTCCTTCCTTGAAAACTCATCATTCCTGCGCATCCACTTGGAGCATTGTTACAATGAGAACTCAGCTGTTTGGGTTTTTTAAATAATACCAAGCATTTTAAATAATACCATCATGCTGTATGCGGCTTTATCCACAATAACAGTCTTTTCTATTTCTAACTAGCAAGAAGTAAGGACCAATAGAAGTGGATGTGTAGAGTGAAATAACAGATGTCAAACACTTGACATCCAAGCTATCGATATTCCAAGCTCCTTAATTTCACTTTAACTCCAGCCTGCTCCCATTGACAAAAAGACCAATCTTAGCTCTAGTAAATTAGGTGCACTTCTACAGCACATCTTCAAAAAGAAGCTCAAGAAACCCACTTCATTAGTGTCAAGACTATTCTAGGCTGCGAACTAAAGCACAGTGACTGGGAGCAACCCTTCTCTCAAAAATAATCCTGACCACAAGTAAAATACTAATGTAGAGGTACCAGCTCGTAGCCATGGTGTGGATCTTTTAAAGCATCTGTAACATTCTGAGGTGTTCTGTGTTACTTGCTTAATATGCAATTAATTGTTGCTGTCATTGGATTACTTTAAATAATTTAAATTTTTCTCCGAGCTTTACCTGCACAGCTGCATGGCAGGTTCTAGACAAAGTGCAACTTTCTCTCCATATTTGATTTAGGGGAGGTTGAATAGCTTATTGCTTAAAAAAAGGTGATATTTTGCTTTTATCATTATGTAAAAAGTTTAAAGGTTTTTTTAATTGTTCTAGCACCTCTGCAAAAGGTAATGGAAACTTGAATTTTGGCATGTTTATCACTCCAATACTGGAAATTGTCTTTGTTCAGCCTGCCAGGTAACTGCACTACCCTTTTATCCAACACCATTGCAATATGGTTTTTACTGAAGGGATCACAAGGTATTATTCTCTTCCAGGAAAAAGCACTGTCTCATTCACTCCATGGCAGTACCACATGTTCCAAATGTGCCAAATGTGCACAATGGCTAAAGAGTGGAGAGTCTGAGGAAACAAAAACATATGTACAATACTAGATTAAAAATTGAAGTATCTGTGTTCAGTTTTGTTTTCAGACATCCTGCCTGGCCTTGGACAAGTCAGTTATGGCTAGATCCTGGTACCCCCTCTATGTGGCCAGTGTGAGGACTGGGAGGGTGGCTGGATGATAGATGTCCTCATGGTATCAGCCTCTTCCTCAGCCAGAGCTGCACTCCAGCTGCAGCCGCTGCTGTCTTCATAACTGCATCAGGTTGTGTGAAACTAAATTCATTCCAGTTTGCCTGGTGTTGGGCCTGCATGGACAGCCTTGAAAATTATTTTTATTCAAGCCAGACTCTGATTAGTGTGCACAGATCATGCTCTGAACAGTAAAAATAAAATGAGGAAGTGTCCTTTAAAAAAATTCCTCAGTGTGTCATCATCAAAGCCGAGATTTGCAAAAGCACCTGGAGTGCAATCTGCACAAAGATGTAGCAGCACTTTATCGGTATTTGTAACACTGTAAAGCTGCATCACACACCTCTGTTACATGGACTCTTTTTCTAGGACTATCCTGTACTTCAGGGAATAAGGGATGAAGCTATATTTTGAAAACAGCAGGAATTTGCCCACTTCAGGTGTTGCATCAGCACAGCTGCATTGGGAAAACATTGATTTCCCTAATCAGCCCAATCATATCAATATGAAGCAGAAAAAGATTCTTTCCAGGGACTTCCACATTACCAGATGATGCTCAGAGGACAGCTGCTTCCTCTTTAGTGTTACAATTACATCCAGTTTCCCCTGAAAGAACCTGATATTAAAACTTCATTTCTAGGACAGGGCCAAGGAGTTGTCCTGAATGTGATAGGTAGGTGTCTGTCTTATTTCATGAACCTTACAATGCTGAATGTCTTGTTGCTGAAGTACATTGACGGATTTACAGGTTGATATTTTAAAGTGCTGTGCCTGTCCTCCTGGGGCTTTTGCAGACTCTGGGCAGATCTTTCTGCTACAGGTGGAAGAAAAGGACCAAGCAAAAATTCTTGACTTCTGTATTTTCATACAACAGTCTGCCCATTAGTTACATTTTTGCTTAATAGAGCAAAATCCGTGCTGAAAATCACATCACAGAAATGTGTAGGTGGGAAGGGGCTTCTGGAAGTCTGTAATTCTCTCCTCCTACATAAAGTTTAGGGTGCTCAGCACTTTATCTCTCACTGAGTTTCTCGTATCAGTAAGGATAGAGGCCACAGCCTCTCTCAAATTCTGTCCCAGTGTCCAGTGATCCTAATGATAAATAATCTTTTCCTTACATCTAAGGAGAAATTCTCATGTTCCAGCTGCAGTTCCGAATTCAATTCTGAATTTAAACTTTATATAATTCTAGCTTTTATGAGGGCTAATTAAAATGAAATTGATGTCTTTACATACCTGGTCTCAAAAACACAATCATCTTTGATAAATGCCACTGCTGCTGGGAAATGGAAGACCCTCTGGGAAATAGTCATGGAGACAGAAAACATACTTTGTCCTGTAAAATCTCTTATCACATGGGATGTATGCTGTCAGACAGATTGCAAAACTTGTGCAGAGGATGTGAAAGTTTAAGGACACCAACCAAAACAAATTTTTAGAGGGCAATAGTCAAAATATAAATCTACTTAAAATTGAAGCAGTTTACATTTGGAGCCCGAGAGACTTGGTATATTCACGTGCCAACTAAACTGCCCCTTTTGAAGTTTGTAATGTCCCTTCATGAAGAGAATAAATTTCTTGCAACGCTCATCTCCTTCCCATCTTGCTGCATCCATATTCCAGGTGGAGCTGACTTTTTTGAGTTAAATGCCACTGGAGAGTCATGGCCAAAACCAGAGAGCATGATACATTTGAAAAAGGGAGGAACCAATCTTATACAGAGCAGGTGGAAACCAGATGTACTTGAAACTGGGGTGAAAAGAAGCAGAAGTGTCTTGACAATTGAAAATGATTGTTTCCATCAGGTTACACAGCTCTGTATTTCCTAGATCACATACCCAGACTTAATTAGCACTTTTCAGAAAGAACACTGCTCTTCTTATGCCAAGTTAAGAAAAAGAAAACAAACTTAGTCATAATATTTTATCGGAAAATAAAATCTGATTTTTATTTTTTTCCCACAGAAATGACTGGAAAATTTATAGATTTCCTAGGATTCTTGTTTGAAGCATAGCTGTTGATTAGCTTGTGGATCTATGCTTTATGGGAGAGTAGAAGCTCTACTATAGTATAAAAACCCCTTCTCTTTAAAAAGCAGGTCTTTTCCTGAATGTGTTTTTGCAGCTTGTTTTGCCATCTGGTGGCCTTGGAGATGTTCTTGGTCCCAAGGTGACAGTCCCAGGGCTGCTGTCCCAAGGTAACTGTCCTGCCACAAAACCACTTGCCAAGGCCACTGCTCGCATTGGTGTTCAGCAGTACCTTTTGAGCCAAGCCATGGCACAGTGGGACACCAGGGAGCCACGGGGGGGTGACCTCTGTGCCATGTGGGGCTGTCTGGCCACTGTGGTGAGCACCCCTGGGCTATGTAGGGACAGGGGTGGGCTGGGCAGGGAGCGATAGCATCAGTTTGTCTGAGGAATGGCTGGGAGGCTGCACCCCACCCAAGCCACACTTCCCACTCCACTGAAATGAAAAGATTCTGTCCTGGGCAGGGAGAGGGCAGGAGGCAGAGGAAATCAAAGCTGCCCTTTACATTTCCTCTAGGTGTGCCAAAATCTGGTAGAGCCAAGTGCCTTAATTTGTTCTCAGCATCTCTACTTTTCTCTGGCTTCTCTGTCTGGCAGATAATCTGCTCTACTGCAAAAGTTACCTGATGTCCCCACTTAATTTATTGTGTCTGTTCTTTGTGGGAAAAGTGATGAAAATGAAGACGGACAGGCAGAAGGGACTGACTGACCTTTGAGGGTTGGAAGAAGGTAAAAGTGACCACAGGGGCAAAGACATGTTTGAGGAATGCTTGAGGGTTTGGTAGATCTTTGCTGAAAATAAGTGCATAATCAGTCACTCTGCACATCTGCAACCAGGCACTTTAGATTTTGAGAGATCCAAGAGGCCTGTCTTGTTGCCCGTTCCCATAACAGAATAGCATTCCAGTCTATAGTCCACAAACAAAGGGGTTTTTAGCTTACTAGTTCATGTTCTGTTCTCATTCTTAATACTGAGTTTGCCATAGGCACTTGAAAAGAGCCCCCTCACATTAATAAAGGCTTAGTATTGGGAATATTACTTACAAAGAAATGTCCTTCCATCGCATTTCTGGAGCGATAACCACAGGTTGTGATGTAATTGGAGCATCTGGAGAGAGCTTTAGTGCTCTGCTGTGTGAGAAGTCCCTTTCTAGTCTGTGAATGTGGAAGAGGGGGGCAGGGGGAGACAAGGGGAGGAAAAAGACAGACGCAGACGAAAGGCAGAGGTGATGCTAAAACACTGTAAGTGACCATTTGAAAGATTGTTTTGCACTTACTCTTGTGGAGTCAAACTGTTTAACTGTGACCCAAGGAACCACCATCACTCTGGGTAAGAGCAGGAAGAAAGGAATTGCTTTATGGACAAAGCACTGGGAAAACAGTGACAGATAAAAGCACAGAGCATATTTGTAACTGTAAACATAAATTAATCAAAACCCACTGTGGAGGATAAGTTCTGTATTTTTATTCACGTCTACTCTTGCAATTTCTCTTTTTAACTTAAAGTGATTGTTTCTATGATTCACCCAGAACTTATGGTTCCCCCAGAAAATCAGTATTAGCCTGTGGGAAACAGCAAGCAGCACTAACCAAGATACTGTACAACACTACTTTATCTGGGCTGCAGAGCAAAAGGGGCAAAAACTGGGGATATTTTGGAGCTGGACCACCCATGGGTAGGGAGCAACAGATGTTCTAGGATTATCCATAACAAATAGTTGTATTCCTGGCACTCTTTATTCCTTCCTAAAACTTATACCTTTTTTTCGTGCATGACTGGCTTTCTGCTAACTATGAAATTAGAACAAACTTTCTCATTCAGTTATAAAGAGGAGGTTGTCAGTCACATAACTGGGTAAAGCTGTGGCTTCTCAGTAATCATCCATGGAACAAAAGTAATGAAGCTTTTGCAAAAATCATGTCAAAACACAGTTGGTAAATGTGTCCACATCTTCTGTAACTAATATATTTCCTTACGAACATGGGACTGAAGCTGACATATTCAGAGGAAAACTAGAGTTCCTTGTTCTCCCAGTTACATCAGGAATTTCACCAAAAAAAAAGAGAAATCTTACCTTGTGTTTGTAGATTAACCTAAAAACTGATTTTTAAAAAAATAAATACCTACCCTGTATGACTGATTGAAGAGAAAATATTGAAAACACATCACCTTGGACTCTTTACTCAAAAAGTATCAAGTAAATGAAGAGGATCTAAAAGCATGACCATTTTTAAAAATAAACTCATAATTTTGCTGACTGACCAATGCCTTTTCTAATCAAGTTCAAAACAATGGTACTAAGAATTAACTGAAAACTTAAATAAGCTCCACCATGCAACACAGATGACTCACTTTTAATGCTCTTTTCATAATATGATGGAGTCTTGCTCTATTCCCCAGCTCTCTTTTGTTGCTCTTCATAAATGTTATTTTGACATGATATTGATGAGAACTGTTTATTCCACAAAATTGATTTCTTCTATTTCCACATTACTCACAAGACACTGGCACATGAGTGTCTGTTAGATTTTTTTAGTAATTTATGAACTGCATTCAGATAATATATTTCCTACTCATTTTTTCTTACTTGTAAAGTGTTCCTTAGTTTTTGCTTTGAGAATCTGTTGTTCATTACTCGTTTGATTGTATAATTTCTGGTGAATGATTAAATGGACTTTCAGAAAGCCTTGAAAGTGATGACCTATTACTTTGGTTTCTGGAGGTAAACACTCCTATGTATGAAAAATATGATTAATTTTCTCCTTGTATGGCAGCACTTGCAAATGATATACTGAATTCATATGAATTTTTGTAGGCTGTGAATAAATTTCACTTCCTGCTTGGACAAGATTAATGTACTTTCCCATTAAGAAGAATACATATAAAACCAAACACACAAACCATCTAGTGTTTTTCTAGCCTTAGCTGATAGAATACAAACTCCTGGGAATTCATCTTCTAATTATGACTGCATTGTTAAAGAAAGTTTACTACAGGAAGAAAGCAAAACAATGTGGAATGAGAGAATTGCTATAACTGGAAATTTCCATCTTTAGTCATATGAGAAGCTCCATATGTTCACAAAGGATATTTTTGGAAGGTTACAAGGTAGTGAGAGGAAAAAAAGTGACCCATTGCTCTGATCAAAAAATCTCAAATAGTCAATGTTATTTCTATCTGTGTTTGTGACTGACTGCTGCAGCTTTCCTGAGCTTGGTCTTACTCGTTGCTTGTGAGCAACCTCAGATCGTTTTATGAATTCCAGAGTAATTTCTGATTTGCTGATTTTCTAGGGGAGCTCTAAGAGGGAATATATGTTCTGTATTTCAAAGCTGCTCATATTCTAGCAAAAGTGTTTTACATTTGGATATTATAAGACTAGGGTAGGAGAGTACTATGGGACACAGTTGCTGTCCATGCCATCTAAAGGGCAGATGACAGAAATGCCCTGCGCTTTCTCAGTAAGTGTCCTGATGACTGCAGTCATTAAATGCTACTTGTCATTTGGTAGCTGTCAGTCACTCAAAAATTCTGCAGGCTGCTACTGTGGCTGCTCTCTAAATGCTGAATGTGTTCCTTAAGTGAATCTCAGGAGATGTGTCTTCATAAATTGTGGTGGTTCACAGATGGAAGAAAGAAAATCTAGGATTTTTTTTTTCTTTTTCTGGAACAACCTTTAAATCTCTGAGATTACCCCAGGGATTCTCTCTTCTTGTGTAGCTGAATTAATCCCTCCTAACAAAATAGGTTTTTCTTCAGATCCTCTCCAACACATGGCCAAGTATTCCAGCAGTTGTTCTCTTGTTAGTATACATTAAACCTCATGAATTTCATGATGGATCATCTCCCCGGCAGCACAGAGTCCACAGCTCCATATTTGTTGATACAGCCTGTTGAGATCTAAGCTCTTTAATTTGCAATTGTAATGTGTAATTTTCTAGAAATAAAATGCAATTCAGTCACAGGACATTCAGAATCACTCAATTCTAATCTATAATGTCAGCAAGCCTATTTCACTGACATTATTGTTTTGACACTGAGTGTAATAGAAATGATTAAGCCAGGAAGAGAGCAGCACTTACTTGACTGCTGTCAGCTACTGAACCACAATAGCCCAGCACACAGACTCTATTCAGCTGATGAAATGTGAAACTTGATATGCTGCTGCAAAATGTTAGTAACCACAAAGCTATATTTCAATCCCTACTTGATTTTATAAATGTTTAGTCTCACTCTGTTAGACCCAGCCTCATACAAAAGCAATTCCTGTTTCACAACTGGAATAGCAACCAAACTTCTTTCTTTTAAATTCACTGGGCCCAGGCATGTGTCAAGGCCTTTTTTTTTGTTTTTCCACATGGAAGAGTATATTCAGATGGGGGATGAAAATGCAAAGGATATGAACAATAGTAGCCCTTGTGACTTTAATGTGAAGATTAAGATTCATGATGGTAGTAGGCATGTAATGTGATAGAACTATATATCATGGCCCTTCTACCCTTCCAGCAGAATGTATACTTTGTTCTAAAATAATTTGTTATTGCTAAGCTTGGAGATGCAGGCACTTGAACTGAGTGCTAAGTGGGTATTTCTTCAAAATAAGTGTTTGCTTTCCTTTACATTTTATATAATTTTATATCATTATGCTGTCAAGTGTCCTGTGGTATAAGTCTAACAAACTGGGCACAGACAAGGCTGTGCAATGTTGTAAGTAAATACCTCTGCCTCTCTTTTGTGTCTGAAGAGAAAACTCCCTTTCCTCTCACCTATGTGCACAGAAGACCCATAGTTTTAGTTTTAGAGACTTCAAATTATACTTACAAGAAGGCTTAACAATTTTTTTTCCTGATTTTATAGTTTATAAAGCTTTAGTTTAGGCTGCTCAGTTGTTCACAGAAGTGTTACCTGCATGTCACCTACGGCACTGCAGAATAAGTATTTTATTCACAGAATCCAGATTAGATTAAGAAATTGGACAGCATAGGTGAGAATGAGACAGGGAACATCCTATGAGACAGAGCTGACTCAAAAGGTGCTGAGCATCCTCTCTCCCCATGGAGGTAGGTGGCAACTTACAGTCTTCAGAGAGCAGTTCTTGTCATCACTCTAACTCGTAGTGCTCTTCTTCTCCTGTTGCTGATAGAAAGGATCTGCCTTTGTATGAGGAGAAACCAAAGGTTTGAAAATGAAAAGGCTGCATACAAAACTTCCAGCAGAGTAGAAGCCCTCAGGTTTCTTATAAAGTAATTATATGGTTACCTAAATGGTTTTATAAGTTTACCTCTTAAATAAAATATCACCTCAGGGAAGAGTTAAGTTTATTTTACTGCTTCATAAATAACAAGTGTGTTTGTATTAGTTAGATCACATATATAAAAACATCTATGATTGCTGTCTCTCCATGTACCATAAGATGTTCAATATTAAAAATATCCAAATATTTTCTTCTTGATTACAGCATAAACATTTCCTACTGACATGAAATCTGTCATAAGGAATTTTCATAACTTCAATTCCTCTTAGCTTTGTTGTCTCCTCATTACCAGTACTGAGAATACATAAAAGTTCCCATCTTGTTTGTTGTAGTGCATTTTTAGCATTACTTGAACAGTGTTGTCATCGGCTTAGTAGGTTTAGATGGTTATAAAACTCAGGATTAAATAGTAATACTGTAATAGTGTAAATAATAATTTTTTTTTACAAATATCAGTAATAGGAAGGGAGACACATTCAAATGGAGAGTGGTTTATATAATTTAGGATATATAATGCTTGCCATTATTTAAATATTAAAGAAAGTAGAAGAAAACTGGCTAAAATAGGGAAGCAGCATGAGCGGGACATGGGTTCATGGTTTGGAGCAGGGAATTTTGGGTTTCATCACTGACTATTGAAATAATAATTGCAATAATAATTTTTGGCATGCCGGAACTGAATAACTTAATTTTCCCTTCTGAGAAATTATCCTGCTCCATTTCCAGGGTTGTAATGTGACTAAAGGAAGTGATAGTTACAAAGTGATATAAATTCTTTACAGTGAAGCTCATATAGGAAGGATCTTTCCTTGCATGACAAGTGGTTGTAGACCAGAAGAGAGTTGGGCTTTCACCAGAGAAGTTTGTGAGAGGGAAGAGCGGGTACCCGTGCACGTCATGGCAATGATCTGGTGAGCCCTGCTGGGACACTCAGCCTGTGTGTGGCTTTGCTGCACAAAACCAAGAACCAAAGAGAGAGCTCAGTCAGGAAAGGGGCTGACTAGAGCAGGGTAGGAAATCCTTTCTTCTTCCCTTTCAACTTGCAGTAATTTTTGAGGTTTGAAACAATGGATGTTGTTCCACATGCAGCTCACTGCAAAAAAAGAAAACAAAATGCTGAGCTGCATGTTTGCAAAAATGATGATAAGTGCTGAAATGTTTTACTTTTATACTCACAGGATTTTAAGATTTAACTTTGTCAACTTTTAAAAACATTTTCTGCATTTTCTTACTGTAAATTAACTCACATGTGATGACTGACTCTGGATGGAAAGCAGAATCTTCTCCTGTGGCAGGAATGGCTATGAGACAGCAACTACACTTTTCCTCAGCAGCTTGTGTGAATTTCCGAGCTGGGACCATACCAATATCTGTGTAAACACACACTTCTGTGAATGCTTCATTTCCCAGCCATAATATATCTTTAGTAAAATTTGGGGTTTTTGCTCTGGGCTGGCCCAGCCAGGAGTGACGAAAGGGAGGCTTACTCTGTGGTTTCACAATTGGCCAAGCCCATCTGACTGTGGGCTGTCACTGAAGGCAGCACTCCTGCCCTTCCCTGCTGTGGGAGCAGGTTGCTTTGCAGCCAGCTCCACCAGCACACAGTGCTTTCATCTCGCAGTAACTGCATTTATTCAGGCAAGGGATTAACTCAACAGCTCTCTGGTTGGGACAAAGCACTTTGCAAGCTGAGAATCAGTAACATCAACATTGGCCATGGCTTTGCTGAATTCTGGAGGGATGCAAACAACCACCAAACCACTCACAAAAAGAGAAGACTGTTTCTTCTTACCCTGGGCATATCAGTTTTTGCTGGTGGCGTAGACCTGATGTCTCAGGACAGTTTTGTGTGTGTGTGTTACTAAGATCAGAGATTTTACACCATAGGGGAAAACGTAGGCTTTGGTCAGAGTGGCTTAAAAGTGGGTATCAAGTTTATTTGAACCAGCTTATACACAGGAATTGTCAGTTCTAAGATACAAAAAAACATTCTAAAAAGCATTTCATGACCATATAAGTGTGGTGGCTTTATGAGGTAATAATTGATGTCTGAATGGTAAGGATGATAGAAGTAATGCTATTTTATTGATACAATACTAGAAAATAAAATAAAAGCTTCCAAAAAGAAGTGACAACATAAACTGCTAATTCTCTCATAATATGTTTGCACATATGTGTTTCTTTCTTTTTCTCAAAAGAAAAACACATAATTATTTCTAATTTTTCTTTTGCATTTATAGTCTTGTTTCCATGGGCTTAGCTGTAGGATACTGTTTGTGTCACCTCTATTTTCAGAATTTGTCTTTTATCTCTGCTTTTCCACTTCATGTCAATATTTTATGTAGTATTTTAACACTGGCTGATTTCCCATGATACTAAAATATCATAGTGTGTAACACAGAATATGATTCTACTTATTTTTTTTTTTTTTTTACTTTGTGCTTTCCATATGTCTTCCTTTAATCTTGGCACAAGTAAAAATAGGGATGGGATTTCCATGGAAAATTGCAAAGTTGCAGTCAGCACAACTGAGGCCATTCTCAACAAGTCAGGCACTACAGAAAGTGAACATCCCCTGTCTTGCAAAAAAGCTCTCAGCATCTTACAGAATGTATTGTGTCTATCTAATACTACACAGAAAAGCTACACTGAATTTGTACTGTTTAGCAAAAGTGACCATCAGTGTTTGCAAGTCATCTATCACAAAATACTCCTGTCCATAACATGATAAAGCCAAAGGTAAGACATATTTAGTAAGAAGATGGAAAATCTTGTTCTTGAGAGAGCAAATTACCACTTTGGTGAGTGGAATTCGGTCCCTTGCCCTGCTAGTGATCTGCTGGCTGTGGTGCGCAAATTATGCACCAGCACTTTCACAGGTGGTCACTGACTCTGTTTCCCTCAGATCCGAGCACCCAGTTCAAAATACCTGAGGTCTGACTTTTAGAAGTGCTGAGCTCTCAGAAAGGCAGCTGAGTCAATACAAGTTGTGCCGTAAAAATGCACAACTACAGCCTGCTATAAAATGTTAAGTACTCCAGAAAGTCAGTTCCCAGTTGTCTGCTTTTAGGTACTTAGCCACTCCTGGTTATTTCTATTTTTAAAACAGAAACAACATTTTGCCTTATATTAATAAATGCTGAAAGACAGATTCAATCATGCTCATGAAATATCCAGATGCTGTGACAATAAGCACCTCAGAGGGGAAATAATAATTCTTCATTTCTCTCAGAGTCTGACTAACACATGGTTAAAACCAGGACGAGTGCTCCCACACTGAGTATTTGTTTGCTGCACAAATAATCTCAGTGTCTAGGAAGGCACAAAGTAGATTCCTAACACTGAGCAGGATGACTCCATTTCATACCAAGAAGAAATGGATGCTTTTTAAAATGAGAATGTAAACGTTTTGAACTGAGATTTTTACAGTCTATTGCAATTTACACAGTTGTGATTATAATCGATCACAGATTAATGGGGGAAGGCTTTATGTTACAAGTTTGTTGTAAGAGGTAGGAGTTACTTCTTTTAACTTATGTTTTAAACTGAGAAAATCCTATTTCAAAATATGTACCTCCTATTAGTTGCTTAATATCAAACTCACAGCACAACACAGAATATCTGGGACCTGGTGTAATAATACCACGTGACCAGTGATGATGCTCAGTGATGATACCGGCTCAAAATTTTCCATCCTCACCGTTGTTCCACCCTTGGCAGCCAGCGGCACCTTTGCACAGGGAAGCAGTGTCCCCACTCTGGGTTGCACCAGGGCAGCTGTTGGTGCAGGTTCTCTGTGAGGTAAATCTGGTCCAGCCCTGCTGAAACCAAAACAGGAATGTTTTTAACTTTCTCATAGAAATTGAGCCAAAATTATTGAGAAAGGGCATCTTTTAGACAGGGTTCATTAGTGTATCCTATACTCATGTTAACTATATTTGAATAAAGGTTTTTCATAATACTGATAGAGATTGACATTTTCAAATCAGTCTCTGTGCTCTGAGTAATTTATTTTGCATCCCATTATGGACAATAGGTAGTGTCTCTATGTGGAGGTTATTCTTTTGTTACTATGTATACAGCTGTCTAAACAGATCAGGTGGAATTTTGCCTGTTTGCTGCATATGAAGGGCAAAATTATACACAATCAAAGCTCCAATGAACTTGGAGCAGGAACTGCCCTGAATTTTTGAAGGTCTTTGTAATCAGTAACTTATTTTCCTCCCTTCCATTGACTCCCATGAAATCAAAAGCAATTTTGATTTCACAGAGCATTGCTGCAGACTGGACATGCAATTGTCTTGTTTACCAATTAGCTGTTTATTTTTCAAATAACACTTTTAGTTCATATTTCATTTTTTATCTCTGTGTCCTGCTTAAAACATTCATAAAACCTAGCAAAAAAGCAAACTGTAGAATTTTTTAAGTATAAAAGTTAAATACAAATACCCTTCTCCAATTCCTTTCCATAATCATGATATTTGTAGCTGTTTCCTTGCAATTGTTGTGAGACAGTGTACTGGTCTCTATATTTCTTTTCCTTCCTTCCTTCCTTCCTTCCTTCCTTCCTTCCTTCCTTCCTTCCTTCCTTCTGATAAAGGGCATACTTAATGATGTATTAAAGGGTCTCATGCATTCTGACTGGTTTTCACAATCAATAAACAGTTTTTGTTCTCTTACCAAATGTATATTTTGCTAAAACAAGGGCAATAAAAAAAAAAATCAATGTCTTCATATGACAACCTTCTTAAACCTTTCCTCAATATTGACGCTTCAAGGCTTGCTAACCTTTGTTTTAACTACGAAATCAAATCACAAATTCCTCTTTTGCATCAAAAGGCTCAGTATTGTTTGCTAATTTAGTAAGAATTTGTATGGGACAGTGCTCACATCTGTGTTCCCATAAGTAATTCAAATCTGAAATAGGTTGATAGAAATCACAGATAAAAGGGAATTTGATTGAGATAAACATTAAGATACTTGTAAGGACGTTCTTTTTTTTGAGAAGCCAATGACAAATGAACTGCCATTTTTCTCATTTAAGTTGAAGAAATTTCTGTCAAAACTATTATTGTGATTCATCTTGCTGAAAGCAGAACTATTTTCCCTTTAAAACAAAATTTTAAATTCAGCAATCAGAACCAAAACGTCTTTTGAAGACTCAGAGGTACTTCAAACATACTGTGGCAAGCACGTGCAGATTTTTTGTATTGTTGTGGCTTGGTAGTGACTGGTTACAGGGGGAAAAAGTTCTTGTAGATTCTTTAAATGTTTAAAGGAAACAGATAAAATACAGATGTTTCTTCACCATAAAATTAGTTACCATGCCTGGGTCATTAGTAAGGTCTGATTTTTTTAGCTATACACTCGTGCACAAATCTCTGTTGCTTTAATGAACTGTATAAGTGGAAACAAATTTTGCAACAATAAGCTGTTCTGCCTGAATGATTTAAATTTAGCAAATTCATAAATATTTAAAAACTGGTCCTTATAATGGGAGGTATGCAGGAACTCAGGCTCGTGTTGGTTCAGCAAGCCCTGCCTGAGGAGCAGAGCTGATGGTAACCACTTGCACTCAGACTTGACTCCCGCTGTCATTCCCTGGAGCTATGCGAATTCATTGAAGGAATTTGGGTTCTTATTAAGTTATACAATCATAATGAGCATATTTTTCTATCAATAACATAGTGGGGGGCAATTTTAGACCTAGTTTAACCAAATCTAAATTAATGCTAGCCTCCTTTATCCCTTCTCTGAATGGGCTCAAGCAGCTGGAACTGTGGTGGGCTTCTTCATCAAATCTGCACATTTAGGCTGCTGTCGTAGCAGCTGAGAGGCTAATTTCTGGCTTGATGCTGGCCAAAGTGTGGTTAACCTCACCGAACTGTAACATTCCAGCAACAAGAATTCATTTTTACCCACTGTTGCCACTAACCAAATGCTAACATTTTACTTTGGAGAGCACAATATTATTCAAGCTGTCTTGCAATACTCCAAATGTTTGTGCCATTACAAACTGATGACAAACTGACTTGTTCATTACATCTTAAATGTAACTGCCAAATATTCTATCCCCAAGTTCAATCCTGTGTTTTGAGGATAAGCTAAGCCAGACTGTGTATATAGGTAAGCAGCCAGAAACAAGCACAAAAATCTGGCTTCATTCTGAGAAAAACCTGCTATTTTTTTTTTAAAGCTCTATATGAAGGGAAAAATGCATTTTCTGAATGACTGCGGTCTTTCAACGAGTCCAGAGATGCATCCCTGGTCAAGGCTCTCAGAGCTTATGTTGGAAGGATGCAGAATGGGCCATCCTGGGAAACACTCTGGGAAAAGGCAGCGCAGTTCCAGGAGGCACAAAAGGGACATCTGTTCTCTTCTCCTTCTCAGAGGTGGTCCGTGATTTCTTTCCTCCTAGACAACTTTGACAAAACTAAACCATACCTGGAGCTAACATGGGTAGACAAGGTAAGAGAACTCGAGCAGTGGGAATACCTTAGCAGACCAGGGATCACAGGGGAAGAAAAAGCTCATTTACCATTTTCTTCTGTGCCGTTCTCTCTTACCCAAAAAAGTGACAACAATCCTAGCAAAGCAAAAGGGATGCCTTATGGTCAGCCCGAGAAGCCTTCTTCACTACACACACTGTCTATCTTATATACCTCATTTATTTCCTACTCTTATAATAGGGAAATCAGTTTCTGTGGAATGGAATTTGTTCTTTTAATGGGAATGCCTTTATATATTAGCAGACCTTGCAAGGCATTTCAAACATTCTATCTTTTCACCCAGGAAAAACAACTTCATTCAACAATTCTTAGACTCCTCTGAACCTTGTACAGGAAAGCTCTGGAAATATATGATGAAATGCACAGTTAAAGCAGTGCAAAATGCAAAGCACACCACACAGCCTAATATAGTCTATTATCAACAAAATATTCTATCCATGGACAGTGTTTGCTTTTTTTTCCCTCAGTTTAGGCCAATCCACCTGTGATTTCAGGTTCACAAATAGACCTGCCATTTCCTTAATAATATGCATGTATTTGTGCTTTTTCTGGACTAAGATGAGACCTAGCAGAGTTCATACTTAAAAAGCTTCTGTTCACTGTTCCCATTCAGGCACTCTTTGCTCTGCACTGCCATTAACTCCTGTGATTACTGTCATCCCACTCTCCCAGATTGTCCTACAGGCTGGAGAGTCATCCTGCTCAAGCCTTTTGGGAAGATTTTGTGTTAGTGATGTGTCAGGCTCAGATCTGCTCCACTGAAGCCAACAGCGAAACACCCACTGGATTCAGGCCGTGTCTCATAAGGAACACAGTGACTGTCTTAGAAAACATTTTCACTTCTTCAACACATAAAAATTCTGCATCTTTTGGATTTTTTTATTCTTTATCTGAGAAGATAAAACATGTGGTCAGGTGTATTAGGGCTAGCTAAATACCGAGCCCACACGCACAGCTTTTCCCACTTGGACTTTTATGTCAGGGACCTGTTAAGAGACCAGCAACAAGAGGCTGCTCACATAAAATGTGCCGGAGCATCTGATGGCCAGCTGTTGATAAACAGAGGCCACAGGGTCACCCTCTAGGTTGTCCTAGCTCCTGGATGCACATTGAGCCCAGACTTTCCCAGGCTGGAGCTGAAGGACTCCTGGACAACCCCTGAATGTTATTGCCACCTGTGAACCCTTCCTATCCCCTCTGAGGTATGTGGTGTGTGTTTTGTGGCTTTCAGCTGAGTGAGGGTTTGGTATGTAGTTTATAGGCTCCCTTTAAGTTTGGAATTACTTAGCTAAGATCTACTTATATGATCTTTCTTTTAAGTATCTTCCTATGGGATCATGCCAGGTTTACCACCACGTGCTTTTCCAGTTCTGTCACTTTATGTAAATAACACAACACATCTGAATGTGAGCAGAGGGGATGGGACATACAGCAGCCCTGGCACCGAGTGCCAGCCTGGGCAACCCTTCATCCATATGGCCCAGGCTGCTTTGCTGAATGCTGCTCTGAGCTGAAGCATCTGCTTTGGCTGCACCAGCAGTGAAAGTTTTCACAGCTGCCAGACTGGGCTCCATTTACTCTGATTTTGCATGCTTTTTAGGAGCTGGCCTAGCTTGCAGCAGCACATAACTTTAACATTAGAATCTTTGATTCTTTGGAGTTCCATGTGTGTATTTTCTCCTCAGTAAGGAAGGAAGAGCTGAACAGTAAGCTCAGACTGGTGGGCAGTATTAGTGAGAAAGTAATATGTGTTTCACACATATTTCTGTGTGTTTCATAATGTTTCAAAATGGAAGAAACAAATTATTGATATTCACAACAGAAAACTGAAGCAAAGGATATGTGTCTCACACTAAAAAAGGGAGCTAAGCCATGCTTTCCCAAAGGCAGAGACTTTTGTACATTGTTTAGTTCTACTCAGAACAAGTTACAGTTGCTGAACAAAATATGAACATGGTGCTTTAATTTCTGCAGGGTAGAACTATCATGGTGAGTGCAGGAATATATTATTTGTAAGTAATTTCAGAAGTGTACAATTCTTGCTTCTAATGGTACAATCCTTTTCTTTTTTTTGTGATAGTTATGTTAAAGGGGACACCAAAGATTCCATGACTAATCATGTATTTAGCATCTGTTACCAATATCTCCATGTGAATTAATTAGCAAGGGCCTGAGAGTCTTCTGTTTGCAGTCTTCCGTGAAAGTAATACTGATTGGCACTGACATAGTATTAAATTGCTTCCCCTTCTAATATGGCATTTTTGACAAAAGATTAGGCCTGCCACCTGTTCCCTTGGCTGGTGACTACTTTTCTCAAATATTCCTCTTCTTAGCTGAAACTTAATAAATACAAGAACATTTTACCAGTGTAATTGTTTATTGATACCAAGAGCATTCAGATGGTCCTTGCTGTTGTTGGTATCTCACTCTGAGACTCCTGGTCTCTTAAGGAGAATTGAAGTCAGAAAACACTGACAAGATGTTAATGTTCCTGCCAGCCTTTGTAGTGAATGCACTACACTGAAAATGCTTATTGTTTTATCTGTAGGGCAAACAGCAAAACACTCAGCGCTGAAGTTGCTTTGAGCAAATACCTAAAATCTCCTGGTTTGTAGATAGACCTGATTGCACTGAGTAGCTTCACATCTGAGTGATTGTCGTCCCGAATCTGATGTTCTGCAAATATTCTGTGATACTTATTTACAACTTACCACTCTGATAAGTGCTGCTGCAATATATTTCCATAAAATGAAAAAAGGTCAAAAACACAAGAAAGGTAGGTTTATTATCCATCCAAACTCACTTTCCCCAAACACCCCTCAGTGAAATATTTAGGTGACTTTCAGAAAATATTTTTGGAAATATTCCTTCACTTCTAATCAGATGGCAAAAGTGTTTGTTTTATTTAATCATGGTTGTGAAACTGATCCTTTATTTTTTTATCTTCCTTTTTTCCATAAGGACCTTTTTGATTTGCCTTCTCTCTTCATGACCACATAAAATTTGGCTTGTGATGAAAAGACTAAATGGGCCCCACTTAAAACTTTCAGAAGATGCTGGACGAGCTGCTGATTAACCACTACTCAGCTTATATCTAGAAATCATGCTCATTTCAGTATGTGTAAAGAGCCATGAGCCATGAGCAATCTCAGTAGCAGGAAGGGAAGTCACTATGGTCACACAGCTGACAATATGGAGCTCAGGAGAAAGACCATTTGTCTTTGAAAGGACTGACTTCTGCGAACTGCTTTTGCAGAAGGACAGGTCACAGTCCTGAATGAAATCTGGGAGGGGAACAAGGCTGGAGAGAGCTGTTAACATGAAAAGTCTACCTCCTGAGTGCTCTCTGCAGGAGGCACCTGGTTTGGGGTCCCAGCTGAGCTGCTGCTTAATAGCTCGTCTGGGTGCCAAAAAGCTGTTTCATGACATTCTTGGCTTAAGCACTGCAAAAGCAGTGGAATATTTTTGCTACACAGAGACTTTAGTCTTTAAATCACTGCTTTCTGGATGAAAACCCAAGAAAATTGAGAGCAATGTCAAAATGCTAAAACTTTAGTGTTCAGTCAGACACATTTTGTCCTGAATCTCAATGGCTGGCTCCAAAGTTTCCTGATGTCTACGTTAGCAAATAGTTGCCCTTTTGTATGGAGAGAAATATGCCATGTCCTCTGAGCATCATGGATGAGCTCGTGTTCCATCAAGCGCACCTCCAAAAACTACTTTAAGCTCAGCTAATGAATCTTGTGTTACTTCTAACATTAATACTTGGGAGATTTAAAAACATTCACTAAATGGATCTTGCCCAATCTGCAGCTGGAAAAACCAGGACATATTATTCTTCTGGAAAAGTAATAAAAACTTGGACACTTTTCAGGTATATTTCTGTGTAGCATGGATCAACTGTTCTGAGCTCAGTTAAAAATTCTAGAAATGCTCATGGAGTCATTTCTGATAAGAGGAGCATAAACTATTTATTTTGCTAAACAACTGTATTGCTTACTGGCCAGTTCAATGTCCTGTGAGTTGTTGCATGTCCAGGACACTTTCTAGTAGTAAACCTTTTTTCCATTCTCCTTTATAATTTTTTTGTCATTCCCTCTGAATTCTTTGACTGTAAGATTCAGTGCAACTAATGATGAGGACAGGGCAGAAGGCATGCAGTGTCTTTCAGTCCTGTGTCGCAGCAGAAGAAATGCACATACAGCATTGGATCATTTCATAAATTAACCAGACAGAGAGAAATTGCTTTCCCAGAGAGGTCCGTGGCAGGAAGACACTGAACTAAGGTTTTCAGGCTAAATCTCTTCGTACTAACATTTTGTCTGTTGCATTTGTACCTTCTATATTCTTTCATACTAAAGTTGTACTCATAAAACAGCAACTGGTCAACAGTATTTTAACAACTTCATATTGAATTGTGGGTTAAAAAGTTGTAATTAGTCAGACAAAATGTGTTATCAATTTAGCTTTATTTCCCAGCTGTGCTCTCCTGTCATTTTTAATTATTATTTTCAGAATCCTGATCATGATGTCATCCCCCTGAATTTCCCGAAAGGTCCCCAGTGTTCATTCCAAATGATTAATGAAGGTATGAAAGCTATGAGTGCTTCCAAATCAAATATGTGTATAAAGGTAGGCAGTGCACAGGAAAAGATGATTAAAATAAAGAATTGTGTGTTTCCTTGAAATTCACCAGTCCATTGATATGCAGCAGTTCAGATCTCAGTGGAACTTTTGTGCAAGCCACTGAATACTTTTTCTATGGGGGAAAAATCGCTAGACAAAGTTGCCTGTTAGACCTATTTGAATTTTATTTTATGGCTGTGGGTTTCACATACTTGTGACATTAAAAGGACAAAAATGGTCTCTGTGCTAAAGTGATAGGTCTGGCAAGCCCATATATCAATTGTCTTGAAAAGTGTGAGTCTTGAGACTTATTTAATTTTGAATGTTGGTTTTTAATGAAGAAAATTTAATAAATTGATATTCTGAATTTTTGGCTTGCATTAGGAAGCTAAAAGGTAAGCTGTTGCAGTGCTATGTATTAATAAGCACTCAGGAGTCAGATTTGTCAGGAGAGAAAGTGCAGTGATTTTTATTAACTGAATAAGCATTGTGCTTAGCCGAGCTTTGCCAAGGCCTCTGGAAACGTCTAACTCATGTGCAAGCAGGCTCAGATGCTTAACTACTAAGTAGCATAGTGGTTTCCATTCTAACACAGCATTGTCTTAAAGCAGGCATTCCCACTGTAAACTTTGTGTTTATCCCCTCAGTGGTTGAACTTCAAATGAAGCAAAATTGTTTAAGTCACAATAAGAATGGAAAATTTTAAAAAAATTATTCCTTTATCAGGTTGCTAAAGAAACATCAGATTGATTCAAAATTTCTAGCAAATACAGCATACAATTATTCCATATGAAATGTGTACTTTTCACGGTATTATTTTAGATGCCATTTTATTAATTTATCACAGTGTTCATCAAAAAGGTCAGCAAAGACAAGAGTCCAGAAAAAGCCTTAAGGGGTAAAAACATATTTTTAGAACCAGAGTGTCTAAGTCCAAAACTATCATTCAAAAGGGCCTGTTCAGCTGCTATCTAGCAGTAAACCGTGTTTGGTTCTATTTGTGTCTGGGTCGGGATCCATCAGAACATACTGGTGCCTACATTGCAGATAACTATATCCAAGCCAGACTGCCTTCAGTCAGTGGGAAGAAACAAAGTTTTTCGGGGCATGATTCATTTCATAAAGTAGGTGCTAAAACAGGTAAAGGATACAATAAAAAAAACTCCCCTCTCAGTTGCCCCTCGAGGCTTGCAGGACTGATTCTCACCTCAGCCCTGGCTGCCGTGCAGTGTTTTGCCCTTTCTGATAGCCATTCCTTGAGTCTCTAGCCCGGGGCTGTGGGGCTCAGCCATGCTCTGCAGTGGCGCTCAGCCATGCCCTGCAGTGGGGCCGCTGGAGCCGCTGGAACTGGCTGTGTTTTGCATGGACAGCCCTGGCTGCTCCTCAGATACTGCCCCTGTAGCCCCCTGCCAGCACCTGGGCACCTGCACCAGGTCCATCATGGAAGAACCTTTTGTATTTTAGACTTTTACCCACCTAGACATGGCAGGATCGTCTTCTACAATTGGCTCTGCACTGTTTATGGACATTTGTGCAAATAACATGTCCAACATTTTGTTTAAAATTTATGTGAAAAAGGCAACAGGGATTCTGAAATGCACATCAAATTTAAAAGCTAAAGAGAGAGAAGAATGTTAGGAGTTCCCTTCATGTAATTATGAAATGGTGCCACTGCCTTCACTGGAGCTTCTCTGTTACCAGAGCCAGAATTCTGTCCTGCTAAAATGCATTATTGGTGGCTTGTGTGATACAGCAGTTGAGTGTAAACCATGGCCCACTGGACGAAATGAGGCTGTGCTCCTCATTTTCTCTTCAATATCTTCTCTACTTTCTGCCAAAGAAATAATTGGATGACAAAAGGATTTGTCTCAGCTTTTTCGTCAGCAAATATTAAGGTGGTAGATCCATCTACCCTCTTCTTATTCTTACAAACACAGTCTTTCACAAACACGGTGGTGTCTATGTGCCTGCCTTCCTAACATAACCTAATTCAATCATATATAAATATCTGCACTGACTGTGTAAGATAAGAAGCTATAAGCTGCAGACATTTTACATTTGAAGATTGTAGGAGAACTCTGTGAAAATAAAAAAGGAATTTTAAGGATAAAAGAGATGCACCCTCACCATGCAATTGTTCCAAGGTGTGTGACTTTTTGCAGACACAGAGATGGTCAGTGTTTCTTCCTGTTATATCATGGTGAGAAAGCTAATGGAGGTTCTAGGCAAATTATTTTGTAAAAAGCAAATTAACACACATGAGCAATGGATATGAATTCATTCACTGAAACAGGCTTCAGTGGGCTTGTGTTCATCCCCCCTCTGGGTTTTGGGTTTGCTGAGACAAAGTAGTGTAGTAAAAAGTTTCTTAGCAGGAACACTCATGGAGGCAGGGAACTGCAGAACTATTGCAGAAAACAAATATTGGTTTTGTAACTGGACTGTATGTTTCTAAACTATGATAATTTCACAGAAAAAGAACAATCAAAACTAATTGGAGCTTAAATACTGCGTAGTACAGCGTGACAAAGAGAAGATATAGGAGCCTGTAAGATCTGGACCAGGCTTTGAGAGGAAGAAGTCAAGTTATAGGAAAAAAGGGTGGGAGCTGTACTCCAGACATCTCAATTGATTTTGTTTGTCTTGTAATTGGTGGGCAACAGCTTTCTCAGAAAGATAAGGCTGAACCTCTGCTGCATTTCTTGCTTAACAGTAGCTACACAAGCACTCACCTGCAATACCAGCCCATAGCGCGTGAATACTTCAAAACAAAGAATTTGTTGGAGGAAAACAGAACATGAAAAGAAGGCAGATTTGCTGAGTAAATTGTTTATTGTGAATTATTCACACAGTATTACTAAGAGTCATCTGGAAAAAATTAACAAATGAAGGAGAATTACTTCAGTGAGTAATAAATATAAATCAATCCAAGAGACATGTAGGGTTACTTGTTGGTTGTGGAGAAGGACGGGATTGATTGAAAGATGCAGAGGAAAAAGCTGAAAAGTAGAGCAAGATAAACAAAGAAGGGCTGTCACTTATGGCTGCAATGGTGGCAGTTCATTCAGTAAAGTTTTGCTGATTGTTACTATTTTACACACACGGTGTGAAAATGAAAGAATGGCCTCCGTTACTCTGATTTTCCTTGAGATTGACTGCTTTAATTTGGAAGTCAATAAACACCATGCATGCTCACAGCATCCTAACCCAGAGCTATTGGAAATTGGCACACTTGAACTTCCTTCCACTGGGAAACTGAGGCTTGGCTTTCAAAATTCATGTTTTTATGTCCTTACTATTTCTATTTTATTAAAACAAAATATGTGATTCCCCTCCTCTCCCCAATTGCTTGTTGAAAGCTGCTTTTGTTGTGAGAAAGATAGCTAATATTAAAAGAAGGGTTGATTCCATTATGAAGGCAAGTGCAGCTTTGTGATAGGAGATGAAAATGTATTAATTAAAACGTTGCTTTTACTTTATCTTGAATGTCACATTAACCTTATCTCCAGCTTATGCAGGCTGTAGCTGGTTTCATTTGGGCATCTGGCCATCTTTTGTTTTTCATTTTACTATTTCCACTTAAATATTTACTGCTTGAGCCCCAGCCCATGAAACTCCATGGTAACTCTCCTGTGGAGTCTCAGAGACTTTCCAGCCTTGGAGCAGAGCCTTGCTCTGAAAGAAAAAAAAAAAAAAAAAGGAAAAAAAGGAGCTTGGGAGCTTGTATGATTTTTATCTTCCAGAGATCTTCATACAACACTATAAATAGAAGTCGCTCAGCTGCCAGTTTGATAAATGCATGTCACTGAGGTTACGTGGCATTCTACCCCCTCAGTTGTCTTTAACAGCAATAAAGTGCCTGCAGGCCACAAAATGCCCTCTGACACCTGTGTAAGCTCTGCAGTCTAATGAACTGAAATCTAGTAAACAGTTCCTTCTAATTCTTTGCAAAAAAATATAACCCATCTCACTGATTCTGCAGGGCTGAAAGGAACTGGGAGCCATAAGGACATCTTTGTTACTACAATCTGCAAGTACAGCTCAAGAAGCATACAAATGAGTAAGTTTTGTGTTGTTTTCTCAACTCAATCACAATAGATTCGGTGTAATACTTTTTTTAAGGAAGATAGGTATCCAACTTAGATGTTAAGCTAGAAAACATGAGTACAATTCTTGCCTTTTAATCCTAGGTAGTTTGGAAATATTTACAAAAAAAAAAAAAAAAAAAAAGGGAGTTAAATCCTTGGATCATTCAACCTAGCATTTGTGTTACCTTTATAAGAGATTGACAAAACTGTAAGCATACAAATATGTTTTGTACTCAAAGGTGCATTTTATTTAGTTAGTTTTACTTCTCTGGCTGTTGTGTGATGATGCAACACACGATATTGCTGATAAAAGACTGAAATCAATTTCCTCTCTTCACTCAGTAATCATGTCAAAAATCACAAAATTAATTTTCCATGAAAAAACATCCTGCTCTGTGTCTCCACCTGTAAATCAAACAAGAAACCAATACAGACATTAAATTCTAAAATGTGTTAAATTAACCACATCTGTGCTAACTGTGCCCATCTCTAGTGGAAAGAGGAAGATTTCATCAATAGGCTCAGTAGCAAGATTTTTTCATGGTCTTGCACCACCTTCAGGTAACTCAAAATAGTCACAAGGACCATGATAGATTGTAGGACATTTTGGGAAGCTTCAGGCCACCAAAGCTATGTTGGAGGTCACTTGGTGAAGAACAGGAGAAATATGGAAACATTTGTCTTTGTCCAACTTAAATCAGATACAGTCTTTGGAGCAGCGACTATCTTTCTGTCTGGTATTTTACAAGTTCTGTGTTGTTGCAGCTACAGCTGGAGCCCTTTGATTAGTACCAGTATGGAAGTAATCAGTACAAAAATAATACAAATATTAGAAATATCGTACATAAGTGATGTTTAATCAGGTGCGATGGCAGCAGACGGAAGGAATTTCATACAGTTACTCAGTAGATGCAAGCATGCATCCTGGTAAAATAAATGTTTGATTGGAGGTAATTTTGCTTGAAAACCCCCAAGGTAGGTAATTAATTGATTAGTGTTCTGTTGGCTATTTTTAAGAAGAGCTGTGCTGGAGAAATCTGAATGAAGACAAGTAGGGGCAGGAGAATCTGGGATGGTTCTGCTCAAACCATCCAAAAATAAGACAAGGAGGGATCAGAAGAATCACTAAATTACTTTTTTTCTTTTCTGCCTGGCCCCTCTGTTTGTTGCTGGTACCTTCTGGGATACTTTCTGGATAACAGTAATTGGAGCCAGGGGATTGTTTGGTTCAATGCCGAAAACAGGTTTTAGCAGCTATAAATACCAATGAGTAGCTGACCCGTTAAAAATCTAAGGGGCATGTTAAGTTCTTTTGTTTCTGTAAAAGAAATGTTTTCTTAGAAGAACTCCTTTTTATCTATATGCTTATGTTGAGTTTTTTATACATTTGTCTGTTTTGGTGAATGTAATTAGTTTTAATGAATGAAGTGTTTCCAGCAGAGAGAGGTAACTTGTGAGATATTTGCCCCATTTGAGTCTGGAAACGATATTCATACTCCAGGAGAAACTCGCCATGAAAAAAATGGCTTAACATACAGCACCAAGCTACAGACACTGTGTCCAAGGTGCTCTACTGTGCACATACCTCCTCTGGGGGGAGATGAAAAAAGAAATGGCACCTAAGGGATATGAAGTCACATTATTTAATGAATATTGGAAGGCACTCAAAGGCTACAGTAATTGCCATGCTAGAAGGATAAATTCAATTAGTATGGGACTGGGTCAAAAACTACTCTCAGCAGAGACAAAGGGTGCCACAGACATTAGGACATTTGTGGTTTTTTACTTATGAAGGCAAGACTTGGCCCCATTGAAAAGTATTAAATAATAAGCAAAAAGGGCCAAACCCAGTTTTAGAATGTTCTCTAAAGCAATGGCTAGGGATGAATAAACACATCCTACTGCTGAAAACCTGGGCAGGGTAATGTATTGGGATAAACAGCGGCTTCAGGCAGCGCTCCCCAGGCAGCTGCGCTGGGATCACACGGACATGCTCCGTCTGCAAGCAGGCAGATGAAATCAGTGACTCCAGTTGTTGCTCATGGTAGCTCAGCACATTCCCTGCTGACCTGGCTGAAAGACTGTTTTTATGAAACACAACTGATTAAAGAAACAAATGATGTAAAATGAAATGTCATCATGGATACAGGGTTTAGGGCTATATAAACAACTGGGGACTGAAATCATTAGACTCTCTGCTCTGGAATGGTTCAATATTTTTAGAGGATTAAAATGCCTTTTCTACCCTTTGGTCTCTTGTACTTATTTGTATGTCAACATAAGTATTTGTCAGTGTTTTTCATGTTTCCTAAGTCAGGAAATTTGTAAATTCATCATATAAAGGGACTGAGTCCTAATTCTTGGGCCTGCTAGCCCTGGATCAAAGGTTTTGATATATTATTCCTAACTTCTTTTATTTGGAAAAATGTAGCCAATACCTCTAGCAGACAGCATGGACCTGATCCAGAATCCACTGAAGTTATTTAAAATACTCTGATCAAGTTCCACGAGTTTTGCTTCAGGTCCTGTGGCTCCAATCCAGCACAGCACTTGAGATTATATGTAGTTGCTCAGGAGCTTAACTTTACATCCAAGTGTCAATGCTTTACCAGGTTGACACATTCATATCAGCTGGTAGAAGCAGACTGGCTCTGCATAACTGTTCAGATGGCAGCCACTGGATAATATACTCATTTGCAAAGTCTAAAATAGGATTTTTCATGTTCTGGGTTAGTAAGTAACCCTCTACATTATAAATTCCAGCAAGTCTTTCCTACAATAAGCCATGTGACATTGTCATAACAACACAAGAGGTGCTTGTAAGGAATGCTTCCTGTTGAGGGCTGGGGCACAAGGAAAAGCCATGAAAATAAACAGAAAGTAATATAGGAAGGCAGAAAAATTGTTTGCAGATAGGCTGTTAAATAGTAATGAAACTTTAAGAAGTGAGCACAGTTTTTATGGACGTCTTTGTGGGGAGTGGCAAGATGATGTTTTGTCAATTAGCAATCCTGACTCTCTTCCCCCTTGTTTTGCCCCTTTTGCTTAGATCTTGGCTGGGAAAAACTGTAAGGAGAAGGAGCCTCTTTGGTAGTCAGAATAAAAACAATGGCTGCCTCATTCCCTGTAACTATCCACTTCGACCTTCTGTAGGACAAACTCCTGTCGAACATAGCTGATCATCAAATAGTAATCAGAGGTGATTAAAGTCTACTGGCTGAATGGCTCACAGTCACTCCTAAACCCAGTACTTCATTATGTTTTTCTTTAAGAGATTGCAATTGTGCACACTTCTCAGGAAGTCACTCTACAGTGTAATGTCTGGGTTGGGCCCTAGAGATGAACTCGAAACTGCAGGACTGTGATTCATTTGCCACTGCAGGAGAGAATTTTCGAAACACAAATTACTGGGAAACATTAGCCATCTGTTCCTCTTTAAAGATACCTGTTCTCCAACCAGATAAGTTTAGCACAGAGAGCCTGGTGAGACTGCAACCACAGTGGATGCTCTGCTGACATGGGCAGGTGCTGATCTCCAGGCACAGTTATAGCTGTGGGTCTTAGCATGGAGAGGTACCACCACCCATGTGCTAGATGCTGGTAAACAGAACTCTTCTGTTCCGTACAGGTTTGTAAAATATTTTGAGAATTTCAAACTGAGGTGTTCCTGAAATGCAAATCTATACTAAATTTGCTAAATTGGAAGCAAATAATGTATTGATATTCCTGTGGTTGATATTCCTGTGGTTTTCCTAGTTCTGAGTGTAGTAGAGTAAGGGACCAATCTCAATCTTCAGGAAACTTCATTGGTTTTAACGAGGTTACTCAAGAGGTGCATTTGATCTTCTGCTGACAATTTTTAGCCTTGAGAAAACTATTTATGCTTTGAGACAGAGGGCTTAAAAAGTAATAGCAACATTTAATAGCATAATTACTTCATATTATTTTGCATTCTCTGACTTTGCTCTAATGAAACTCATTGCATGCTGAAATAATCTTGTAGGGAGGATTATTCAAACAAGATAAAGTCCCCGCTGAATGTAATGTCAGTTCTTTTTATGCATGCTGAGTAACCTACTGTGCTTTGGCAGCTTTAAGACTGAGCCATATCGTGCTCATATTGGAAGCGTGCAAATGTCTGAGCTAGCAGTTTGAAATGTGGCTGAGCAGTTATTACTTCAGGAATGTTAATTTTTACTTTTATGTGGATAAACTCTCTGGAGCTACATCCATTTAAAATTCAACCACAGACACTATGCACAAGTTTGATTTGGTCTCAGTGTTATAATTTTTCTTTGTTTATACCATTGGTAATGGTACCATGCTGGTGTCAACAGACTGAGGGCTTATGAAGTGAATGTAGAAATAAATATTATTGTTAAAGAAAAGATGAATCATTTGCAGTCAAGCAAAACTGAAGGTTTGTCTAGCTGCAGAAAACCTTGACTTGAGGCACTAGAGTACATAAAAATAACATAACCATGTGTAATAAAAGTGAATTAATATTAATGCAAATGTGCAAGTACAATATTGTTTAAAAAAATGAAAGCCAAGAGAGAGCTAGAGGACAAAGCCTAAGCTATAAAAGAACATGTGCCAATCCAGCAGGTTTTCTTGAAGAAGAGCTGGAGTTTCAGGTCCAGTTTCTCTGGACAGGTGGTTAGCACTTGCAGCTTGTGTGGAGTCCCAAAGATTTCCACAGCAGAAAGGAGTAGGGCTAATCAATCACTGTGCCCTAAGTTTTCAAAAAAGTGTTTTATCTGGCTTTAATGATACAAGAGAGGCAAATGAAAAAAAAAAAAAAAAAAAAAAAAAGAGGTAATTTTAAAAAATTTGGATTCAAACCTGGTATCTTATTTTTGTACACTGTGTACAGTGTTTGGGTGTGCTTTCAGCATGAGATCTTACTGCTTGTAGTTTCATCAGCTCTGGTGAAGTTTTAGAAGGCATTAGTGATGATCGTACTGTAAGTAAGCAAACTATAGACAGGGAGAAAAAGAGATAAAGGAGCAAAGGAGAAAGAGTCAGTTTGACACATATTGGTAGGAATCCATGGAAGAGTTTCTTCAAATTATTTTATGAGTTTTAGGTTTCCCTATATATGCTTAACAGGAATTGCTTCTGAGTTTGAAGAGCCAGTTAGCTGGAAACAAAACCAGGACACAGAAGCACAGAGCACTGCTAGTGCAGCTGCGTTAGAAAGGACTGTTCTGAACTCAGACAAGAAGTTTGATTCCAGAAGGAGCTGAGAACATGACACACAAAACGTTTTTATATCTATTTCAGTGGGACCTTAACTAAAAGTGATACTAACATTCAAAAATCATTGCCAATTAACTGATTAACCTCTAAAGCTTGTGGTAATCGATAACAGAAAGTCAAGTTCAAGCTTTTTAACAGGCATTTCAGCAGCAAACTCCTTTTATGAACAAGGAAGCTGTGGTGTCTGACACACGGCAAAAACGCCTACGGTGAAATGATAATTCTTTGATGCTGTTTGAGGCACAAGATTGCTTGCAAGATGCAGTAACACTACACCCCTGCGACCAATTTCACTCCTAATTTAATTTGCACTTTCTGTGCTAGACCCCACTGAATGGAAGCATCTCTTCTCAGGAAAGCCCTTATACATGTTTGAAGTTCTGTGAAAATTTAAAACACATGTCATTGTTGTCCAGAATAGATCTGATTTAATAGCCTGAGCTCCGGCCTCTTTTTCCACATGGGCCATGTTCAGAGTGCTTAAAGGCACTCTGTTATACCTATGAGTATTTTTACAAATGCCGATTGAGAGATCATGACCCTGTCGGAACACAGAAAACAGAGAGCACAGGTAGGTCATTAAAAATACATGTAGAGTAAGACCTTACTTAATGTGAGACAATCAGGCCTTAAGCATGAATTTGTGATATCCATGTACTGAGGAATGATAGTAGAGTTTGTCTGTGTATATATATGCATCTGTAGCTATAAATACATACATCAGTACGTGTATACCTATGTGATATATAATAATAAATTAACTATTTATTTATTTCAAAGTGATAAGCAGATATTGAGGCATTGCTACTTTTGTCACAGAATTAAAGTAAAATGGCAGCCTTTTAACTTTTTATCCTTAAAACATAAGCCAACTCCTGATGGGCTCTGAGCTCCTAATACTTTACTTTTTCTCAGAAATGCTGAAATACTCTGCTGAATCCTTTGTGGTTTGGCATGTCCTTGTTTGGACTTCAATACTTTCCTAGGTTTCTTTATTATCCTCAGAATGTCAGCTCCAATTTTGGCTTATTGAATTAAGGATCCAGCATGAATCTTAAATTAATTTCTCTTAAGGATGTCAGAGTCCCAGTGTTTAACTGGTTCCATACCCAAGTGAAGTGCTGATATTATTGCCAAATACATCAAAGTTATGCATGATACACCCATGAATGAACTGTCACTATGCTCTCTAGTTATTTCTGCTTATTTGTATTAAACAGTATTAGACAAAAGTAGCCATATGAAGGACATATATGCAGTAGAGGTAAAAAAGGGGAGAGTTTTATCCCCTCTCTTGTAACAACCTTTTTTTATAGCAACCTGTTATAGCTGTTTGCAAATGAGTTTAGCAAAACAAATATTTTGTTTGCCTATTTGAATCATTTTGATAAAATATAAATTCCAGGCGTAGAAGAGCATTGTTTCAGCAGAGTTAAAAAGAGCAGTGGGGGATTCTCAGGCAGGCGGATGCACATTCTCAGGAATGCTCCTTCAGAGAGCAGCAAGCTGTGAATGTGCAGCTGCAGGCTTCAGCGTCCTGAATAATCTGCATTCAGAGACTGCAAAGTCATCAATATTTATGGGCTGGTGGGATCATCCCTGGCATGCAGCTACATCTGCCAGCTCTCTGTTTACTCCACATCCTTTTCTCTGCAAGTTTCAGGTTCTTATTTCCTGAGACTAGTAGGTTTGCCCTTTGAAGCAGAGCTCCTCCAGTGAAACAGAGAAGATGCTTCCTGAATCACACTGGGCCAGCACATTAACTGTGCGTGTTGAGAAATCCCATTGCAGCAGATGTTGTGTGAGAAACAGGAGCTGATCACAGTTTCCCAGACTCAGCCCTGCCTTGGTGGATCCAGCATTCTTGCTCTGACTTACTTATTCACAATTGCTTTACAGCAAAGGGTTCCCATACCCTTTCTCAGCAGAAACTGCCATTTTGTCTTCAGACAGAGCCTGCAAGGCACAAATGTCTGTACAGATGTATTTTCTCTGAGAGGTAAAGTCTGTGCACCAACAGCAGGACTTGACTCACATCCAGTGGGCCAATACAACTCATCTCACATTGAGCCAACTAAGTAACTCCTTATTTTCCATATAAAGAAAAATTTAAAAAGCCATTTTTAGTTTACAAAATCAGCATGAATTTAACAGAGAATATTATTCCTTATCTGTTCATCTCAGGAGGTTTAAATAGAACTATTAATAATAACAATAATAATAATAATGTAAAATTTTCAGGTAGTTTTATTTTAAATTAAAGGTTATCAAGAGCAGCAATCCCTTATTGATGTTTGCAAAATATTAACATATAGCACTTGTGTTCTTTCTTGCCTTAAATTTGCATAGCACTGCTGTATAAATATAATTTGAATCACAGGCCATCCAGATAGCCCTGAAACCATAGTGGAAAGCCTGTGTTACTCCAGTCACCTTAGATTCTGGACACATTTACTTCACCCAATTGCATTTTGCTGACACTGTCCCATGAATATTCAGGTGATAGAATTCTATTAGGACAGGTCCCATGTACCAGAAGTCCTAATCTTGCATACTAATTGTTCAGAAAAAGTGCATTTTTAATTAATTTTATCAACATTCAGTGCTCTTTCACCTAAGATTGCCAGAGTAAAAGTAAAACTTGCACTATTTGTCCAAACAATTCCCTAGCTTCATATTCTGTACTTCTGTTTTTCTCTTTATGAGAAATGTCACTGTGTCTAATGCACAAAAAGTAATTTCTTAAACAGAAGTTACTCTATAAAAGTAATTCATGTGGCTTCTAAAGGTCATTGACATTTCATTACTCAGGAACTATTAATGAATTTCAGAACAGTAAAGAAGCAGGAGAGAAATAATATCTCTTCACTCCCACATATTCGTGTGTTGGTTTTGATGTGGTAATTTTGGTTTGGTTTTATTGTCTGCATGGTACTATGAAGTAACTTGGTTTATAACTCAGAAGACAGAAAGCCTGGAGGAAAGGCAATTTCTTTGTCTACCCTGACAAACTCCTGAATTTGAATTTATATGATCCAGTGAAGGTACAGCATGCTGCAACTTAAAGATCCTTCTCTTCATTTCAAGTATACGATGTCACTTTACATCTGTTTAAGTCCTGAGTTCATATGGTAGTCAGGAGACTTTGCTTATTACATAAAAATGTGCAAATACTATTTAAAATACTCCCTTTCTTAGGGCAGATTTCAATGCAGTGTGCAGGCAGCACATCAAATGAGCGCCAGTTTTGATAGAGCAAAATGTTTTATGTGAGCTGACGTTGTGGTCTGGGATACAGAGCTGACCTGTTGGGCTCCAGAGCCCCTGCTGAGCAGCAGCTGATAGGAGATGACACCTGCCCCTTCTTCTAAAGCCTACCTGGCATCAGAAGCATTAAAGGAACAAGGGACCCATCTGGCTGACACCTTCAAAATTGATCTGCTCTGCTCCCATTCATATGGGGCTGGCAAGAAGTCCCAAAAAGTATTTGACTAAAATGCTGGAATATTCTGGATCATGGGTTCTATTCCTGATGTATAGAAATTATTCGAGTGATGTTAATCTCACAAACAGTAATTTATGACATATTTTTCCTAAGATCTCTATGAAATTACTGGAAAAGGTGGTTGCCTGAAGAAACTTTGGACCTGTACTCTTCTCAGGAGGATATTTTCAGTGTTCAGCTTTAGTGGTGGGCTAATGTCCTGTGTGTTCCAGGGGAGAAAAGTAAAGATAAATTCCAGGAGCAGGGGAGTAAGGCATACAAAAAACTAACACTCTCTTACTGGGAAGCAGATACAGAAATTCATGTGCTCAAGTGTTCACTTCCCCCATCCCTGGCAGTTATTATCAAATCTACCCTGAACACAAATTTTTAACTTCTGCTCTTTTTTTGTCTTCCCCCTAGACTGACCATGAGGTCCTCTTGAAACCTAGTGGGTGGGTACATATTGACCTGACCAGCTTTCCTATGAGACCTAAAGAGAAGGGGGTGCTAGCACCTCAAATTTTCTGCCCCCAACCCAGCAGCAAATCCCTAAAGATAGAGTGTGTTCATCAGCACCTTGGCAGGTTTACAATGCCTGCAGGAGGAAGGGGTTTGGAAGCACAGCCCAGTGCACAGAGTGGGTGCCTTCAGGAAGCAGCCTGGTACTTTGGGCTCCTTCTGGTGAATCTGGATAACATGGAGTCAAATTCTTTTTGACAGAAAAGGGAACGGGATTTTCCACAGCCTGGGAATGTGACCTTGCCTTATCTGAAACTTCAGTGAATCTGACTCCTGTGCCTGGCAAGTTTTGAATTTACAAAAAATTCAGTTAAAATAAAAAAAGGGTAAATATAAAAAGTATAACTAAATCACTGGGCACTTTGTAAAACTGGAACAGGACTGAATGACTGCACAGGGGAGGAATTCTGATTTTAACTGAATCATCCTTTATTAGCAGGATGTTTGTGGTACAAACAGTGTGGTTTGATGTCAAACCAATTTTCCTCTTCTGCAACCCTCTCAGTATGCCCAGTTCTTGCAATCACTGTTTTAAATTTTCTTTCCCTCTCTTAAATCATGACTTAGAAGTGACATAAGCATTCAGACAGAAATCTGTTTAAACTCTCATTGCAATATCCTCGTGTCATTCATGTCGTCTGCTGGGCTAACTGACAGATGCCTACAAGGTAGAAGAATGTGCAGTACAACAGTACCTGAATATGACAGAAGAATTCAAGGCAGCTGCAACATAAAAGTCTTCCTTGCTTTGTTTCCTATTTTGTAGTATTTGAAAGGTCTTACTCTAATGCAGCAATCTGTGGTTAAAATTCAGTTGCTTTTATGAGGTAGTAATAAGAAACTCTTTCAGCCACACTTCACATGCTGGATGGGGAAGGGTAAGACAATATTTAAGTGGCTTTTTAATGGCATAAGAGTTGGGATTTCTGGGACCCCCCTTCTACTTAGTTGTGAAGTTGCGTGGTGAAATTTATAAGGAAAGAAATGTCTTTCTGCCAATATTGATTAGATTTATCATCAAAATGTGTGGGAATGAAATTGCATTGCCTACCTGCATAGAAAAACCTATGATAACACAAGATTTACTGAAGGGTAAGTTACAATCTTAGAGTGCAACTTCTAATATTCCTTTCTGGAGTTAGTAGGAACTTCAGCAAAAGAAGCTGAATATCCATGGTTTACCTAAGAGCTCATTATAGAGGCTGGCTAATTTTACAAATTGTGGGCTATATGGCCATTTTTAGGGCAAAAAATGTAGCCAAAGGCACAGCAATGGGCTTTCAAATACACACAGAAGAATGGTGAAAAATTTTTTTTCATTATCACCCCTCTGAATACTTTCTGTATACCACTGAGAGGAAATTTTTTTCAGTATCTTTCCTCTTAATTGTCTTGTGATTTCTCTGATGTCACAGTCACTGGTTTCTCCACTAAATTTTAAATACATTATAGAGTTTCTGCTTATGAAACCCAAGTCTGGAGCCATCAACTTCTTATGCTTTCTTCATGAGTCTTCAACCCTTGGCTTTCATCAGTCTTTCCTCTTCTCTTCTATTTCAGGCCCTTTTTACTCAAATCATGCAGCACACACTTATTTTCATCAGTCTGCTCTGCACTTGAAGGCTTTTCATCAGTTTTGCTTCTTGGGTTTGATCCAGTAACCTTGTCTTTTTGTTTTTGTGGTGTCAACAGTCATGCTTTGATCTGCAGCTTTTTCCATAAGTAAAGTGTGTGCTTTGAAAAGGTTATAACTAGAAGGGGAAAGATGCATGGAGAACCATACATCACAAGTGCTCCTCAAGTATAATTTTGACAGGAGAGAAAGAAAAGAGGAAGAATTTTTCCTATTGTTATCATTTTCTTTTTCATGCTCATCCCATTCCAGATATGACATCAGAATTCAGCTGCTTTTCCATGTATAAATACTTCACTGAGACAAAAAGATTGACTGTGTGGCTTTAGATTTAAAATTTACAGTGAAGGAGACAGAATCTTTTTTTTTGTCCAAGGATTTTCCATTACTTTTCCCTGTAGGATCTCCAGCCTAATACTTCCCTTTTTTGTACAGATTCTATAAAACCTAGGAAACTGGTTAAATTATATCTGTAACTATTGTATGGTAAAAAAAGTAAGCATGCCTAATAATTTTTGGGAAAAGCATTAAGCAATCAATGACAATGCTCCTCCAATAGCTGCAGAGAGCTAATTGGACAATTTCCAACAGAGTCCATGGAAAAATGCAGATCATATCAAGTAAGCATCAGCTGTGAGAGTATCCAAGGTTAGAGGGAGACTCATGCTTCATTTATCAGCCAGGATTAAAGGCAGTGGAGAATGTTCATTGCAACTGTGCAAACATAAAACGTATTAAAGGGCCAAGACACAGAAAATGTCAACCACTGCTGTTCTAAGGCTATCCATCACAGGGAGCTGGGAGTCATCACTGTATCCTGCAGGGAGTCATGAGTGAAGCAAATGTTACATAAGCATTTTTACCCACAGGGATTTCAATTAACTTTCAAGATAGAGATGCATTGTGTTGAATGTCATGCTGATACTGAAGACCTCCACAATGTTATCATGCCTGTAGACATTTTCAGATTATTTAATCAGCTTTGTCTGGAAGGTGTAAGGAGTAAGGCAATGAGACTCTCTGATTTAAGCAGTTTTGCTAAAGCTGTAGGTAGCAGCCTCCATACGCTGGGCAACCAACCACAGTTAGCCTGATAGTCACTGGTAATCCAGTACCGCATGGTGTGGAGAATGAACCCACACAGCTTTGTGGTGAGGATAGCTTTATTCCAATCAGTGGGGCTCAGCCAAAAAAATGGACCTTAATGGGGCTTTATGTTGTTGGCAACTTGAAATCTCACTCTATCTCATTCCCCAAAAGGCTGTATCACTGCTCACTGAGGGTTATGTGGGCTGGAAGGTGTTACTCATTCCCCCGTTATGTTCTCTTAAGCTATCAAGGGAATAATTTGAGGACTTAAAGGACTCAAGAAGAAAGTTCTCAGCTGAAAATCATGTAGTGAGCTTAAGAGGCCTTATTGTAAACAAACACTGGATGCAGTTTTGAAAGAATTAACTGAAAAGGATGATCACTTATCTTCATATAGGGGAGAAGCTTAAACCTTGACAAGAGCATCACTTGACAGACTGGAGAAACTTCACAGACTGATGGCACGTTATTTTTTTATATGAAGCAACAAAAATGGGTTACATGTCTTGATGTAATAGGAAGTTCAAGCTCTACTTTGCTGAACGCAATCCCCTTACATAGTTTTTGGGTAGTGTTGCTTGCAGTGCATCAAACTTTAGAGGAGTTTTCTTAAAGGCACTCTCAGACAAAATTATTGACGTGGCAGTACATTTTCCTTCCCAGAGCTTTGCTTTGAAAGTTCTAAATATGTGGTGAGATTGATCCCCTTTGCATACCAACTTGAAGGCACTGAAGCAAAGAAGTGATAATTTTTTTGTCAGTCTCCATGTCAATCATCTTCACTGTCATTACTGATTCCTGAATTATGACCTTATGCACTTTCTATGTGCTTCTTATCTTTTCTTATTCAGCTGTTGGCCTTCTCATTTTCTTCCTTTGTCCTTCAGTCAGCTATCTCCTTTCTCCTCCTTTTCTGCCAGAGTTTAGGGCATAGAGGAAATGGAAAGGCAAGATTCAGGAGCCAGAGCCATAAACTAGCAGCTTGCCTTACCCCTTACTCCTTCCAAAGCTGATTAAATAATCTGAAAATGTCTACAGGCATGACAACATTGTGGAGGTCTTCAGAATGTGCTGGATGTGTGCAGCAGCAACACTAGAAAGTAACAAAGAAGAGAAGAAACAATAGGGATCTTTCAAACTAACAGTCAGTGGGGTTTAAGGGGGTTATATTTGTGAGAAGAGGTCTGTGCAGGGCACAGGGTGATTAGCTGCAGAGGCATGTAAGGAAAGCTCCATGGGATGCAGATACTGTAAATGAGAACTGCAGAGTTACAAGCAAGGTGTAAAATATCTGTGTGCTGTTAATCATAAAGTGTGGGGTGTTTTTGGTTTTGTTGTTTGTTGGGGATGTTTTATCCCAGACTTTCAAGTATCTACCAGTTGTTTTATTTAAGTGTAAGAGTAATCTCATCAACTTTTACCTTTGACCATCAGAGCCTGATTTGGTTTACTCACAATATTTCTTAATAAATTCCAGTTTTGAAAGAGTTTCTGTAACTGAACTTTTAAAATCAGTTTTTGACAGCTGATTGTCCAAAGAAATTGTCTTTGTTAATCCACTTCTAAAACAATAGGCAATGGAAATGTCACACAAAATGGTTTTCTGGATAAACAGGTGGTTTAGAATGTTCAGATCTATAGCAATCTGTTGTTGAGATTTTATCTCTCCTCTTGTGCAAATTCCCCTGTCCTTTTGTGAGCATGGGAATAGAGAGAAAACACACATTCCATACGAGAAAATAAAAACTTATTTTTTATGTGTTCGACATCTATTCATAATGAAGTGCTTGTAAGCAGAAAGTTGAAATCAAGACTGGAAACAGCAATGGCTTGCAAGCGCATTCTAGCACTATGCTGAAATTGAGTGTGATTTGACAATGCCATTAAGCAGTGAAAATTCTTTTTAGGATTTGCAAGGCAGTAGAAATAAATGTTATAGGCTTTCTTATTAGTGGAGAAATAGCAGTGGACAAATTGCTGATGCTTTTTCTATTTTAGGATCTTCTGAATAACAGTCTCATAATACACTTGAGAAAGGGATTTTTTAATGTTTTTCTTCAGGCTTCTCTCCTTATTTGAATTCTAGTTGAATTTCATACAAAGTTCAAAATATTCTATCCTCCAGTACAGCAAGATATACAGGAAGCCTTGTAGATTTGAATTCACCGCTTTAGCTCTCTGATGAAAATTCCTACTGCAGGGATGGTGGAAAGAAAATAATCTTTGGCTTCTTAAGGAATGCATTAAATGGGAACTGCTAAAGTCTCTACAATTGCAACCACGTCTGACTTCAGGACTTTAAAATGGTGCCTTCTAGACTGACTGGAACTCCACAAAGCACTCAGATAGAACAACATATCAGTGAGCAAGTCAACAAATCTAGAGAGGAATTCAGCATCAAGTTGGCCTTTCTCTACAATATTTCAGCATTTTCCTACAACAGGGTAGGACTGACCCCTACAGTTGGGGTCTGTCTGCACAGATGACCATACAGATGTCAACACCTTTGAGACATACAGTGGGCTTTATATCACAATTTTTTCTTCTTCCAGATTCTTCTGTTGTTTATGAAGTCTCCCCCTGCTTCACCAAAGGTTGCATGAGTCAGGTCAGCATTTTTTTAACCTAGAAGTCAGGTTTAAATGCACATGTACAATCTCTGGCAGATTGTAGCGCAGGAGAAGGTGTAAACTCCATAGTGCATCCAGCATAAAAGGTCTAAAGGATGATGTTGTAAAACGTGATTACACTGTGCTGTGACAGCAGTCAGCGGTTCTGGTGGTAAGAGTCAGTGTGGTTGCCCCAAGGGTCATCCAGCTGACCTGTCCTCCCACGGCCCCACATTTTTCCAAGTGCCATTCAATGGGATGAATGCCATATGGATGTCAGTTTATGCCAGACTCTGCATGAATACTGCAGGGAAGGGAAGGAGAATCAGCGGATTACTCTTATCAGTACAAAGAGAGACAACATGCCTCAGAAAGCTAAAAAGATAAATGCACAAACTGGAAGAGAAGCAGGGTAAAGCAGAACTGCCCTGGAAACAGTCCGCTTTAAAAGCAGATATAAGGAACTCCCTTATTTACTCTTTGAAATAAGTGAAAAGCATATAGAAAATTGGACATAGGTACACTGCTGATTTTATCTTCTGTCTTTGGCAAAATTCTGTGCTTTAACTCAGAGTGACATGAGATAAATCTGCCTGTTGACAGTGATTTCTATTCAGTATATGAAAAAAGGCCTACTAGGAGAAACAGTTTTCAGTGGATTAAAACAAAAAAACAAAAACAAAAACAAAACAAAATCTTCCATCATCTGCTTTCATGGTGTTAACTATGATTTTTCTCATCAATTTGAAATATTATAGACCTTTTGCAAGTCATCTATATATTCAACTAAAATTCAGATGGGAAATAAAAATAAAATGCCAGTGTTATGAACTCTCAGATTCAGTTATGAATTGAATCATTTGGGCTACTCTATTTTTGCCTTATTTTCTAGTTTTCTGTGTTTGTATTTTATTTTACTTATATGACAAATATAAAACAAATCACTGCATCGAGGCAATAGCCTCACATCACTCCTGAGAGAAGAGTAACATTGAACTGATGAGGATAGGCATAGGGGCCAAAAAACCAAGAAATTTAATAAAAAACAAGAAGAAATTTAATGAGCATACTGTGAATATGACCCATGAATTAGCGCCCCTGTTCTGCACGACCTCCAGCAAACGCAAGCACAGTGAGTTCGAAAGTCACCACAGCAGGAACACAGAACAGTCTGTGTCACCCACCAGACACAAATGCCTGAGTCCTCCTCACTCCTTTAACACAAGACCTTCCCTGATCAGTAATTGACCTAAATAAAACACAGAGACACGTAACCCTGATGCACTGTTTGCAGCCTAGAGGATTGTGTGTATGTGTTTCAAATAACAGCAGTTCTTAGTACATATCTTCTCAAAAAATCTTCCCTTTCAAGGACCAAACAAGCTGATTTCTGCTGCAATGATCCCCAGATATCTGTATGTGTAACACATCTGATTGTGTAAGTGTATTGGAATGGTAGCCTGCTTGTCATGTCATTGAGATGCTACTTTTTAATTTCAATTCAAATTTCAAGAAATTGTTCCGGTGACCAGTGATTATGGTCCAGAGAGCTATGACTCATTTCTGAGAGGGAAGTAAAGATCTGGGATTCTCCTGAGCCCTCCTCCTGTTGAGAAGGTTTGTTTTGGAAAATACTTTTCACCTGCAAGCTCCATAACAGCAGTAGAAAAAAAGATCATCAGGCGAGAAACAAAGCCCCTTTGGGGGGGAATACTGACAATATTTCTTCAACCAGTCTCATCCATCTTTGTGATACTTTTGTTTATTTCTGTTGTAACCACAGCTGTCAGTGGTTAGACTAATAGAAAACTGCATTTTGCAGTATGCAAAAAGGAGGGACTGATTATCCCCAAGGGCAAGAAAATTATACCTTTGAAGTATATTTTGAAGACAAATTGGGGATCTGGGCCTGTATTTGACAGTATCTGTAGTGTAGAACCACAATGTTTATGTGACTCCTGCTATAGCAGCTACCTACACTTGCTAGCTGTATAATCAAGAACAAATGACAAAATCAGCCAAGGATGTGAAAATTAGAGCTATTGCAATATAGGCATTTTGGGTTGTTTCAGAAGTCCATTACATCTTTGTGTGGTGTGTGACAGTCAGACACACGTGTGCCTCCCACTGTGATGGGCAGAACTCTGTTTTACAGACAACAAAGAATTTTAAATGTATAAATATAATAATGTAAGTATAATTTTTAAATATAAACAATTTTTATAATTCCTTCTGAGTATTTTAAGTGTCACTTTAAAGGGTTAGATTGGATTGCTTAAAGAAAACGAAAGAGAAAACCCCTTCTAAATAATTCTATTTTTCAGAATAAAATGTGGTTGGTTGAGAGTTCTGTCTTCTCAGGACCATTGTTTAGTAGTTGAAAGGAAACTGTTGGCAAAGACTCAGAAAAAAAATACTGTATATCTAATGTCTGGTCTGTCTAGGTTTCCACTGCACACCCAGCTTCAGAATATCTCATGACTTGCATGATATTAAAAAAAAAAGGTAAAAAAACCCCACACTTTTCTTTGTTTGCACAATCCTGGGACATTTTCATAGGGCAATCAGTTAGAAATTCTTTCTTATTTTGCTTTCTTTTTGTGTCAAAAGTTCTAAGGGAGAAAGCTTTTACTCCTGCAGTGGAACAGAAACCTGCACAAAGCACAGCCTGTTCGCAATAGAAAGAACCAAAATTCAACTCAGGTGAACTCCTCCCATCTGCACACTGGGTGACTTGTTTTGCCCTGCAATAGAGGAAAGTTATCATGTAGGGCAGAGTGAGCTGCCTGGCTTCTTTTCTTTAAAGCCAGCTGTGAGGTCAGTCAGTTGCCCTTCTTGTACTGCTTTAACAGAGCTGGTTTTAACATATAGGAAATGTTAAATATTAAATGTATTTGTCCTCCATGAATAGAGGTAATAAAACCCGCAGACACAGAAGCTTTCCTGCAGTCGTTTTTCACAAGGGTGGCCCAAGCGGGGCTCAGGGCGATCTGGCTGTGGAAGAGGCATCAGGGACTGTTTGAGCAGGGAATGCTTCGGGATGCCGATGGCCTGACTCCACAGCAGGGACAGACAGAGCAGGAAAGTGGCCTTCTTCACAGCTACTGCCAAGTCTGCTTCTGAGAATAGTGTAGGTGTATCTAGAGAGTCCTTCAACCAAAGCGCATATACCCACCCCCAAAAAACCCAGAGTAAAACTTTTTGTTATCTGAATATGTCTCTGTCATGACAGGAACTCCTTCTGGTTGGTCTGAGTACCTGAAATGGCAGTGTCTGCAGCCCTAGACCAGGCAGAAAGCTACCTTGCCCTGTATCTTGCATGTTTACCATACCAAGCCTTGAAAGGCTTGGAAAGCTCAAAGCAGAAAAAAGCTTGAAAACTTGCAGGTCTTTCCTTTGGAAGGTTTTGAGTAATGGTTTACAAAGAGCAGACAGCCTACTACACTCAAAGAACTCTTTCTTTTATCAATAGGAATGAAATATTCACTGGGGAAAAAAAAATTTTAGGTGAGTAGACTCAGTAAAGTTGTATTGTCTTACGTCAATGATTTGTGCAGCCTGGCCTCTCTTGACACCCCCAAGAGGCCTCTCTTGAGCTATTTTTTTTTTTTTCCTTGTAGATCCAATAGCTAAAGCAATACATTCAGGCAGTAATCATCCCAATTACAACATTAGCAAATACTACTAAGAAATTATTATGGAGCATTTCTCTTTTCATTACATGTGTTACAACAATAAAGTCTGACATCCTGCAGCTTTGAAGAGCTTTATGTTAGGTGTCCAGCAAAACATATAAACCTCAAATCTAACCATGGAAAAGTCTCTAGTAGCTGATGTTTGTCTGACCTTTTTATATACATTAAAATCTGGTTTAGATCATTGTTAGAAGTTTTTATGCTTTCTTCTGACCTCATATAGTTAGATGTAAGATATTTAGAGTTTTATGGTGAGAAACATAAACAAATAAAATTGAATCTCCCTTCCTCCTTTTCTTAAAATATTTCCAAGTAATTTTCCCACTGCTTAAGTGAAAGATAGTCAGTACATACCCCTGCGTTGTAAAGAAGATGCATGACTTGTTTGGAAGGGCCGCCATCTCATTTTTTTGCTCATTCAAACACTGTCTAATTTTACTCTAGTTTTTCATATAAGTGTCAGGCTCATTTATCCCATCACAGCACAATAAAATTCTCCTGTGTCTACACATTTTAGATATATATGCCAGGATACACACAAACACACACATATATTGATAGATGTATGTATGCATTTGTTTACATACCTTTAGACAGATGCATGTAAAAGTTCTGCAGAGTACAAGATGATCATCTTGTCCAACTTTAGCTGGCCAAAAAAATTTATAGAGCTTGCAGGAAAAGGCAGTTAAGTGTAGTGCAGCGAAATCTTCTTTCTGATTTCTTTCCTCTGTCTCCCAGGCTTCATTTGTTTGTCATGTTCAAGCTTTGTTCTAGTTTTGTAGCCTATGGCAGAGTGTGAGATGGGTGAGAAGTCAGGAGACTGCAGGACTTAGCACAGTTTTGCAAACTGAAATGTCAGAGATGTGCATCACAGAGCCTGTAACTAAAGCAAAAATAAACCCTCAGGCAGACAGTAGATATTATACACATCCACAGTAGAGGCCTAAACACAGGCCTAAGAACCCCTGGAATGTCACCACTGATGTCCCCATTTGCTCTCCAAAACCCAAATGCATTAATAAACATAATATGGTGTAAATCATGGGATGGTCTAAAAGATTATCCTTTTTGATATTGCTGCACCTTGGGCTAGAAATTAGCCTTAGTGAGACAGAATTTTGTTGCCCAGAGAGGACACAGGACTGTTACAACACACAATATGCCATGAGAACCACTTTGCAGGGAGGCACACAAACAGTCCCCAGGTACAGCTTACCAGTATAAGGGTGTGCACTTATCACAAATGGCTCCCACCCAGGCAGAATCTGACCATTCCAGGGACAGGGAGAGAGGCTGCAGAGGGCTGCCCCAGCAGCACCCAGCCCTGCCAAGCCATCCGCCCTGCTGGATTGCATCACTGCCCTGACATGAGATCCTTAACATTTACTACCCATCATATAAAAGCAGAAAATCATACAAACCAAAGGGTATTGGGGTTATGCAAGATGCTTTGGAATTGTGAAAGATACACAAAATCTAAACCAATGAACTACAGCAACTCACACCCATGGTTTTACTCCATTGCTGCACAGATGAGTTTAGTTCTAATGGTGTGGAAATTTTGCTAATTAAAATTGTTTGGTAGGATGATGAGAAAAGGTGGTGAATGATGGCAGCAGAGTGCATGTAATGCACCTTCTGATAACTAGGGCCAGCAAGAAAGCTTTTGTTTGTCAAAGAGCTTATTCAGCACAGTTAAGCAATGGGTAAACACTACACCTACTGTATTTGTTAAGAGTGTGTTTCAATGGGACCCCCGGTGTGTCAGCAGGCTTATTCACAGAACTTAATGAGTGTAAATTGGTATTTGCTAGTGTAAAAATACTTTCCCATAGGCAGAGAAAAAGAATTGATCTTTTAATTGATCTTTGAACTATGTTACAATTGACAGCCCTGAGATGACAGCATGCAAAGTTAATTAAGTTGTCAAAGATATTTTAAGAAGCTGAGTCTGTTTTTTTTGGAAAGTCTTTGTCATTAACAAATTTGAGAGAGGTGCTGCAAAGCTGTGGGTAATGCTGGTGTAAACAGAGAATGAAAGAGAAGCAGTGTTATCTCTGTCTTTGTTGCGGGTGAGGATCATCTCATTCTTGCTCTCACAGGACTTCTACATGATGCCAGGACTAAAAGCAGGCTACAAAACTTAATAAAATTGTTGGCCAATGGAGGTAAGCAAAGAGAGTGGACAGAGGAATTTTGTGCCATCTTCTAAATTTGGCATGTGTTTAGCAGAGAAAAGGAGAAAAGGAACTAAGAGAATTAAAACAAAATATTAAAACAAAATCAAAGATATTAAAATTGCACTTATACTGATACCTAGATTTTTGTTGATTTTTGAACGCCCTAAATATGCATTCCTTGGACGTTTTCAACCTTTGCTTCCTTCTTCTGTGCTTATGTGTTTAAAAGAATTAAATTAGATTGACCTTATTCAATTAGTACAAAGATGTACAGAATGCCTTCTAAAGCAGCCCAACTTCAAGACGGTACCATTTTATTTCTAAGTGTGTCTGAGTGAGTGTGACTGCAGGGGTGTGCCCCATGAGAACAACATCTTTCATGAGTAAGAATAGTTGTCAGTTTGTGGTTGGATACAGTTATCTTCGAGGGAGAGTCTCTTCTCTCTGATGGGAACAGTAACTGCTCTCTTTAATTTTATTGTCCTGTCATACAAATACAATTTTTGTCTGGATCATTGTGAAAAAATACTTTTTCTTGGAAAAACAGAATAACAACAATAATGTGTCTGTCCTGCAAAATCCTTTGTGTCCAGAAGTCCTTTCAACTCAGGAGCTTAATGAAGAGTAATGTTTTCAAGGTTTATGGTGAGATAGAAGTGGTAAATCAGTAAGAATGGAAGTAATGGAATTTCTTTAGAGAAGTTTTTGCAGAGAAAGTAAAATGCCAGGATAATGTAAGAACTATTACAGAAACCGTGGTTTAGCAAGTCAGAGGCCGAAGTACAGTAAAATTATGGGATTAAAATGAAAAATGAATGTTCTGAGTAGTTGTTTTACAGGAGTGTCAGTAATGAATGATTTAATTTACCAGATTTCTCATCAAATGACCCATGTTTAGAATGGAAGTATTTTTGAGAGGGGGATGATAATTTTGACGACAAAAAAAGGTACTGTAAAAATGTTAATTTTGTGAATGCTTGCTTGTAATGAGGGGCTGAGGTAACTTCTGTAGGAAAAGGCAAAAAGTTACAGGGAATTTGTTTTGTTTTCCTAGTTAACAAAGACCCACCTTGACCTTAATGTGAGAGAGAAGGTCATGGTGTTCTTTTTCACATACATTAACAGATCAGTGCTGTTACATGTCTCAGTGAATACAACTTATGAAGGATGTTTGAAACACAATCTTTGGACAGCTTCACTTAGAAATGAATTTAACACGTTCAGATAATACAAGTCCCTTGAGCTCCGGGGGATCAATAAATTCACGTAGGTGGAGGCTGCTGGTGATGCACAGCAGGAGCTGTTTCCCAGCTGTATCACTGATTAGCAGGAATCTCACCTTGCCAAGCCTTTAAAGCCTTGCAGAAAATGCACCAATTAAGTGTTCAAATCCTTCAGCCTTAAGCCATATGTCAAGAGAAAATAATTCACTGGCACAGGGCTTTGGGTCAAGCTTCTTAGCCCAGCAGTTGATGTGATAATGCTTTAGTATTGTGCTGCTTGCCCACCCAGGAGGAAGGAGAGGGAGACCTGGCTATTGTTTCTCTCTGCAGCAGTGCTCTGAAGAATATGAATGTAAGTGTGACTCATTAATAATCTCAATTTTAAGGAAAGGTGATGGAGGAGGAGTGTTTAAAGTATTCTTGGCTCAGTGAGCATTCATTTAAAAAGTACTGCTTTGCTCTGCCTGCAGTTCAGGGCTCTTGCTGCCATTACCCTCTGTTTGTACCAAGTAAGCATCAGCTTTGTGGGTAGATTTTGGGAAACGGGAAAGGAAATCACGTTTACTTATGGCAAGGAACAGTTGATTTTTTTTTAAGGGTTGAGAGAGAGCATTTAAGTGTTCACTCAGGATAGCTGCATGTTTAGCTGCACAGTGAACTAAAACAGTCACTAAAAATCCATTGGAAGCTTCCCAAATGCTGGAATTGCAGGGCAAGTTTGACTACCTCTGCCCCAAAGGCACTGGCTGCAGAACGAGGCTGCTAACCTATGAGGAGGCAAAGGAAAATCCCAGGAAATGTGGCTGAAAACTCACATTCCAAGATGCAAAAAGGGGCCCCACTTCTGAACTGTAAAATTTGCTGCTTTTCACAGTGCAGAAAGGGCAAGCACCTGTCCACAAAGTCATTGCAGTGCTGCCATGAGATGCCACAGCCTCAGCTCCGAGGAGCAAGAGGAAACGCAAAAGCTTCATTGAAAAGAAGCTAAAGAAAGATAAAAATATTTCAGGCATCCTCCTACAGGGAGACAGTTGCTTCTGCATTGAGATAAATACTGGATGTTCCTATACCACGAGCCACCCCTTGCCCATACACCTGCCCAGCTCTTGCAGCTCAGCATCCCTGAAGTGACATGTGTCAGGGTAGGAAGTAGCACAGGGACCTGAAGGGGGGACATACCAAGTTTTAGACCTACAACCTAGTTGATAAAGCAACATCTCCCAGAGCTCATATTTGTCCCAGGAACAAATTTCCTCTGATGTAAGTGGTAGCTGTATCTCTAAGCAGTGCCAAGTATGAAATATCTATGTGTGAAAGGGGGAAAAGGAAGGAGAGTAATGTAAATTTTTGTACAGACACAGAATAGAGAGATTAGATATTGTGAACAAACAGTGGATATGAGTTTGTTTTAAACTGGATTTCTCCACCTGCCTATAGTTTTCTCATATACATATGACCAAAATACTGGGCATGAGTTTGCTTTTACAAGGTTTCTGCATAAATGTTTATGTGCTGTGAATTAAATCATGCACTTAAAGAGGGAAGAGGATGAAATGGAAAACTTGCTAACCCTAATGATGAATGGATTGCTCGTTACTCATACTAACGAACAGCCAATCCAGGCAGGAAGTTTCCATCCAGTAAATGTATCTCTCTGAAAATTTGCCAGGTAGAGGTAAAGAAAAATGTTACTTTTGCCATTTTGGATTATTTCTTGAAGGATTCTGGACTCTTGCTGCTGGAGGAATGAAGAAGAGCCTACAATACTAAGAAATACTGAATAACTGGCATAATCTAAGTTCAGTAAACCAAGCTTTTCTGTTTGTTTTTCTCAATAACCTGTTCTACCTCTTGGTCTATCCGCTAGAAGTCTTTTAAAATGTGTGTGTCTATCTTACTTTATTAAAATGGGCATTTTCAATTAGCCACTGAAGTAAAGGCTTTGTCAACATCTCACCTGAAAGTATAAATAGTGTAAAATAGCCAATTTTGCAGTCCTCTTTGTTAAATATTTTATTTATTTCAGTACTTTGGAAGACAAGGGAGAGCTGTATCTTTAGCCAGCCCCTTTGTTAAGGCAACTTCAGCTCTGCTAGACAGCTGCTTTAAAACAATAATTCAGATCTTCAGTACTTTGTCTGTTGAAGTGAATCTTTTCAAACATATAATTAAGATTTTGTTTATTTGTTTGTTTTTTTGGTTTCTTTGCAAAGCCATCTGAATTGACCCGTAGCTATTCTTTGGCTACATTTTTTCTGAAGAAACCCATAACCCATAGCAATTTTCACCTCTGTGTGCATGTGTATTTATATGGTATCTTCACATCAATAATTCACAGGTACAAATAAATCTCTCTGCTGATTCTTCTATGAGCCATCTTTTTGTTATACACATACAAGGGGAGCCTGTTCTATGAGTAGCTTTTAGGTGAGAAGGACTCGGTGGGACCAGGCCAGGTTTCACACATCATTAAACTCTTTTAATAAATTGATAAAACTCCACCCTATGAGAAGTTGAATTCTTTGCCCAGACTTCATCTACTGGAAGATTATGGAAGAACTAGAGCTCCCATATGTCTGTTTTTCCACAGACATTTCCTGTTTTTCTACCTGAATTTTTTTCTGGGACAAATTTGCAGATTCCTTTTGATGCTTTTTCAGGATTTCTGGCTGTCTGGCAGTCTGAACAGAGTACTGCTCACTTCTACCCATTTTCAGGCATTACTGCAAAGCCCACATTAGTCAGTTACACAGAACTGGTACCATAAGTATTTTTAAAAAGCTAAAAATAACCATCATCCTGAAACTCCGTTCATCTTAAGATCTCAAATGCTCAGGACCTTGAGCCTCAATACCTTGGGAGGGTTATCAGGGAGGGGGACATAAGGCAATCACAGCCTGTGGTGCACAGCCTGCCCTGGGGGGGGTGTGAGCACCTACAGCACATGGGGATCCACTGTACATGGGGTGGCTCTCCGGAGGGGGACCTTGCCCAGATTGCTGTTGCTACAGGGGAGCACCACCATTTGTGCCCAGGCCATGGGGTCACAGGGGAAGAAGAGGCGGATTGAACTGTACATGGGGAACTAGAGGAAAACTTTGGTAAAAATGAAGGCGTTGGCTTGAAAAGGAGTCTTAAAGAAGCATGAAAATTTGCAGCTGGTGGGAGAGATCTTGGGGAAATGGCAGCAGCCTCCAAAATATGTCTGATAAGCATTTTATCAGTGAGATGGTGTGTTTGGTTTGATCTGTGACTTCATAGAAAAAATTTAAAGATACAGAGAAATGTGTAAGCATGACCTTTGTTCCCCAATTTATAGGGCACAATATATACAGGCATCTATGTCTATATCTATACATCCACACAAGGTTGGGGAAGACTCTCTTACTGATGTACACAGGGCAAAACACTTGGGCAGTAACAAGAAGATGAGTTAAGCAGAAGTTAAATCATAATGAAGAAATAAATTATTGCAAGATAAGTTTCAGAAGCATTGCTGTTGAAACTGTGCACTCTGCTGTTATCTAGCAGTGAAATTTGGACACAAATCAGAGCATAGGATCACTTTTCTGTGAAATTCAATGAGCACATGATACAGAGTTTACTCTGTATTCTTTCCTGGTAGTTTTATGCCTGGCAGTGTGGTGAGAGTTGGTACCTGATTAAGTTTGAAATCTGTTGTTGCAAAGATAATCCATCAGAAGTTCCATTGGTCAAGTGAGTTTACACCAGACCAGTGATTTTTGTCATCTCTCTTTGGTCTTAGAAGTTAGAAATAGAAAGCTGAACTTGTACCATTGAACTGTGGCCTGAAGCTGTTGAGTTCTGGCCTTCGCCATTTACCCTGCGCATGAGTCTGAAGTTCTAGTGAAAGAACTGCTGAATTTCTTTACTATCTAGCATTTCTGCCTTAATTTCTTGGGGGTCAAAATTTAGTTTGAGCAGCTCTTTGAAAAGGCAAATTAAATATTTTGAAACTTGAAGCAATCAGTGCTTCTGATGCTAAGCATTCTCCAGGAGGAAGATTTCCTTTATTTTCTGAAGATGGTCAGAGTCTCTATTGAGCTGATGTTCGCAGAGAGGTTTTTACAATGCTGGATTGCCTTCAAAAATGTTTTTGAACCTGCATCTCAAAGGCTTTGTTGTGAGCCTCAGTGGTTTGCAACTGCAGCAGGCCTTCATTCTCCAAAGGCTGTAAACTGGCATCAGGAGTTACCTGGAGCTGCAAAAAGGACCTGAGCACTGGCCTGAAGTGATTACAGTGATCTAAGGCAGGCACAGGGCAGATGGCCTCCTTCTGCCACATCTGGAGCTGTGCGTTGTCTTACTTTTGGCTTGGGAAGCAGGAGGCTGTTAATAACACAGCCATCAGGTAACAAACGCAGAGGATATTGTGGCCTCAGCAGGAGGAAGGGATGAAACTCCCCATAAAGCTAAAGATGTGAGAAGGTATTTTTGGGAAGGTGCCCAGTCATCCAGACCCAGTAAGGAGTCAGATAAGACTCCAAGCCTTCATACTACCTTAACAAATAAAAGCTTGCAGGCCTTTAATGGGAGACAGCCAGTTTCACTTCCATCAGCAGCATTTCAGCCTTGCATAGGTTCAGGCTGAGCTCTATATTTGATTAAAACTGGCAGGCAGGAGGAGTTTTTCATTTCATTTTCGTAGCCAAAATTTCTGCTGTACTGATAGAAAATCATACATAGTGCTAATAGAAACAGTTTAGCAATTTTTTTATAAGTGATCGTTTTTATTCTAAGACATTCATTCCCTGAGGCTTCTTGTGCCATTAAACTCCAGTTTATTATGTGGAGCTTCAGTCTAATTTTCTTCCTCACAAACTCTTGTGCAGTCATTATGACTGTGTAGCCCACTTGCAAAGGAGGTAGTCAGAGTTGTGTTAAGTTTGTTTAATTTCTGTATGAAAGAATACTGGTCCAGCCTGATGACTACCTCATTTTTCTCACATTCTTGAGGAATGTCCCATCCCATTAGAAAGTGCTGCACGAGAATTATGTATACTGACCTGAGAGCATCAATCAGGTCTGGTTTAGAAGGTATTAATCCTGGAGTCATACGTGTTCAGAACTTTGTTCCTGCTTTCTCTCTACTGCTAATTCCTGGCACTTCTAAGTGAACTGTTTATAATTCTAACTGCAAAAAGCAGGTTGTGTATTAAATATGTATTAGGGTATATAAATTGTACATATGTGCCCACAGACATTTGTTTAAAGTGCAGTTTTATGCTTCCTAACAAATTCTAGTTTTGATGTTATTTTCAGTTGCTAAGGTATCAGATCTAGTACACTCCATATTATAAAATTTAAGCTCTTACATCCTTTTTGGGTGACAAAACTAGGACTAGCCTATTGTCATCTCTGCTATATTTCTCATGTCCTTCAGCTCAGGTTGCCTTCAAATCACTCAGCAGCTCCTGTTCCAGTTTTTCCTTTCTTCATTCTTACTCCGAGAAAAACAAACCCACTGCACTTGATTATTAAAAGCCATTTTCAGGTGTGGAAATAGAACATTAAAGAATTTGAAAACATCTGCCGTCCAGTCTTGGGGACCTTGGAGATTGCTGCTGCCATTCAGGAAGGAGCTGATCTGTCCCTGAGCCTGGGATCACAGTCCTTCTGACTGGGAAGGGGCCTGAAGAAAAAGTCCAGGGATGTGTTCATTGCTGCTAGGTAAACTGGGTCTTTAGATAATGTAGTTTAAAAAACAAAATCAGGTATCTGAAGTGGTCCATATTTAAGCCCCACTCTTCATAGTTACTCTTGTAATTACAAAAATTTACCAGAGCGACTTCTACACTCCAAAATTAATGGCTTTTACTAAAATAGAAGATAGCAATTCTGAGTAGCTCCTTGTTATAAAATTAAAAAAGAAGACTGAACTAGAAGAATATGCTTCTAAAAAAGCGTAATTTTTTTGAGCAAGTATATTTCTGTTTAGAACTCAGAATTTCTACATGTGAGTGGAAAAAATGGCTTTTTGTATTCCCATTCACTGCAGATTCTGGGTTTTGTTTGTATCTCCTCCTTACTGAATAGGTAATTGTTTTGATAGATAATGAGACTATATTCCTGTAACAGCAGCAAATTTTTTTGTCTAAGAGTCTAAAATCCTGATAAACCCTACAGTAATTGTATATTGCAAATTTTCCAACTATGGAAACTTTTTCTTCAAATTCTGGGTGGCTTGTGGCTTTGAATCCATAAATGAAGCTGTTCATGCAGACCTGTGAGTGGGTTTTGGTAGCAGTAGATGACACTACATGAAGGAACAATTCTGTCCTTTAAATGGGACTCTAATAATCACTTTATCAGAGCCTGCATTTACTGTTTCCCACTGAATACTTACTGCATTTACCCACTTTTCGGCTGAAAACTTTCAGTTTTCCAAGCTAAAACTCCCCAAAGCCTCCAGAGCTTTTATTTCATGCATCATCACTGACAATATAAATAACATGAGCCAAATTATACTGCTACCTCTATCTCTGTAACATCAGCTGTGGTTAGAATATGCCTTCAGCAACATCTGAAAAACCACACTGGTTTGCAGTGTGCTTGTTGGGCACATGAGATGGTAAGGCTTGCCTTGACTGCCAGATCTTTGTGGATTTGAAACTGAGAAACACCTCTGTTTGCCAGTTGAGCAAACTGTATGGTGTAACAGATGAGAGTTAATGAACCTGCATCCACGAATTCTGTAGCCACTCAGGAAATTTTGGCAGTTAAGCCCCACTCCAAGTTTGGCTTTCCTTGCAGATGATATTAAAAGCATGACATGCATTTTGGTCAGGGCTTTTTTAGTGTTGAAAGCAAACAGCTTGGAGATCCTCTGTAATGTTTTAATAAAGGAATATAACAAAACCTCCCTAGAGAATACTTTCAACATATTTATTCTCATGTCCTCTCTCCCACTGCTCTTATAAGTTCTCTTTAAGTTAAGACTGTTAACACTCATGCAGGTCTGCATGTTACTTTTTGGGTTCATATTATGTGCCAGTCAATCAAGAAATAGCTCATTTAATTAATGAGAATGAACTCGAATATCAGGTCAGGTGACATCAGTCCAGTCAGCCAGAGTTGCACATTATGATTTCAGGGGCAATAAAGGTTTGAAGTTTTATTGGGGGGGAATTGTTTTTTGGGTTGTTTGGGTTTTTGGAGGGATTTTTTTTGGTGCGTTTCTGCTTCCTTAAAAGATTTGGCAGCATGCTGAACCAAAGGTTTTCACTCTCAGTCCAATGCAGTCTTTGGATGTTATTCCAGGATTTCCTGTGTGCTCTACATGGCAAGTGATCAAGTCTGTAGATTGCATTCAATTAAATAGGACATCTAAATGAGATCATGAAAATAAGTGTGTGGCATGTATTTATACAGCAATCACTGCAACCTAGTCAATACCTCTTGTTAACAAGCACCACAGATTTTTCTGTAAAATTTAGGAATAAGCTGACAAGAAATCAGGTTCATTATGTATTTCAGCATGCCAAAAATCTGTAAAGGAAGTACTAACCAAGGAAAAAAATTATTTGTATGGATGAAGGTTTTTGTTTGCCTTCAAAGGTGCAGTCCTTATCATTTGCCCTGACATCTTGTGTGCAAACAGTGGCAGGGTCAAGCTTAAACAATGGGAAAACTGGTTGTAAAGGCTGCCCATTGCCATGTCTTCCCTTAATGTGAAAAGTGAACTCCTACAAACGGGTGACTTGTAAGTTGCTTGTTAGGGCAATAACTCTTGCTGACAAACGAGCTCTGAGTTGCATGGAGAGGAAAGAAGGGGAAGTTCCCTGATCTCTTTTGTCTCAGTACAATGTGCTTTAATGTGGATTTAATAGAGGCTGGAAAGACTGAGCAGAACACTGCTGGTGCTTTGAAAAAAGTAATGGTTTATTTCTAGCAGGGTTGAGCCAAAACAAGATATACTATTTCTACTTTGGGGGATTTTTTTTGGTTGTTTTGTTGTTGTTGTTGTTGTTGTTGGTTTTGCCTCCAGATAAACATTAAAAATGTGGACCTCAGAGCTGATAGGCACCACTACACAGAGTTTATCATTTTCCACCTGCATGGATGCTTTTTCTTGTGCTGTCCCCTTGGAATCCTACCTTTTGTCTGCCAAGTGGAACTAAGTTAAAATACTTTTCTGCTGATTTGGCAGGATTAAGAAATAAATTAAAGCACCCTGACTGCCTAGAAGTCTTGTTTTACCAGCTGCTTGCAAAAATCTACTAATGATTACATTTTAAGTCCTTTTAGCACTTTGAGTTCAGCAGGTTAAGCCTGCTGGACCTAGTGGCATGGGAGTCATGTGTCTCTTGTATCTGAGAGATCAATGTTTTATAGTAGGTTGGCTTAGCAATAAACAGTGAAAAAAGACCATCACTTTACACCTAGTTCTATTAAACATGCAGTACTACCTTGCAGAGGTACCTAAGGGCTAAGTAGTCTCTCTGGCAGCCATGGTCACTTCTCACCAAGCCAGAGCTCTCATGTGAGCTCATGTAAATCTGTTCCATTTGTGGAAAATGAAAAACTCAAGAACCAAAGGAACATAAAATGTACTTAGGAAGTCATTTCACCATCCATGAGGGGTTACTTCATTAAATTTAAACAGATCTGTTTTCTGATTTCACTTAAAATCAACTTAAGGCTATGATGATTTAAAAAAGGTAGTAAGGAAAATAAAGAAAATATGCTGAACAGATATTCTTAAAAATATATTTCTCTGTTATTTTGCCACAGACTCAATTTTTGCCAAGAATGGAGTGTGGCATTTGATATAGTAAAAGCAGATGGCATTTTCTTCAAGGGGAATAAAAATTTGAAACAAGACAGTTAAATTTATTGGAATTTGGAAAACTTGGCACAAAAAAATTATTCTTTGAATCTAACCAAGTTTACATGACCTTACTCAGTTGTAACAGTCTTAACATCTTTCTCCAAACTCACAGTCTGTCTTGGATCTCTCCATGCTCAAATTCTTATACGCTAATGTTTGATTAGCACTGAACAAATTAGATGTAGTTTGTGCTGGAAAATCTGTTTTATTTCAAAGCAGTTTTCTCAAAATCAACAAGCAACTGCAGTATCTCTTCCTTATGAACCTGGCTCTGAAAAGGATATGCATTATTTCTTTGGATCTCTTAAATATCTGATTTTCAGAACCAGGATCAGTTTGGGTATATTTGAGAAACCTGAGTGACATTTGCCAAAAACATTTCCTGATGGCTTAGTCTTTCAGAATATGCTAAGCATCCCCTTAGGGTTTAAGATACCCCATGGCTTACTGTGGCCCACACTGATGATTATCAGTTGAATGGACCCTGTCAGGAGAGATTTTCATCCGTGAAAACAAGGACTTCCTAGAGAATAGATAACAAAACCCAAAGGTTCATCCAGTCATCTCCGTTTCTGTAGCTTACAGTAAACAAAGGAGCAACGTGGGCTGGCTGCTTAGTACCTCTTTTCTCTCATTTTTCCATTTGAATTACTTATGGAGGGCTGGGTTGGTAATCTGGTAGGCTTTATGTAATGAGGCTGCTTTTCTCTAGATCAGAGGCAAGATGTTTTAATTTGCTGCCAGGATTAAATGATGGTCATTCTTGCTGGTAACTTTCTGCCAGTGCAGTGAATGACTCTTTTGAGAGATTTACTGACCTGGTGAAGCAAAGGATTACAGGATGAAAATATACAGTGCATAAAACAGGTCACATGTCACCAATAAAAATACCAATAATTCAGGTTTTTTCTTCACATTTTATATGGAACTACATCATTGATTTAAGACCATTCCCTACTAACTACTGCACTAGCTGATTACCACTGTGGTTTTCTGTAACAACTTTCTATTGCTGCAGCCTCATACTTCAGTAGTCCAGCACACTTCAGTAATGATGGCTGCCTGGTAATACTTTCTCAAAACCCCTTTATTAATAACAGCAAACTTGGGTTTCTTGCAGATGACTTGTAAGTAACCCAATAGGGATGATGTATTAAAAGAAACCCAAACCTTTCACTGCAGATCTTTGCTCACAAGTTTGCATCTGCAAAAAGGGTTTTCTGCATCTGAACTTGGCCCACTATAAGAAGTAAAGATTATTAAAGTGCTCAGACCTGAATGTTGTCAGTGTGTGGTTATATGCAAACATGGAGATTTAGTTTTGGCCCAATACTGAATTCTCAAGCTTGCTGGACTTGCCTTATCCAGTGTCAATAAGTTTCTCTTCTAGAAAAATGAAGTAGTACCCTCTGTAATCCCATGTAAAATAAACCAATCCCTGTATTCAGTATGTTATATGGTCTTTCTCCAAATGTGAAGGAAAGTCAGTTTCATATCCTACTACATTCAGTACTTGACCACCTTAAAAAACTTAAATCCATACTGCATTTTCACATCATTTCCAAATGTGTTAACTCTGTGAGATTTTCTCCTGTAAATAGGTGAAATGAACTCCTTTGTGTTGTGCGTAAGAGTACTGTTGGGATTTCTGTAAGATTCATTTTAAATATGATTTAAAAAAATAAAATACAGGAGTGTTGAGAAAAATATTTCCTGTAGCAGCAGGATATGCTTTTTTAAAAAAACTGCAAGTCCCAAGCTGGGCTGGAGTCTGTGAAAATCAAAGGCATTTTTTAAAAGATAGAAGACCATGTAGATTTGGCATACTGACAAAATCCCACTTATGGAATCCATTCAGTGTCTTAGCCACAAAAATTGCAGAAGGAACACCAACAAGATTTTTAGTATCCAGAATACTGTATTTCTTCCTCTCTTCTCCCTTCTCTGTACTCATTTCCTGAAATTTGCCTCATTAAGGAAAGGAAATGGTATTTTTTTTAAAGAGCAAATAATTAGCTGTACTGTGAATAATGAGACTGTGGGTTATCCTATTGTCTTTGACATACCTACAGTACAATAATTTCATCTGAAGAACTGATTTCATGAGTTTAATTTTTATGTATAAAGTGTATTTCCAAAAGAAAGCCATCCTTTTTTTTTTTTTACAGAGCAGATGTGTTTTCATCCTGTCATTTTAAAGGAAATATATTAGGTAATTGAATATTTTCTAAAAAGCTGAATCTTTAAAGTCAGCCTGGGATTACGCTAAATAATGAGTAAACAACCAGAAAAAAAGCTTCCAAAGGCTTGCACATCATTACATTTTTGCGAGGTTTTACTGAGTGGATAAAAATAACCACAGAAGCATTTTAAGGGTAAGAAAATGAAAATAAAGACCTGGTGATCCTTTATATCCAGTATATTTTACTCCTGTAGATTTTGTGTATATAGCCAGGCAGCTTCAAACAACTTGCCTCTTCTCTTTTCATCTGGAATTGTGTAAATATCACTGGCCTTCAGGTCCGTGAGCTTTTGAAGCCAGAATACAGTGGAATGACACCCTTCCCTACCCTGTGAGGCTTCCTCCCTTCCCTTGGCAGAGGCTGGCATTGTTTTCTATAAGGCTTCTTTTCCAGGCAGGATCAGCCCTTGGTAGCTCCCGGGCTCCAAGGGAGAACAGTGTGAGTCTCTCAGCCTTATTACTGCTTCTTTGTCCTAGGTGCTAAGCAAAAACATGCACGGACACAAACCTCCCACCATCCGATTTTACTCACGGTGCAAAAACCTGAAGGTGGGGGAAGGATAGCAGTATTCAGATCTTGGAAGCAGGTGGTCCAAATTGCACAAGAAGCTTTGCTCAAACTTGGCAAGGGTCAGGCATTCTCCACTGCCACCTTATTCCCTTCCCACTGCCCGGTGGGTAACACTAGATGTCTGACCAGACTAATCAAATACAAACGCATCCAAAGGGGTAACAAGAACTTGTGTGGGATGCCATTGTGGAGTCGCATGTTGATGGCAGAAGTTTCTTTCCTGTTGCATATAGGTTTTCATCCTTGGTACCTGATTCCCAAAGCAGTGCCATGTGCAGTAGAACACAGGGGAAAAGAACAGTGCTGTCAAGAGATGCTGTACCAAGTGCTTTTGGTCCTCCTATATCCTTGACTACAGAATGATAGTGTCTTGGTTACTGCTGTTGAGGGTGTACATAGAAAATTGAGCTTATAAATGAGTCGTTCAGAGAACACTGGGACCAAAGAGGCCTGATTTCCTGTAAATTCTCATGTTAGATTTTATAGATCTTTGTCCTTTAGCTTTTCAGGTGGTTGGAGCATGTATTTGGGCTCTCTTCCATGTGGATTCTCTGGTGTCTAACAACATTTGAGCTCACATTACTCTCCATCTCTCACTGGTGGCATTAATAGGGTTTTTCTCCTCTGCCTGCCACATGCTTTCAAAAAAGTGGGTGGAATCTGAGACTCTGAAACCTCCACAAGTGTGGTTGGAACTGTGCTTCCTAACACAAGGTTTGAATTTGTCCACAAACGTAGAGCAGTTTTAACTGGGCAAGGGAGCTATAATTCCACCGACTCCAGTGTGGTTGTTGAAAGGGCCAGGAGGCAAAATTGTAAATATGTGAAAAATCCCAGGATTTTAGGAGATGTTCCTTTCAAATTGCAGTAATAAGCAAAAAACACTAAACCAGTTTCATGGAAGTTAAATTCTATGTTTTTTTACTAAATACAAATATTTTAAAGAATAAATAAAAGGTGCCTCTGAAGCTCTTAATGGTAGGAATGTGATCAAATTGGGAATCTGGAGGCTCTGATAATCCTGTCTCCTACTCATCTGACCAGGGAACCCTGACAAGGGTAAGGCATCTTATACAGGTTGGTCAGAACTCTGAAGAGTTTGCATTTTTCAGCCAGGTGCAGCAGTTGCTCCTAATTCACACAGTATATTTATGAGTGATGTCAGACCCCATTCGGTGCCAGACCCTGTTGGCATCTTACATGATAACTTAGCAAACAGGAAAAAAGGATGGTAACAGAATACTAATATTAACTTTGTAGGAGAGAAAAAAGTTCTGTTGCACATTGATCTCATTAAGTAAATGATTTACTGGAATTTCCTCTTGCTTTGCAACTCGCCTGAGAGCATATTAGATCTCAACTATCTAAGGCCTGGATAATTTCATCTGGTTCTCTGCCAGCTATGACACAGCCATTTAACTCTGTCACTTTTCTTGGCCACGTCCATTCAGTGTTTGTTGTTGGCTTCTGTTTCTAAAGTAACAGGACAGCATTTTACTAAGATACCAAGGACATGGCCAACAGGAAACTGGGAGGTCTCATCTGGCTCTGCTTAAAACTGGCTAATCATTGAAAATTTGGTATGAGGTTGAAAAGGACAGCACTAGCTTTCTGTTCTTCTTATAAGATTTGGTTTTATATATCTCAGGGGCTAAAAAAAATCAGGAGAAATAACAGAAACTACATAATTGTGGATAAATCAGACTTGGTTAAGTCTGGTTATCTTAATTCCCGTCTTCAACTAGTTGGACACAAGAAGATCTGTTACCAGTTTCCTTGCAATTTGGAGCTGCTAGAACAAAATATAGTGCAAATGAATGATGAAAGAAATTTCTCAAGGAGGTGATTTAGCATGAAAAATAATTAACAAAATAACTTAATTATGACATTGAGACTGCGGTTTGATACTTCACATTTTCATGTTCAACTCCCCTGAATATATAAATGCACATTTAACAATTGTTAAGATATAATAAGGATTGCAGGTCTGCAGGGAGGGATATGCATATGTAGTGCATATGTGATCTCAGTATTGTGATTTTGGTCCAGCTCTTTAATTACTAAGATTCTGACATCATGATATAATGCAGGCATAATCAAGATACATTAGAGTCACTTTGGATATCTGAACGTGAAGCTGTGGGACGCCAAGAGTTTAACAAATTACCTGATATCTAGCAATTTATCACTTGTGCATTTTATTGGATTACAAATAGAAACAGACCTGACTACAGATTTGAGAATCAATAATGGTTTCTAAGGCAGCTGATGAAATTGCTCTAGTACTTGCTGATAGTAGAGGGAGTCTGACAATCCAGGGTTTGGGAAGATTGCTCTGTCTGCCTTTTCTAGTTAAAAAATAAGAGTATTATGCAAAATGGCATTTTTATCACCAAAAGGAGATTTTTATGACTTGTAAATATTGCATGTTGAACAGAGGACACATCTCTACTGACAAATGTATTTAAACAGTAAAAACACCTAATTAGGTTTTATAGTACCTGTATTTATCTAGCACAGAGAACTGATTTCAGGAAGATCAATAGACAGGACCATTCATTGCAGCAACCTAAATGCGTTTGGGCCAATGGGAGTTTGGAATGAGCCTGGAATGTGCCTTGAAGCCAACTCCCTCAGTGCTGGAGATTGGTGTCCCACATCCAGCCCTGACTGAAGTGAATGCATACTATCTATGTATTAACTATGCCATTATTTCTTACAGACATCAGCTCAGAGGTAAACCCAGTGTTTGCAATGATCAGTGTGCAGGGTGTGGCAGCTGAAGTGGGGCTGCTGTAGCGGGGACTGCACTGCCCCCATTAGGGGAGAGAGGTAAAGCAGCACGTGGTCCCTGAGAGCTTGGACCTGCGTGCTCCACGGCCTCCGTGGGGACACCAGTCAGAAGACAGAGGTGGGAAGGACAATTTGATAAAGGCTACGCTGGCCTGCTGGGCAGCAGGGTCCTTTGAAATGTTGCAGAGGGCATCTCTTGACCCCTGCTCTCCCTGCGCTTTGGGCTTACTGTCATTGTCAACAGCACTCCAGATCCCAGGTCGCTGTGCTGAAAGGTTAAGGTCTTTCCCTCTGTCATTGTTTGGCACCTTTATGCACCAGGCAAAATTTCACCCCACATGTGCTGATTCCAAAAATTAAAAGCTGTGGTATATATGCTTCAAAGTAAAAGTGTATTTTTTTGCAGCCTTTACTGTTGCTACATCAACTGGCTTAGCCTTGGGCTGTGTAGCCCCCAGATTCACGACTGCCTTCTTCTGTATCACTCCAGCCTGGAGCATTAAAGAGATCCACTTATAACTTCTTATCAGCACAGCATGAAGACAGGAAGAAAATCACTTTTAAGAAACAGCATGCCTTTTAAAATAATCAGCTCAAACTTCTGGTTCAGATTAAGCACAATAAAGCTTGGGTTGCACCCGTACTATATCCTTTGGGGAAGAAAACACCACAGAGGCGTTGTTCATAAGAATGGATTAGGCTCGCAAAGATCAGTAACTAGTATAATCTGGAACCTCAATTCAGATGCTTTGTTTTTTAAAAATAGGGTTCACTAGGGCAAATGTATGCCAGATGTAACAACTGTGGCCAGCAAAACTAATTATTTCTATTTAAAAATTCCATTACTAACACAAATGCTGCCTGGAATGGTGTGGGTTCATATTTTCAGCATATGAAAGGGCTCTGCAACTGCTGACTTCTCTGGAAGCAGTTTGACCAGAAAAGCCAGGAGTCCTCTGTGGAAACAAAAGCCCTCTGCTTCTTTTATTAAGTGTATCATGTTTTCCTCAGTGCATGCTAGGTACAGTTAGGAGCTGTGAATGTGGGAGAACACCCATTGATGAGTCCATCATCAACTCTTTCAGCTATGTAGAGTGTATAAAAAGGCATTCTTCCCTTAAAAATGTAAATTACAGTGGAAATAAAGTATTCCCTCTGTCCGCAAATGTTTTTCAAACACCTATGAGTTGTGCTTGTCAGCACATGCACATGCCTGTGTGTGCTCACAGGACATGCAAACACAAGTTTATGGGGGGAAGAAGCACTGCAGAGTTTTATACTCTGTCCAGTAACTCTTGCTTCCATTCCCATGCCACACAATAGTACAGTGGGTCATAAAATCCCTTCTTCCCTCTCTCCCCAGTTCATAGTGAGGCTATTCCTGAGTCCAGAAGAAAACTTCTTGATTTTGACCATGCATTGTCCAGCATTTCAATGCATAATAAAAAAATTGCACTTACAGCTCAGGTATTACTGTGAACTTCCTAAAGTTTGACTGAAACTGCATCTGGAGCCTGTGTGCACTATGTTTCAGTTACAGAGTGATTAAACTGGCTAAGCTTTACTGAAGGAAATCTGGATCCATGAGCTAGTTAGGTCTGTAGATATAGGCCCAAAGACCCATCCTAGCCCAGCAGTTTAGGCTTGTTTAAAGACACTTGAACTTGTAATGGTCGGTTGAGTGCCAGATTTTCTTAAACTGTTTTCTCAGCTGTATTTTGCTCTGAGGTAGGGCTCCAAAACCATCAGGAGTAGGAATTTGTGTGGTTTGTACTTAAATACTCATTATCAAGGGAGCATAAAAAAGTTATAAAGAACATCGGAACTCAAGATACAGAGTTTGTTTTTTAAAAAATCTTCAGTAAAATCCATAGTTTTAGAATACTATGGCACAAAAAAAGAGAGACTCTGAGAGCCATGAGTGAGCAGCTGTGTGAGCCATTTTCTGTAGTCTACCTCCCGTAATGTTTCATGAGTGAGGACTTCTGTTCAGCCCTGTTGACAGACATCTGCAACGGAAGAGATACTGTGTGCATGGCCAGAACACAAACAAGAAAAACTGATTCCAGTTCTATTGTCACTTCCCTCAAATGCATTTGGACAGTGATGAGAAAAGTTCTTATCTGATTTACAAGACGTTTCCTCTCAAATCAACAAAATGATGTCACAATATTAAGAAACCCTTTGCTGATCTGCCAACAAAATTATTAATGCCCCATGAATTCTTACTCAGACCTTGAATGGAAGTTTTATTTCCATTTACTGCTATTTAATTTAAAATCTTGCCAGACTTTTAAGTCAGTATATGCCTTGCAGCGCATATTGCTGTTCCCACAGGGAACAGTCTGTCACTGTCAACCTGAGAGCAATGCCTCAGGTTGTGCTGATACAGCTTCACTGGCAGCAAATCATAAACTAAGTGAAGTGGTTGGACCACCAGAGGAATGATGGATAGTCCTCAGAATAACCTCGTTACCTCCCTTTAGAAAAAGATGATGAGGGATCAAGGCAAGGTGCATTTTGTTTGTGTTCTTTTCTTGACCTACCATGACCCAACAAAGAAAGTAACACAAATTTCAGAAAAAGGCTGATGTTACCTGAGAACAAGGAATATTACTCAGAAATCTTGTGAAAAAGATTTGACCAGGGAAGAATATTTTGAAATACAGAGTTGCAGATTTGAAAAACAGCCCCATTCAGCATGTGAAATGTTTTCCAAATGAAAGAGTTAATTAAGGAATCTAAATCAGCTGACTGTAAAAGCTATGGTACATTTAAATTACTGAATTTCATTTTTTCAGTGAGTTATTCACAGCAAGAAGTGATATTAACTCTCTTATCTGCACCTGGATTTGAATTTAGAATTGCCCCCAAACTCAAGGATATTGGAAGAAGAGATTTCAGCCCTTGTCCAGAAAAATCCCAGATTTGGATATCAATTTAAAAAAACAGCAAACATAGTACATCTCAAAAAATTATTTTCTATGCAATCCCAGTTCTTGAAACATATAGAACATCCTACAGCTGGGTGATTTGTATGAGATAGGGTGCCTTTGTGCATTGCATCTTAGCTTTTTAAGTTTGTCAACCAAAGACAAATATTCTGGACACTGAAGAGTGTGGTCAAGAATGAATGGAACATATCCTCCTGTAATGACTCTCTGACCTTCCTGGTTTGTTTTCCTTTTCATACAGATGAAATATCACTCAAAAACTTTCTGGGGACTCCTGAAAAAATGGAGTTGCCATTCTTATCTGAGTGGCTGTGCTGGTTGGGAACGAGGGTACAAATCCATAGTGAAGTTACTGGAGATGATTTCTGGATTAACTGGATGATTTTGCTAAATGCTTCAATAGCAAATGCATGAATAGCTCAAATGAAGTATTTCAAGCCATGCAGAGATGATTTATTTGGAAAAAATTAGTAGATATTTTAATCCAATCATCTTTAAATAGCTAGTGAATGAAAAGGAAATCTCTTTGCCTTCTCTTTCTCTTCATGTAAATCCTTATTTTGCTCCTGCTGATAATTTTATTCCTGAAGCATGCATAGCTTTCATAGGCTGGCAGATTTCTTCCTTCATGGCCTTTCAGGGCAAGAGCTAATAATTACATGGAGACTACAGTCCAAAACTCTTCATAGCACTTCATATGCTGAATAAGGGTCTACTTAACTTTTGTTGGAGTAACAAAAGGATATGATAAAACCAGTGAATGCACTAAGGTAATCAAAACAGTTTTTAAAGCTAACTTTTAATAGACTCTAATGTTACAAAGAGTAAAGATTTACGGCAGTACCCAACAGCAAACACTTCTGTAGCACACTTTCACATCCCATACATTCTACACATTTTCCTGAAAAAGGAAAAAAAAAGAATCTAAATCTCTTCTGACTTCCACCATCTTTTTTCCAAGGTGAACATACTTCTTTTGCAGTATTATCTCCATTTAAATAAATGTTACTGACAGAAAAATCTGATCCCCAGTCTCTATGTGGACTTCTGTTTCTTACATAAAGGTAGGCCAACGCAAGGCTGACAGCTTCAACTGCTCAGATTAAAAAAAAAATATAGATGCCTCCATCAGAAGCTTGGGGACAGAGCCCTTTTTTTAACTTCGATGTAGACTGCAAAGCCTAAACCTCTTTAATCTCCTTTTTACAGGAATGAAGTCCTGGCCACTAACACTCTCAGACAAGCTTTATACTTTTCTCTTATCTCAATGCACAACCCCCACTGGGAGGCTCCATGAAAACCTGAGAGATCTTCCCTGCCAAACTTTAATCATGCTCTGGAGCTGCATAGTCCAAAGTATGGTCTCTCCTAAGAAATCTTTAGAAACCGCTTTGTAGCTGGTCTACTAGGAGTTTTCCAAGCACTTGCTGCAAGTCTTCAGGCACTGAAGTGGAATCTAGAGAAGCACAATTTGACAGAATTGATCTCCAAGACATCTATCACTGCACCTTAGGTGACCTAAAAACTGATTGTAATGTGACACTCAATTTAATGTGTGGTAACTGTGTAAATGTTACAGACTAGAAGTGCAAGCATTTATTAGTAAGAGCAGTTGTTCCAGAAAGAAACCTCCTGTTAAATTTCTAATTGGCAAATTCAGATGGTTTGTCTAAACTGGAAAAAGTGCATCACTTGTTTTTGTCATTAATAAATAACTTAAAGTCAGATCCAAAGTCTGTTAAAATTTATGGAAAAGCCTCCCAGTGATTTCAGTAAGCTTTGGATAAGGGCCTATGCATCTATATTTCTTCCTCAAAGCATTTTCAGTTCAAGGGTATCATGTGTCATTGTCCCTATAATTTTAGTGCATCATAAATGTATATTGTCATCCCAGAAATTTTAGCAGCTAAAGGTAAGCATGGAGAAACCCTTTCATGCAGTACTGGGGCAGAAAAAAGCAAAATGATCCAGCCAGACTCACTGTAAAGCTCCAACTTGCTCTCTCACTATTGGAATGATACTGTCAAGTTGAAATTATAATTGCTGATGGGATTTATGCCAGCAGTTGACCCAGATAGTGAGTTGATCATCAGCTGAAATGGGGATGTAAGCCTTAATAAGAATTGAAAGAACAGAACTGTTATGAGGAATTCCCCATGGAGCCCTTGAACAGTAGACAGTGTTATCTTTGCAGCTGTGCGTAGGAAGAAAGCACAGACTTGAACAATTCTCCAGGCTTCAGAATGCACACAATGGTGTATTTCACATGAATGCATTTCTCTGTTATGGCTACCACTAACATGGATCCATGCTTACATCTGGTGCATCTGTCTCTTTCATTTTTTATAGCTGATGGGAAGCCTACGCACTAACGATGTTATCTTTGAATATTTTTTTGCATTTTGATGAGTATTACAGTTAGGCCTTCATATACACATGAACAGCAAGTGCTTACTGTGTGGTTTTCTACTTAAATGTGCTATTTCAATGAATAGTGATATCTAAAAGGCTTCTTCAGACATAGAGTGTTTGCTCTTTTCAAGTCTGTCTTCAGTACACCCAATATAATATAAATTGGTGGCCTCCATCACATTGTAGAATTTTAAAGGCAGAAGCTTACTATAAATTAAAATTATTTAATATCAGAATATAAGTAACAAAGGTTATGATTAAACTGTATTACACACAAAATGCCTTAGTGGGAGGCAGTTGGATACCTTTGATTAGCAAGAGACGGAGAACCAGATACAACCTGGCTGTTTTCCACCACTGCTGAAGCACAAAGAAGTCATAAACTGAGGTTAAACAATGATTTAAATTGGTTTGTCGCTGTTTGCATCACTAGAGCTCCACAAAAGAGCCAAGTTACATTAGTGAACTGAACCCAAAGTATTTAAATAAAATTTCAGAACAATGTTTGAAAACTGATACCAATATGTTCTCATAAATATGCAGCTTTGCTAACTTGACTATCAATTTTACATAATACATAAATTTGTTAGTACTGAATTTAAAGTCTGTCAAGTTAGAAGTCTCTAAACACTGTTTGATTATGGTGGTATAGGAAAGGTAATTTCTGTAGTGGTATTTTCTTCTTTTAAAAATATATGGATTATCTTATGGAAAAGTTAATGAACAGCTAAATAACTTGTGAGAACAATGTGAAAGGTATCAGCCTGGTTGGTATTCCACAGCCCAAGTCTTTGGATATTATGAGCAATTCTTTGGGCAGAACTTGTCAAATCACCACCTTACTGTGGGTAAATATTCTGGATTTCCTGAGCTGCATGCAGCACAAATTAGAGGCATAGGAGGAATAGCCCAGCTATCTTTATATGCCCCCCACTCTGATTATGAGCTCTATCCAGTTATATCCTCAAGATAAATTAGAACAACTTCACCGCTACTTTATCTCAGAAAGCCCCTCAAGGAGCTGTTGTGCTCGTCAAAATTCACCAGAGCTCCAAATCCTACTTATCTCACTGAAGTCGAGGGTGGGCTGATAGGAAGGCAGCTACACCATCTTGCTGTTAACTGGAGATTTCCTCCGTCTGTTAGCACGGGCAAGGAAGACTGAGTGGAGCTGTGATAAACAGTATGCAAGGATATGAAAGGTTGTTGCAAAGAGGAAGGGAACAAGCTAATTCCCAAATGCGAGGGAGGTAGGGGAAAAAAATTATGTGTTCAAGTAGGAGCATCAAATACTGTGGGAAGAAAGATTAGAGTAATGTTTTTGGGACAACATGTTCACTGAGGGAAGTCAAGTGCAGGGAAAGATTGCCTAAAGCAACTGTAGAGTCTCTGCATGGAGACCTCTTAAAGACAGGTAAGCAAAACCTCTGTCTGGAGTGAAATGGGAATGCTTTATCCTGCCTCACGGCTCCTGACAGGTCTATTTTTGTCACAGTCCCTTATCACTAGGGGAGCTGTGTGCACGTCTAGTTGGAGATCAGTGACCCTATCTGCCAGCAGTTCCTTGGGTAAGTCACCAGAGTTACCTTGACTACTCCTTGGTTTTCGGTTGCTCTGTGGCTGCAGCTGCAAGGAATTGCACAACTTTCTATGGACAGAAGAACTCACCCTGTCAATAAATTCAGCCAGTATTTGTCCTCCCTTTGACAGGACATCTGCCACATCAACAATTAAACTGTCGTATATGAACATCTTTACAACAACACCATGTTGAAAAAAATCACCATACAGCTGAGTCTATCAAGAAAATAGTTACATTTGTGAAAATATTTTCAGACAAAGGCTGAAAATTGCTATTAGAGTCGGCTTGGGTCTTGAGGCTTGGTTCTGAAGGGAAAGGCTTAAGTTTGGAAGGTCTTCTCTTTTGGACCTGCCAGGCAGGTTTGGAAAGCTTTCAGTGCTTGGTAAAACCAAAGTACAAGTATAAGGTGAATGGGATTGAGCGTACAGAGCTCATGTTATTTTTTACTCATGAGCCTAAAAAAAAAAATTAAAGGACCACCAAGAAACTTGAGGACTGAATAGATTCCTCCTCAATGCTGGCAGAAACATCAACTTGGATGGAAACCTGGAGGTTCTGTGCTTACAGGAAGAGGTTTGTTTCTTTCCTAGTCAGTGCTACTTGGACTTTGTTTCTGCTTAGATAGCTGACATCTGGTCACAGATTTTTTTAATATTCAAGTCCAAATATGAATAATATCTGATAATTAAAAATTTTGACATCAGCTTCTGGGTGTGTGTACATCTGGTCCCAAATATGAAATGTATTTCTTACTCATAAGCTCCAAAATAAACAACAGAAACACAAGTTAAAAAAAAAAAAATAAAGTGAAATGTATTCCTTTTCTCAGTGCTCCTAAATACAAAGCAAAGGTACCTGTTTGTAGATAAGGATAACAAAAATAACAATGGAAACCACTGTGAGGCCCCAGGTCTCTGAGTGTAGATATTTTGTAAGTGAGGAAGCAACTGGAGTGAGTGGCAAGAGGTGGGAAATGCTCTCTTCCTTTAGTCAGATGTTCAGGTTAATGAATCAGGCCAAGTGAGTTGGGATTTCTTCTAACCAAGGGCTCTGGCTGCACCATCAATTTTTTGTCCCTACCACCCACTGAGTCTTAGCTTTCCATGTCCTCCAGCTGCCAGCTACCACAGCAAACCTTCCCAAAGCCATGTCCTTCCTTTAGACCATGGCTGCTGTTGATCACTGGCTTTGGAGCAAGTTTTCCAAAACTTTTCCCAAATGTGGGTGTCCTGCAAGGTATATAGCATAAGTTGCTACTAGCCAAGACATTGGGGTGTCCTTTTTTGGCTGCACCAAAAAGGTGAATTCATTCCCCAGCTGCCCTCAGGAACCTTGATAATGATTCCCACAGGCTTTCTCAATGCTTAGCAGGAAAGCAGAACTGAACAAGTGCAGACCTCCCTGCTGCTGAGCTTGGACAATAGGGCTGCTCATAATACTAGCAGATGTTTTTGCTTTTGAGGCCATACAGGGCAAATTTATTTTCCTCTCAGGAGCAAACATAAGAATAGCCAAGACTAAGAAATTCAGAGCTAGTTTCTGGAAACCCACTATTGACTTATGCTGCAAAGCAGTACTTTCACTTAAGATCCATCAGTAATGAGGCTCTTCTGGTTAGTGCGTGGAACTGCTGGCTCAGCACGGACTGATGTGCCTTAAGCATCAAAGCTGAGCTTAGTTTTATACCCTGCTCTGCTTAAACATGGTGCACCAGGTAATTTCTCTGCTTAGCGTGATTGTAATGGCATTGTGTCTCTTCAGCATAAGGCATTGAGGAGGGAAAGCCGTAGCACTCTGAAGTCCTCATTAGCATCATAAGGATCTGACTAACCTATATAAATTTTTTTACATTTACAAAAACCCCAACACTTTATAAACTATTTTTGGTTTTTCTTCTATTTCTTTGTGCTCATAAAAGTACTAAAATTAAAGCAGAAACAAAGGGCGAAACACATTAAACTGTTTAAAATTTTTAGTTCATAAAAACTTTTAGTTTTATCTGGATTTCTTGTTTGGATTCAAAGAGGCAAAACATAAGACTTTGATGTTCTTCATTGCCTGTTAAAAGAGAGAGAATGAGACCCACCAATAGGAAGAAGTTGGCATGAAGCCCTCTTTGACACAGCAAGCACAATGTAAAGGATTAAAGGTCTAATCTAGAAGATATATTGCACACTAAACAGCAGAACCATTTAGGAGAACATTAAATGGCACTTAAGCTAAACAGTTGTCCTTGGGAACTGGCAGTTTATATGTGACTGCTCTAATATCCATTTTAAGCTTGCAGGGCTTTGAAAACAAGATGTCATTGTTTTATAAAAACACACACATTTAATCTTCACTTGTGAGGCTGTTCTTGAAATACCTGGCTGCTGGACTGGCTAAACATTTCAGAGGAAACAAACGGGGCTGGTGTCAAAACTAGTACTGTTGAACTTTATTTCTGAAGTTATTTGCATGCGCTCAGTTGATTTTTTTTTCATCCAAATAAGCAAACCACAAACTTTTTCAATGATAGAAGTCCCATTTAATTTTTTTAACAGTATTCTCACTGTTCTGTAAGAAAATAATAATAATAATACAGCTTAAGTAATATGAGAGCACCAAGAAAGTGGTCAGTTCTACATTCACTTGTGTTCTGCGTTCTTCATAAATTAATATTTATGGAACTATTACGAGGCTTCAGCCAAAAATAAAGACCACCCAGAGCAAGGTTTCAATTTTAGTATTCTAAGCACAGGTCATTAAAAAAAAATCTTACAAAAAAGCCTTCTTCTGTAACATGTACACTACATGGATTTTCATACACATCACTCAGTAGGCGTGTGAAGCATATTCCATTTCTAAAAAATTACAATGCATGCTTTTATAATTCATTTATTATTTCTCCCTAGGGAGAAATCATCCTCTCTACCATGCAGGAGATGAATAGAAAAGAAAAAAAGGCAACAGGGAGGGGACAGTGTCTTGCAGAATTATATAGTCCAGTTCAAATCCTCCTACTTTTAACTGATGATCTAGAAAGTGAAATTAAAAGAAAAAAATAAAAATTAAAAAAAATAAGTTGGAACCATATATTTGATACCTTGAATATTTTTTCTTGTATCAATAATTATATCAATCTTTGGCATAGCGACTAATCAAGGGTATCCCTTAGCTCAAGTCATTATCCCCAAAAGCTATCTGAACAATAAAGTGTCATTGTGGTCCTCAGGGACAGTTTTGGTTAACTGAGCTGGTGGTCTTCAGACTGCTGCCAGGAGACAGGCAGTCCCAGCTGGGTGCCTTGGTAACTGCTCCAGAAAGGAGCCCAAAGGTGAGATGAGTGAGGAGAGCAACCACCTCCTGCAGGGCCTGGGTGGCCTGAAGTCACAGGTGGCTGGGGCTGAGGAGCACTGAGAAGGCACTGCAGGATGGACTACACGGGGTCACAGCCATGGAACAAGCAAACAGATACCCTCTGTCTCCAAGAGGCACTTCAAGGGGATTGCCAGAGAAAAGTTAGCAGTTATCCTATAATAACCTCCTGCCAGGCTCCTCAGTCACCCAACCAGGATGCCTACCGTCCTTGTTAGCATGGGATTAACTGCTGGAGTATCTGTGAAGCTGCTCCTCTCAGGCTGGGTAGGAATCCACTTAACTCTTTGTTAATTAAAAGCAGCAGCTGATACCTCCTGGAAAGCATTCCCTGTCTGTGCTAGGTGCCTGCCACAGTTCTCTGTCTCTATTTGACATCATTATGTAGATTTGCCCAAACGCAGCATCGAGCCGTGCAAAGAACAGCATTGCTGAGGGAAGCAGAGCACTAAGGCAGTTTGGCTAGGCCTCAAGCCTCAGCAAAATGGTGTCCAGGAATGGCATTAAGACTCTACTAGAAAACAGGTTTGTGTGATTCTAATTTTGAGTGGTTCTGGTCTGAAAGTCATCAGGGGGAAGGATGGTGTTGGTCCCAGCAGATAAAGTATTTTAGTCATTCTCCTATCTTTCCCTTGAGAAGTCTTCCTAGGATGGTTTATTATTTTCTGTCCCCCTAGATATCTATGCCAAATATCACTCCATTCCCAAGGCCATAAATTTCCTTTCCAGTAAGACCACTCAAACCCTGTCCCTAGCAATGGTGACTTTCCTGCTTAGAAAAATAGGAAATAACCAAGAGTAGAAATAATATGTTTTATTAGAACAACTAATATCCTCAGAACAAACGCAAACTTGCAGGCACAAGTAGCCTTTCTTCAGGTCTCAAAAACAATTTCAGAATGAAAGCAATGCAATTTTGATTAATTGTGATATCTTAACCTGTAAGACGTGGTAGAAAATTAGTCTTCTTTCTGTCTAGAGCCAGGTGACTGCTCTCTCTGCAGTCCTTCCTCTGCTTTGTAATGTCTCACTGAAAAGTTCAAGTCTCAGCACACACAGACAAGTCTTACATGTTATTTGTGTTTAGGACAACTCAGGCTTTTCTTTGTTTTACCTTTTTGGCTTTTAGCTTTTTTAAAAAAATTAATAATATTGCTATGAATGCCAACTTGTTGGTATTTTTGTTGCTCTGTATATATCCTGCATCTGGGTGATCTCAATCTCTGAATAGTGACAGACCCAAAAGTTCTGGAAAGAACTGAAGGGCTCCATTGGGTTAAAGAAAGATTTGGGGGTAAAGATTCTGTTGGAGGAAAAAAGGTTGGCTTAAACTGGTGTAAAATTATGGCACTTAAACAGAGCTTATTTTGTCAGAGTTATTCATAGTAAGTGACATAACTTTGGACATTGAACTTTAGAGAAGTTGAACCATCTCAGAACTTTTCTAGATCCAGAACATGGTAAACATTGGAGCGAAAATATCTGTAGTGTACAAAACATTCTCCAAACTGCAGTTGGCTGCTCCCATGCTGGAACAATGCATACCCACAAATAGCAAGTAACCAAAACACTTTCTATTTCTTAATAGGCTGTCTGCTGTTAATTATTTTAGTTGCTTGCTGGGAACAATAGAGGTGGATTGGAAATGATGGTTCAGAAATTATGAGAAATAAATAAGTAAATATTTTTCAATGTTTTGGACTTTACTAGTATATAGCATCTCTCATTAGATGATCCCAAATCACTTAGAAAAGGGTAACTATTATTTGAGTTTTTATTATTGAGTACTAAGTATTGTACTCAATTTACAAGCTAGTAGAGAGGGGCTAGGAAGTTAGTAGGGTGTTTAACTTTGAACAGGGCACAGGGATGGCTTTTGCTGCTGCTATTTATAGAGGATTTACACGACTGTAGTGTTTATTGTGTCTTTCAATAAAAAGCAGCTGCAGAAACATGCAGCTGGCAAACTTCAGTACCTGAGATACCAAAGACATTATCCAGAAAGCTGATGCACAGGTACAAGGAGTTTCACATGCTCTCTGCAGCAATTTGTGCTGCTTTTCTAACAAAAGTCTGAACCAATTTTAAATGTTTATGTTGTTTATGTTCAAAATTCTCTTCCTCTGCTTGTTTAAAGCCAGATCCTCACCCTGCTATAAATCATCCAGCTGCATTGTTCAAGTTCCTCAGATAGGTGTTTGCTGCACAGTTCTGCAGCTCTGGCACAGGTATCGTTCCTAGTGAGACTCTCATCCACACACTGAAATATTTCTTCAGGGTTAGCTGTGCTATTGACCCAGATTTAGCTATACATATGGGCTAGAAGCTGTGTGCTGATTGCACTCTAGATGACATGGGACCTACTTTCTCATGAGAAAATGGTGCAAATATTGACTCTATGACCCCTTTCAATCCACTTAAAGACCCATCTTCCTATGGGTTCATGATGACCCTCACTTCTGCACATTAGCAATGTAGGCTCTATACTCTCTCTGTATACACATCATGTAAGAGACATGCAAAGAAGAAAGGATCAAAGATGTGGCCATAAGCTGAACATCTGCTTCTGCCCATGATCTGTTTTCCTTGACATTTTCTTATCTCACATGCCGTTCATAAACTCCAGAACTTTCAAACCAGTCCCTCCTGTTTTCCACTGCATTATCCTGGATTGTGCTAAAAGAAAAAATGCAGTTTAATGTATCTAGAAATTAAGAGCCCATGGAGACCTCACAAAGGAGATGTGACCACTGTTACAGTCAAAGGGCTGGAACAAAACTGTTTAAATTGCTGCCTAAATAAGATGTGGTAAGTTCTGTGTCTCTATTTATAAGTTTCTGTAGAATTCTGTAGATTAGTTTGGGTTTAGAACCTTATTCTTTAGGTGAATTTCTTGTGAAAGGCTGCATAAAGGTCAGCAAAACTTGCCTTATTAAGAAAGAATGGGGGGAAAAAATATCAAAAGAGCCTGGAGATGCTTTGATTGAAAAGTGCACATTCAGTTTCAAAATTATGTCTTTTTATCTAGTGAGACAGTCACTTCTGTGTTTACCAACTCTGTTTCAAATCCTAATTTTGAGATTTCATAGTGGGACTCATCCAAAAGCCATCAGAATCACTTCTACAGTTTTCTGTGAGATTTGGATTGGACTCTGCCCACATGTATCCAATTAAAATGGTCACTCAGACTCTTGAGATCATCTCCCTTTCATCCTCTTGCAACAGAAGTTAGGGTTTCTCAAGACAATATGATATCCACTCTCCATCAGCAACACTAAGAGTAGTGGATGTATAAAAACCCCCCCAGCCAATACATCAGATTTTGCCATAACTTCACACTGTGTTCAATCCTATTGATGTCAGTTCTGTGCAGTGTTTGGCCCTGGATTTTCCCACAATGGGATCCCATTCTTCTTGCATGAGAATATGTCTTGGACAAATTGCCATGTCACATGCATTCAAAGGGCCATGATAAACCCTCCATCTTTGCACAGGCTCCCAATTACATCAAAGGAATTTCTGCATACAAAACAAGGGTAAAATATGCCTCTAATTTAAGGTTAAATTATACCGTTAAGACATGGGCTGAAATAAGGGGCAGCAAGGAAGCTGAACCACATTAGGGAGCACATCCAAAGCACTGTCTCAGAAAAATGCCATCCTTTGTACTGTGATCATTTGGCTCAAATGGGGAAGAATTTGTGATGTGCCTTTTCAGGGAACAAGCTATCTCCTTCCTTCCAGACAGGCCCAGTGGAATTCAGGCAAGGAGAAGAAATGAGTGATTTAATATGCTCCTTACCTCTGTTGTCACACTGATTCCAGGCAAAGACTGGCCCTGGTCCCTGGGCCCCGCACTTCAGCTATCCACATGACCGTGAAAAGACAAGAATGGTCTTACTCTCTCTTCCCCCTTCCGCTGTATGTATGCTTCTATGATGAACAATTTACCTTGAGGGGGAAAAATATCCAAACCTGGTTTAGTAGTGAATACTCTGATGATGTACGGGGTCATATGGAAGAAATGCACCTATGTGTGTATATTCCATGCAGATGTAAGTATGATTACAAAAGTAAAGTTAACGATTGTCTGTAAGGGTCTAAGATAATAATCTAAGTAGAGGTTGACAACAGCATAGGCTTCCTAAGCCAGAATAAAATTGAAAATGCAACATTCATCAGGGAATATTATGAAAATACGGCTCCTGAGAAGGAGATTCTTCAGAGCCAGATACTTGCTGCCACTGTTTAAATATTTTGAGCAAATTGAAAGTAAAGTCAAAGGTGGCAGAATCAGCTCCCTGGACAGTCTTTTATTTACTTTTTCTTTCATCTTAAAAACATTTTCTAGATATCAGTACCAGGTACCTCAACAGTTCACCTATGGCAGCCTCACAAGTAGCACTGTGCTGGGAACTGCTACACTTCCATCAGGTTGCATACTCTGGAGTAAGGGAAAGGATCACTTAATCCCATGAGATTTTGGAACTATTCATTGTAACTCAGTTTTGCTTATTGCTATCTATACAGCTATCAAAAATACAGTGATTTGAAAGATTTGGGGTAGAAGGCTTTAAATTGTGTTACAGGAGGATTTTACAGAGGATTCAGTGGATTTAAATAATTTATGATTGCATCTGACCTTAATTGATGTATCCCAAAGTCATACATGTAAAATGTGATGCCCTTTTTCAATTCTTTTGTTTTATTAAAAACTCCTTGTATAGTTCATGACAGTTTTAACTTTTCACAAGGCACTCACAGACTAGAATCATCTTCCTTGTGGGCCTGCTAATGGAAATCCCCTCATACAGTTATTAGTCACTGTCTTACAATAGCTTCTTGTCTCTAAGTACTTTGATGTTGTACATAAGAGCCATGGATCAATTACATTCATTTTTCCCATTACCAGGCAAATATTTGGACATTTTCTGTAGAGTTGATTCAAGGCAGAACTAAACCAAAGGAGTTGCATACTGTGCAGACATTTCTAACCTTCAGAAGCTGAAGGTTTTGTGACCTGGGAGAATTAATAGATGTTTATTCTAGCAGGGTAAATGGAAAAAGACCATTTCTATTTTAGGGAGATAAATGAAAAGCAGGGAAGATGGGTTTTGTTATGACAAAATCGTTCACAAGTGGCATGCTGAAATGAGGAAAAGCAGTTATATATTTATATTATAATCCTCGGGTATGTTTGTCAAGAAATACTCAAGTGGCAAAATGCATTAGTAATTGTGTTTCCTCACTTGTCAAAACAAGTATTTCCACTAAAATTAGTCTGCTAAGGTTGTCTTCATCACAGAGATTCAAAACACACTGACCTTCTGCGGTGAAAATCCAGAACTTTTTTATTACCATGTGATTCCTCCCAACAAGGAGAACACATATAGCTATTTCTTACTGCCTGTTTCAAACAATAGCTGTAAGTCTTCCACTACTGTGTCAGAAACATATTTTGAAAATGTTTCACTTGCCAGGATTCTTCTGCAGAACAGAAGAAGGAAGGCGAGCCAGCTGGCATGCCCAGCAGTGGCAATCTCAAGTGCTTACCATGCTCAGGAATGTTAGAAAGCATGAGCAAACGGGAGGCATTCTCCAAACATGGTGCTGCAGTTACCCCTCAGCTGGTGCTGCTCTTCTAAACTTACTAAAGTTGGCTACAAACACAGAGGGGAATTTTGACTCAAACAAGGCTTTCATTGAGAAGAGACTAGTGCTCAATTTGGTCATTGATTCTTCATTAAATCTTTTTTTCAGCAGACAGCACAGATTCCCTGAAACCACTTTTTCCATAATCTGTAAAGGAATTTCTGTGCCTGCGGTATAGACAAACCCTCTGTTAATTCAGCTGTATTACTTGTGTGGTTCTGGGGATCAGAATGTGTCAGCTGTACGGAAAGGCAGCTTGCATGGGCTTCCTCCTCTTCCTTCAGAGGTCAGGAACTGCCCAATGATAGGAGTGGTAAGTAACCCTGTGAGAGAAGTAGCCCTGTTAGAGGATTCCTCCCCAGGAAAACTTTCTATTTGTCTGTGAAGCAAAAAGACTTTTTTTTTTGTCTAAAGATTAAGGAAAATCAGATGATGAAATTATTGTCAATATTATCTTCTTTAGATAACAATTAGGTAATGGATTTAGAGCTGTTCAAAGAATGAACACATAAATGGATAACATACTGGATGTTCATTGCAAAGTCAGGATTATGAGTTTTTTTCTGATGGGGTTTTAATAATTTTTTTAAGTCTTTCTGCAATAGTATGAACTACTTCTTGAGTATTTCCATGTACTGAAAAGATAGGATTCTGACAAAAAACACCTTTGAAAAATAGCAACATTTCTATCAGTCTGTAAATTATTTCATTAACATTGAGTGGTTGGAATAGAAAATTAGTCCAGTTTGAACCCTGAAAAAATGAAAAATTACAAACCAATTGTTTTCAAGTTCTTAAAATCCATTTGTAAGACTTGATACAAAATTAACATATCTATCACTTCCAGGAGAATATCTTGTGTCACAAATGTCAAGGTGTTTCAACAGGAGAAGGTATAGCTCAGCACCATCTGCTGTGACTGCCAGGAAAGGCATAAATCATGGTTACCTGAAGGGCTGATGCTGTTCCATTTGTGTAAATTTGAGTCAGGAGAAACACCACTGTAATCAATGGACTGTTCAACTGTACAGATAGCAGGACAAGGTTGCCCCAAACACATTGTGTTTTGCACATTTTATCTTTCTTTACTCATTTTCCTGCCCTCACCTCCTTTTATTTATTCCTTAAAATGAAAGATTGTAAAGAGCTGCAACTGGAAACAGTCTTATCACAGGGAACTGCCCTCAAATCAATGTGTCTTTTATTAGGCATTGTCTTGAAACTCCCGACCACAACTTGAACTGAGGACAAGAGAAGTTGGTGCCTTACAGCATTAGGCCTATTGTAATTTGTAGCTTAAAAAGCATTATTTAATTTTCATTTGTAAAGGATTTGCGGCATATGCAATTTCAAAAAATAGGATGAAACTTACTGTCTCTTTCCATTTACGGCTCAAGCACTTTGTTGGAGGCATTCTCATTCATCACAATGTCATCTCATGCTTATTATTTTGCCTTCTGGGTAGAGGCATTTCAGCTAAAAGTGAAAGTACCAATTGTGCAAACTGCAGTTGTATGTTTGCAGTATATTGAAGAAAATAGATGTGGTCTGGAACTTAAGTTAAAAGCACAAATTCTGTGAGGTGCTGCGAACATCCTGCCAGATGCTGTGCAACCTCAGTTCCCATCCAAGGTGACAGAAAGCTAATATGCCCTGTCTTTTTCAGTGTCAGACCACTGGTGATTAAACAATTCTAGCAAACATGATCTCATCCTTATTTGTCTGGGACATTATGAAATACAACATGAAGGAAGTTCAGATGTGGTAGCAGAATACAAAGCACTAACACACCCAGCATGATGCTTGAAATGTGTTCCTTTATAATCCTATATTTCCCAGACAAACAGTTGTAAACATTGAAGTAAAACAAAACACATTTCCTTTTCATGAAAAAAATGCCTTAAAAACCACAGGATTAACAACACCAGGGAAGGACAATTCCCTGAAGGGTCTAAATCTTATTTCCAAAACTTGGGCTGAGTTAACTGTGTTCAAGATGAATTTCTTCACAATAGCACATGGAAAACATTTGAAAAAAAAAAAAAAGTATCACGGTCAAACATACCCTGAATAGATTCTGAAGTGATACCTCATGATTTGAACACTTACTGATTGCATTCCAATGATGAGGGTGGGAAATGGAACTCACACATACTGGATCTGGTTTCTGGCTTGTCTTCGGGTTTTCCTGAATACACAGGAGCAAATCAGTTTCTCTGTGCTGCATTGTGGTCTCACAGTTAAAGAAAATAAATTATGTTCTGCTTTCTTCAAGTCTAAAGCAACACAAATGGGAGAACTTACCTGCCATTCCTGTCCCCAAAAACAAAGACCACTAAATGGTCTGAGGTGATAACAAGTGATAGCACCATTTATTGTACACAGCAAAACAAGAAACATTGTGGAAAAAGCTCACTGTGGTTGGTTTTTTTTGTTTGCTGAATCACATCATTTTTGAAAATAGACAGAATATTATGACATTATTTAACAGGTTTTTATTCAAAGGTTGCAAAGAACTCCTCCTTTTCTCCTGCTCAGGCTGTGTTCAGTCATCCAGTCAGAATGGAAAAACTATCACACAAGTGAACGTCCCTGGAAATGAGGAGAATTCTATAGACAAAATGCCTGGTTCATGGGGTGAAAGCATAAGTAATATAACACAGGCCCGGACCAATGTCTCCTCGATGGCGTTTTATCTTTGGCAGCAGATTCAATTAAGGCAGGATTCATCCTATATCCTTCTGAGAGTCTGCCCTTCAGCTGTGCCCTACTTCCCATCTTCCAGCATTTAGCTACATACGAACTTTCTGAACTAGAGGTAGCATGTAAATCACCCATACAAAGCATTTTATATTCATGAATTTGCCTAATCCAATAATTTCAGAATGATAAAAATCACATCTTTGTCCTTCACAGCATCCATCTTAGAGCAAGGATGATTAAATTATGTGCTGAACAAAAAAAAAAAAATCTTCCTTTTCCTATATTTTCCTGTTGTCTAGTAATATGGCCCTTAGCTCCTGTACTATTGCAAAAGTTTCATATCTTCTTAATTTCAGATATTTTCGCCACACTAACCTTTCAGTCACCACTTTTGTAAATGGAAGGGCATTATTTTTTTAGACTCCTTTACAGAAAACTCCTCTGATTATTCTTGTTCCCCTTATCTATACTTTTCATGTTTTCCTGATACTGGTGCTGCTTTCATCCATCACCATCTCAGTTGATTGCCTGACAAATTCATATTTGAACTCTTTCAAATCCCCTGTGTGAATACTGCCAGTTGTTACTGATCTGTTGTGCTACTGATTTGCTCTAAAATCTCTGACACTCCAAAACGGGAGTTTGCACAGACTCATTCGGTGTAAAGAATGACCCCAGTGTGAAAGACTCCCACCTCATTTACAGCAGGGACCAGTGCAAATAATTCATTTGGCTGTTCCATAATGTCTTTATCTTCCTTTGCTGCTTCTTCTCATCCTGCTAGCTGTCCAGCCATAATGCTTCTGATGTATATACAAAAGGCTTTACTGTTGGCTCCCATTACTTCTGCAAGTTGCTTTCACTAATATTTTAGCTAACTTTGCTGTGGTTTAACATTTATTTTGCTGGGGATTATACTCTTCCTCTGTTTTCTTTCTTTGGACACTACGTCCATGTTTTGGAAGATGTGTTTTCATTTTGAATAGTGCATATTCTACCTCTCTTTGCCAGCTGCTTCTGGATGTGGCTCATTCAGAGTCCATTTTTATTGATGCTGTCGATAACTAGCACACATTTATTCTTTTAAAAGCATGCATGCCACTTGTAAATATTTAATTCTTTTAACTACTATTTCCACATGTGCCTTAAAGAGTTTTGTCATTTTTATACAATTCCCCAACTTACTATTTGAAGTATTTTGGTGGTGACTTAAATGTTACAACAAACCCAAGTCTCTGAATTGCTTTTTAAGTGTTTACTAAGGATAGAAATCAGACAACAAAGCAAAATAATGAAAGGTAAGCTGTCATGAAAAGCTTTCTCCATTTGTTTCACATATTAACGCAGAGGTTAATGCTCCATCAGTGTTTGTTTCATAAATTTGCACATGTCTATGTTAACATCATCATGCAGGTGAAGCAGGGGAGGAGAGGTGGGGAGGAAAATCTATCCTAAAGGTACTACACTGAATTCTTTGTTGTCTACAAGAGGCTTTAAAATTATCTTTGCCAAAACCTCAAAGTGTAGTTAGATCCCGATGCATGGCTTAATGGAAACAACAGTTTGGTTGCAAATATTTCACCTTCTGTGCAAGACACAGCTTGGTAAACCTCCTTCCTTCAGCAAATCTGTATGGGAAGACTACAAATTAAGCCACAATGGGTCCTAACTACAGCTTCACAACTTTGGGGAGAGTCTTAGGAAAACCTCAGAGAGTTTTTGTGCTCTCTCTCGTAGCAAGGTGTATGAGAATCTTCTTAAAGTAATAAATGGAAAGGGAGTAATGTTCACCTGAAACTTGGGTCTTGCTATGTGGTTAAGTATCTCATTATACTTTGTGCAGGAATATGACCATGCTTGTGCCATACTAAATTTCTCTTCTTTAATATCTGTAAATCTAAATAAGCATTTATTAAACTATAAATTCTCTCTATATTTTGATCTGCTTTAAATAATGAGCAAATATATGTCTCTTTTTACAAGTCTTGTTACATGTCTTTGACAAACAGGAGAGAATTTATGCAGATAACATACTATATACATATTATATGTATAAGTCTATGCAAGTATATAAATAAACATTTTTAAGCTTGCTCATGTTCTGCATGCCTATTGGTGCAAAAGAGATGTGGGTTTTTTTTCATTTTTAAGAGCATAGAATCCCTGCCAATGGGAAAGAAGACCTGAATTTATTTTTCATTTTCCACACTGAGATTTTGAATCCCATAAGATTGCCAGCCATTTTTAAAAAATATAAGAAATAAGCCAGGAAGACTGGAAGACTGGAAGACTGGAAAAACAGATGTCATTGTAAATGACAAATAAGAATACAATCCTGTTTTAAAAAACATCTCTTCAGAAATTTTCCAATCTGATGTGATTTTTTTTTGTATGGAAGCTTGAATAGAGCGTAAGAATAACTCAGAAGTGAATCTCAAATACTGTATTATAGATTAAATCAGTTTTATTTAAATTTAATTTAAATGTTTTTGGTTTTTTTTAATTAAAACATTGGAAAAGACACGCGTAATGGAGAACTTTTACCAGACCTTTTGTGATAAGCCTGTTCAGAGTTGTGAACTCTGGGAAAGCAAAGTGCATAGCCCACAGCAGCTGACCTAGAAATCACTGCTCTGAAATGATCCAGGGAGAGCTGACACTATTTGTCAGTGACACTACTGTTTGGGGTGATCAAAAATTGCTTTAAACGCTTTTGGTCTATTTCTGCTTTTGTTTCTCACAATAATATTGGACCAACTTGTCGCTACTACAGAATGACTCAAAAGCAATGAAACAGCAAAGGCAGACAGACCTGTGTGCTTAGCCAGAGCCACGCTTTGTCATTTTATCATACAAATCATGTCAGCTGGCGGCAGCATGAGTAATCTAAGCTTCAGACAATATCATTCTGCAGATAAATCAATGAACACAGACAGAAACAAGCTAAGTCTATTTTAGACAGCCTAATGATCAGCAGTTTTTTCTAATAGCTTGTCAGACTTCAACCTGTCAAGCCTGAAGATTTAGGGACACTGATTCACTGGAGATTTCCTGATTGCATTCCTGCTGGGCTATCTATGAATCACAATAGGGGACTCCTAGGAAAAGGGGAGAAAATGGATCGCCTTCAGGCCTTTATGAGGCACAGGTTATTGTCATGCCTCAACTAAATCCTAATTACTCTGATTAACAATGCAAGCCTGTCAGTGCTCATGCATAATAGTGAAAAAGTTTGCAGTAATGACTATGAAATTCTGCCACTTCTGCTCAGGCCTCCACACGTGCCTTGCTGAGGCTTTGTGGGCCCTGCGTGCCATTCACCCAGCTGCTGTTTCCAAAATAACAGGGTTGCCAGGGTGAGCTCCATTTGCAATGCACACCAGACCTGAACATACTTGGTGAGATCAACTGGCTCACAAGATGGGTTGCAGGATTTTGAGAAGTTACTGGCACTGCAGATCAGATTTCTGGCTGCTTCATATTAATTTTCCTGTTAAAATCTAAGGTCTGTGGGAGAGTACCATTCAAATTTAATGTCATCTTTTCATAAACATTATCAGTACTCTATCTCTCTCAAAGCTTTGTCACTGTTTAACTGTTAAGTATCTCTGAGGTATAAAGGAAATAATATTTAGGCAGGTGTCTGCAACAGCATGTTGACATCTACTTGAAAGAAAATATCTAGCAGTTTAGTGAGAGGTATAGCACTGCTTTCATTTGAGGGGAAAAAAAAAAAGGCTTTTAGAAAAGAGGAGAGACTTTATTTCTAGAGAAAAAGTGTATTTTAAGATGCACACTCTAGATTGCAGTCATCTATAGAGCTTTGCCAGTCCCAGAACATTTGCCCTCTCAGCTTCTATTAGCTCTGCAATCTGATCCTGCCAGCATCAAAACTGACTGCAGCTTGCAGAATTAGCCCATGCTGACTCCATGCTGACATACAGCATTTCTTACCACTCACCTCCACACCCACACTCATTAAACAGTTGCAAAGTGTAGGAGTGCTCAGCAATGAAGCCTATAAAATGAAATCCTCAGTTATGCTCCAGTAGGAAAATTAGGGCATAATTAAAACTCTTTACTTCTTGTTTCCCTATTTTAAAGGACTTATCCTAGGAACTTCTGTGTTCTGCTTTGCCACATTCCCCAGCAGTCCACAACTCTGAAAGAGAGTTTTGTCTTAGAAGAGCAGAAAATACTGCTACTTCTTTTGTGGATGTGTGCAGGGTCCTCTGCTTCACAGCCAGTGCATTTCTTGGGCCTCTGAGATTTGGACTTTACCATGTGATCAACTGAAAAGGAACGGACCTTTGATTCTCCCTGTTTAAAGCAAAATTTCAAATTAAAGTATAGGAAAAACACCCCATGGTAACGATCTGCTTTAAAATGACAGAGCTGTTTCCCTGTCAGAAGCAGCATGCTGATTTCATTAAACTTTCTCTGGAAGCTTCCCGGGCAGCCTGGCCAGCTGGCAGCCCTTTGCCCCTGCCTGGATACTTGATGCCCTCGGCACTAGGTGCCCAGGCTCCGCCCAGCACTGCCGAGCTGTCCGGCAGCTACAGGGACCCACACCGACTGTCTCCTCGTGACAGGTATTCGGAAATGTTGATGTTTCATTCCAGGGCAAACAAAATGAAATGCTGACAACCTGGAATTTCCCAGAAAGCAGATGTTTCCTTTCCTGGCCAGCTCAACCTACACACACACACACACACACACACACACACACACTTGCAGAATTATTAACTGCTATGTAATTACACCGGACTGTATGCCCACTTCCACTGTGTGGTGTGGAGGGAATCCAGCCTTCTAATTCCCATGTTGGAGCAGCCACCAGAGAGCCACAGAGCCGGGGAAGCAGTTAGGTGCCGTAACTCTTTCATGGAGCAACACGGAGCTTTGTGCCATGTCACAGTGTGGAGCATCTGCTGTGAAGGAAGGAGAGCACTGACGTGTCTGAATAGCCCACAGAGAGCCAAGGCCCCGTGGCTTACAGAACAAAGTACAGGAAAGGCATCACAGTTTGGATCAGCAGTGGCTCCATCCCCTGGGAGCCCTCTTTTTTTTTCCTTTTTTCACAGGAGCAGTTGCAAAGTGCCAAAAGCTATCGGGAAGCCTGCATTACATCAGGCAAGCTGAGTGTACTGACCTTCTGAGCCAGCCCACAGGGAAGAACAACAGGAGGGAGATTGCAGAGGAAGATAGGACTACTTAAGTAGCAATTCATTGTGAACCACTTTTCTAAGCTGTTGATAGAAGCATCAAGTGTGAGAGAGGAAGGGGACTTATCTTCTTGCCCAAGCAGAACCCTAATGACTCCATAATGACTGCTAAATAATGTTGCCAATAATCTCCATTTAATTATACAGCTCTAGTAAGTCCTAAAAAGGAAAGAAAACACAAAAGGCATCTGCAGTCCTAACAGACCCAGCAGTTCCATAGCCTAGTTCTCTAAAATGCATGCGGATATGTAGTCTGAGTTATCCCCTGGAAGATAATTCCCATCCTTCATCTCATCTGAAATAGTCACTCATGGGAAATAAATTTGCTCAGCTCTTGACACAGCCATCAATAAACTCTGTCTGTTATGGCTCATGAGCATCCAGGTAGGATGTCCTCAAGAAAGAAATATATGTGATTTCACAAATCTCCTTTGGAAGGCTCTTCAGAAGCCTTTTATCTTTGACTGGAGGGCACTACAAAAGCAGGGTGTTTAATGAACACAGCACTACTTCATGCAAAAATTTGAGGAATATTTTTCAGACAGATGCCTATTGTAAGCGCTGTTGACTTTCACAATTGACTTTTTAAAAGCCTGAGAATATGAATTCCCTCTTTATCATTATAAATTTTTTTACAGATGCTGAAAGTCTGAAAATAGGCTGCTCTTGGAAATAACAACTTAATAGTATACTGTGTGTACAACAGCCTAAGGAGAATATTTAAGCACAAAATTCTATTTTTGGCTTAATATTCCAAAGCTTTCCTAATGCTCACTTCACTAAAATATTTCTTCAGGCACAGCCCAGATTCTGGCCAACACAAACACAGTTTTCATCTGGAATATTCAGAAAGATAATTGATTTTAAAAGCGGCGTAATAGGTGAAGGATCTGTCATTTGACTTCCACCACCAGCTCAGGAGACTTACTGTTATTATAAACAATACAAATTAAGAAAACACAAAGAACCAGGTTTCTAGTTATGGTGTAGAAAGGGTGCCAAATTCTGGATTTGGGGATTCAATTACAATGTGCAAGCCAGCAAAGCAGGAATGAAGAGCACCTCCAGAACTGTATTTTTATGAAAACATAGTGTGATTTCATCCATCAACTAGTGCACATTTAATTTTAGCCACATGTGTTAAATAAGCTGCCCTTAAAGCTCCAGCTGATGAACTTTGCTGGTTGTTCATTTTGGCAAATTTGCAGACCATCATCTGTCCTACTTCCCATTTATCTGTATAGAGTAGAAGAAGTGTAGGTGGGAAAATTTACAAACCAAATTTGGTATTATCTTAAATTAGATGGGAATTATATTATTAAGGGAAGGAGAAGTTATGTTAAGTAGCAGTCAAAAAACTGCTCTGCCGTAGCATCATATAAATCTGAGAGTAAGCACTGATTCCAAAGTGAGGAGAGATGTGGTGCAGGGAGCAGCCCTCTCTGCAGGAGCTCCCTTTCCTGTGCTTCCATGGCCACAGCTAATCACCATTCCTTTGGAAGGGTAGAAACACAGTGCAGACACTGCACCTGATTGTAATACAAACCTGAGCTTTACACAAGCTGCACAGTACAAGAGGCACAGTCACATCTACTCATCTCACTGTAAATACCACAGAAATCTGAGCAGGTCACAGCTGATGGATTGGAACCAGCCTCCCTGGATCTCTGAGGGAGGTCTCCAGGAAAAGGGCAAGCAGCAGACTCCTTGCCAGCACCCAGGGGCTTCTTCTCCCTGTGCAATAGAGACAGAGAAGAAAAAGAAAAGCAAGCCGAAGGAGATGCCAAGGGAAGAAGCTGAGTTCAGAGCAGAATACAAGTCCCAGAAGGTGATGGGAAATGAGGAAAGGCTCTGTATTCCTCCAGTGGAAAATATTAGAGCATGAGCACAGTCTAGAGTGCCCTTATTAGACAAGCAGCAGCCATTTCTCTTCTTCTAACCTCATTTTTTTCCATTTAAAAAAAAACAAAATTGGCCAGTTGATGTGATTCAGCTCCTGAACTGGCTTTTCTAGAGGTAGCGCTTCCTGTCTGAGGTACTGTTTCTGGCTCACTGGATTTCCTGGCTGAAATTTTCAGTCACCTAGGGAACCTGCATGTTCACACATGTACCATGAATTTAAGCGGGAAATGTCATCTGAACCCCATGAGCAGATGTGAAATATTCTGGGATGTTGGTTTTTGGGTTTTTTTAATCCCTCTCTTTTCACATACTCTAAATTTGCTGCATCTTTTATCAGCCTTTTTGCTTCTTTGTTTTTTCATCTCACAGTTTCTTTTTCCACTAAGACTCCTCACGTTTCACTCCCTACTGATTCATATTTCTCTCTTTTTCTCCTACAGCTACTAGCTTATTCTGTGGTTTTGACTTTCTTTTGTCTCCAGATGCACTCCCTTCATTTTCACTCCTTTGTGTCATCAGTCTGCCCTATCTGGCCAGTTGCCCCATATGTAAAAGCTGAACCATCTCTCCTGTTCCCAATACGACTTATAAAATAGAAATTCACGTCAGTGTTTCCTCTCCAGCAGTAAAGCTATATAGATCATCCAAACTCCATGCAAGAACATCAATATAACTACAGAAACACTCTCTGCAATATTCTATGGTATGGTGGAGCAGGGAGGGAGAGAGGTAGGGTGAGCAGGAACTGACCTACGTCTGCTTTTCTTGATCATAAATCACTACCTGTAAAGTCTTCAAATGGCTTTGAACACTGATACCTGCAGCAGGCTGTTCCACAATGTCCCAGATTTTCCACTGGCATCTCCAGTGTGCTGCAAAGGCAAATTCATGCCTTAACTTGGCACGTTTAGACACCTGCCTGTCCGTGAATTCCCAGGCATGTTCTGTATTTGTCCACATGTTTGCAAATGCTGGTGTTTGCAGCCATTTTATACCACTGATTTAGAGCTTCCTCTCCAGATTATTTCTGTGGTAAAATAGGAAAGTAGAAGATGCCCCTGTTCCAAATGCCTTCAACTATTCTCCAGAATACATCTGCGTCTTTAATACTGTTCGTAGTCTGGAACACAAGCATACTGAAAATAACAAAAATCAGGTAGCTGAATAAACATTTGCTTCTTTATTCAGTATAAAATATGCTCTGATGTGGAGCCATGCAACATGTGATTATGCATTTGGCTCCATAGGCACAATATCCCATCACTAAATTTAAAAATTTCTTTTAAAAATTACAATTGTAGATTAATTTTTAATGGAAAAAGGCAATTAATGTATCTTAGTATATATCTGTGAAATTACATTTTTTAAGTCTACATTTTAGCCTAACACCCAAACAACTGCACAACTTCTTACTTTAAAATATTTAGGTCCTTTGAGGTCAGGCTTCTCTTTGCAAAACTCACTTACAAAAAGCTATTAGAGTCTGCCAATTCTGCAGCGCAAAATTTATAGCAACAGGTCAAAAGACAGTTCCTAGAGGAATCCAGCAGCCCTTTGTAGTAAATCAGCAGTCATGTATTTGATAAATATCTCCTGAGTCCATCAGTAACTGTTCCCCTGTGCTGAAAGATAAAGCAGTGGACTCGTATGAGCCATGAAGTCTAGGGAAAGTCACACAGCAACAAGGAGCTGGTAAATGACTGCTGAGGAAGTAAAGGTTAACTCAGCACTCATGAACACTGAACTTAGCAGCTCTGGAAAACAAGATGGAAGCCTACCTGTTCATGTGAATTCAGGTGTGCTGCTCAAGTATAAAATGTGCAGCACCTTGGAGGATAATAAGGCAATTGCTCTAACCCAAATGAGAGGTATAAAACTTTTTCAGATGGATAAGGCCCTCTCTAAATGTACAAATTTCATGGTGTCATGAACTCCTGTGTTCAGCCCGTTACTTGATAATTCTGTAGGAATGGAGGTCCTACAAGCAAAGAGCAGGGGTTCCTCCAGGCTCCATTTTAATACTTCAGGGGCCAATCCTGCAGCTGCAAATGACACAAGGAACCTCAGCTTATAGGACCACTGTTCACACAAAGCTTTTCTTTGCCTTTTATGGCCTCATCTGCTTCCCTGATCAGCCGCACTCAAGCCAGTGAGAATATTTTCCACATCTGTAAGCTGGTCCATGCAGAGATGCCACAGGCTGAAGAGGCACCAAGGAGCCACTGGCTGGTTTGGAAGGATGAGGGTGAGGTTTATGGGACAGTTTTCACCCAGCAGAAGCAGTGCTCCCGTGGGAGGTGTTGTAGCAGCCCAGCATTTCAACACCAGAAGAGGCTAGACAACATCAGAAACCACAGCAGCCTGTTTGCAGCCTGTCGGTGCCTCATCATTTTAACCTCAGGGCAAGTGAGACCTGATTAAGTCACACACTGCCAGGGGCAGTTGGGGCTCTGGTATCCTCAGTCCTTTTGGAATGACCACAGTACTTTGTNTGGGCTCTGGTATCCTCAGTCCTTGGGCAGGGTAAGATTTGGAATGACCACAGTACTTTGTTGCTGCAGTGGTTCACAGGTTTCCGCCACTGGAATAGGATAGCCGAGGATGCTGGTGTCTGGCGCAGAAGGAAAATGAATAGCTCACATAATCTTTCTGGCTGAGATTTATGAGCCCATCTCATCAACATTAAACTGGTGGTGTAGTCTCAAATGAAAACTAGGTGTGAGAAGCAGCTTAACTTGACAGCACGAAAATTTGTCCCCTGCTGGCAAAGAAATCTCTTTACTTTTTTTCTTAAAAAAAACCCCAGTCTAGTAAAAAAAATCTGGACTAACTCCCATCCAAGCTATCAAAAAAGTCAGTCCAGTCAAAAAAACTGGATTAACTTCCATCCAAGACATCACAATTCAAGTACTGGAACCATGCTAGGAAAAATATTATTTCATATTCTTTTCTTTCCAACTCAGTATCTGGCTGCTTTCCACCAGGAGAAGGAAGACCTCCCTCTGAGAGGAATGGCACCAAGCCCTCAGCAATTTTTTTGCACTTTTTGGGGGACTGCTTATTATGATTCCCTTTTTAGTGACTTTTCATCTCTATTGTCTCAGGAGTAAATGCCTGTCTAGACTGGTTCACTAAGGATTTTCTTAAAATGTCCTGCGATTTTTGGTAATAGTCTTCTGTACCTGCTAATGAAAATGTGTCTTTACAATAGATAGGAAAGAGTTCTCATCACTCTTTCTGAAACAATTTCATTAGCTGTGCCCTTACAGCTGAGACAAAATTATTTACATACAAGCACTGAATGTAAGTATTCAAGACTAGGAATTTACACAGGGAAGTTCCTCCAGAATAATAAATACTATTAGAAGAGAGATAGAGGAATCATTACTTCTGGAGCAGAAGCATTTAGAAGTTCCCTCTGTGGATTCACACTTAATACACGTGATACAGGAGGAAGCTATTTTGTGGTCTGGAGAAGGAGAAGTTTTAAAACACGATAAAGTGCAGGACTAATGAACCACTGAGATCTGCAGTGTCTCTTGCCACTTTACATCTCCCATATTACTAAATAAAATACAGTAAAATGTCATGCACAGGGACCAATGAATAAAGACATAAAATGCATCATTATGCTGTACTCTGAGGACATTTTAAAGTTCTTTTTGTAAAATAATATAGACTACCTAGGACTATAACTAGACTGTATGGGTAAACCTAATACAGATAAATCTAAGCTTTACAGGGGAGAGATCTCATTGTCTCTGCTTTGTAGATGCTTGTGACAAAGAGATCTGGTTATTACCATAATTCTGGTTCTCTCTGTGAGGAGAACACTCTCAAATCTGCTGTTCTAGTGTATTCTAGACTACTAATTTTTGCCCCCCACCCCAATTCCTTTAAAAGCCTAGGAACTCTTGCTGTCTTGAGATCCCAGATGAAATGCTGGAGCCCAGCATTTCTGCTGCCTCTCTTCTCTACCAGCAACATCACAGCATGTACCATCCTATTTTGCCCCAAGAGTTCCAGCTCACTCAGACAGCTGTCCTCAGTGGTGTGGAAGAATCAGACTGAGTTCCTTGAAAAAATTGTTGCCAATTATCTGACTGAAGTCTCTTTGAATACAGAAGTCCTTCCTATCCCCTTTATATGTCTGCACAGGGATAATAGGAAAGACTAAGGAGAATAAAAATTTATTTCAACATCTATAAAGCATAAATTATTCAGAGCTCAGGCCTGTTGGTTTATGGTGCCACCATTCTACCTCAGACCAATGCAGCCTGCTTGCATGAAAATTCACAGCAGTCAAGTGTCCCTAAATCTCTGTCAAGCCATTGGTACTACTTGCCAGGCTCCTAATACACCCCCAAAATAATACCTAGGTCTCCATCAAAACCAAACATGCTTTAAAAACTTGAACTACACCCTCAGCAAGTACATCTTTATGTATATCCTAGTAAGACAGCTGCGCTTTTCTTCCTAACCCAGCTGACAAGATCTGCATTGAGTCAGTGTTCCAACTTAAAGATGCTTGGCTGTGGATGTGTTTCCAGAGAGCAAATTAATCCAGAGTTTGAGCACCCTGAGAGGCTTTTTGGTTAATATTCTACCAGAGGAAAAAGAAAAGATCCCACAGAACAAATATGCACAAGGTACACCACTGTATAAACAGGAAACTAAGAACAAAACCTTCACAAAAACCCTTATGAACTTTCCTGTGCCTACCTGATTAACCTCTGTAGCACTCTGATGTTGTTGTGCTGGGGGATACTAAAAAAGGAACTCTCAAGTGGCCAGGGTATGTAGTTCAGTATCAGCTGGAGCATGGAGGAATGGCAAGATCTGTGCCATAGCAGGTCCTGCCCACATTTATGCCCTTAACGTCTCATTTATGATGGTGGCCCTGTACATAAGGAGGTGTATTCCCACCATCTGAGCCTTGAAACCCACAAGGAGACTGCTGTAAATAGCAATCCCAAAGGGAGTCCTGTTCCCCACCTCCTCCCCTGCAGTGCTGCCTGGGCTGGCCTGAGCAGCACAAAGTTTGCCTTGGGTCTGGGCTGTAGCTTATGTAAAATTAATTTATTTCTGTCGTCCATAAGGCTGATCCCAGACCGCATGAAAGAATAGATGGCAAAGGAGGGATATAAGGTCAATTGAAGCTTGAAATCCACAGTTTTAGAAGATTTTTTTCAGGTGCTCCTCTTCCTCCCTTCTTGCCCCTCACTCCCTCACCTTCCGATTTCCTTTGCAGTCACATTTCTCTCCCTTTTAACGTATCTTTCCCTCCCCCACTGCTGAGCAAAGAACTCACGTAAACTGCAAGAAAAACTAATTGACAGCCAGGTTTTCTGGAGTGCTGAGTTCCCATCAAGGTTCTCAAATACCTTGCCAGGTTCTCAGTAGTTTGAGATTGCTGGGTTTTGAACATACTTGCTAGATCTAACACATATTTAACTGGGATATGAGGTCTTTCAATAAACTAGTTGTATGCAGGGGTCCTGCATTCCCATAACTAGAACTGCTGACACACAAAAATTGGGAAGAGCAATTACTTGCAAGTTGCTAACAAAGCAGTAGCCTATCTTGTGCAGACAGAAATGGAGTTTTTGCCTCTTCAGGGGTCTCTTACATTCATATATTATTTTTATGTAATTTACATCAGAAATAGGTCAGAATGAGCTAGAGAAATAAGTTAGAGTGGAGCTGGCAGAGAAAAGATTATTGACTCTACCCTGCTAGCAGCTCTGTATTTTTTAAAGAACTGCACTTGGATATTGTAGTTTTGCTGCAATTGTTCATCTCCACTGCTCTAAGGGTCCCATTAGAACATTTTCTTCATTAAGAATACTAAGCAAGGAGGATATAGCTTTCTGTAGCACTGTCTTTTGAATTGATGTGTGTCATGGCAGCCATCCCAAGATGCTGAGAAACATCTCAGGTCTCTCAAAATCATGAGATTTTAAAAACACTTAGTCACCATTGATTTCTTACTATTTGTCTCCTGCATTTGAAATCCATTTGAGGTCACATTATCAAGTGCCTGTCCACTTGCACATCTAGAAATGTAGCCTTAGAAAAAAAAAGAAATCTGGGTTTCACAGGTAGTCATTTAAGTACAGAAAATAAGGATTCACTTGTGAGGCTCTCAGAATCCTGAGATCTGGCAACATTAACAGTCTGATCGTTACTGCAATTAATGGCAGCTTCAGGAATCCTCATAGGAGATAATAATTCCTCTGGGTGCAAAATATCTTTTCCCATAAAATTGTTATAAGGCTTAGCTTTGTATGTACCTGCCAACATGAATTAGTCAAGAGCAATTCATATCAAACAGTCTTATTTCCTATTCTAGTAAGGCAGATGTTGTGGGCAGAAAAGCAGCATAAAATGCTATATTTCTACTTCATAAAATTATTGAATCATAGAATGGTGTGAGTTGGAAGTGAATTTAAAGATTATTTATTTCCAACTCCCTGCCATGGGTAGGGGCAACTTCCAGAAGACCAGCTTGCTCAAAGCCCCATGCATCCTGGCCTTGAACACTGACAGGGATGGGGTGTCCACAGCTTTTCTGGGCAGCCTGCTCCAGTGCCTCATCACCCTCACAGTCAAGAATTTCTTCCTAACAGCTAATCTAAACCTACTCTCTTTCAGTTTAAAGCCATCACTCCTTGTCCTGTCACTACATTTTACTTGAGAAAGTTTTTTATATTGTCCCAGATGATTTTACCATTAGCAAATTAGGTAAACAAAATAACAATTGACCCAAGACAGATGCCTATATGATTCAAAACTATAGAACCTGCTGAAAAAACATACCTAAAAAGAAATGAGCAGTGGCTCATTGTCCGACTACAGGGCTCTACAATGTGGTGTTTCCGAGGCATCCCTCCTGGGCCAGTTTAATATATTCATTAATAAAATTGCTTCTTATATTTTCCAAAAATGAAGAAGCTTTCAGGGCCTGGAGGCACATTGAACATGATGACTAGTCTTTAGAAAAGACAGAGGAAGTGGTCAAATGCTCTTGAAAGTACAGTAGTAGGATGTGATTTAATATGCACAGTGGCAAGGCTCTAGACAGGAATAAATAACCATGTGCACAAATTCAGAACAGGTAATGATCACTTCTGCAAAAGAGGTTTTGGAGATAATAGTTTATAAGATATGATGCCACACAGTTGGAATTTAAAAAAAATAGAGGTGGGAAAAAAGAGAAAAAGGAAAAATCATGCCGCATTGTATAAGCATTTCTAGCAGAAACAAGTAACAATCCTTTTTCTTTGACTTTTGATGCCAAAACTGTAAGTGAAGTTCCATTCCCAGTTTTAGGTACTGGATTTATAAGAAGAGGTAAACTCATATAAAGACAGAATGGAAGAGAAATTATACTAATCTTTAAATATATACATAGTAGCAAGAAAAAACAATCTCACAATTACTAGGACAGAAGAAATTAATGAATCTAAGGAACAACAGTGTAGATTTAGATGACCTTTTAGCTTCTGGACAATTTCCAATGAAGATAAACAACTTTTATAAGAACTAACTTTTATAATTAGACAATATAATGAAAGAAATCTCATAAATAGCTATAAAATAAAATAATCTGATTTTATAGTGTACTATTCCTGCTGAATGTCAAATGGATAAGTTCATGGCACATCAAAAACAAACTACACCAGGAAGTGATTTGTAGCACAGTTAAACAAAGTTTGCAATTAAGAAGTGATGTAGAGTATTTTAGTATTTGTTAATAATGTGCAAAAAAAAAGCTAAAAGTATCCAGATCATTCTGTTTCTAACTACTGGCTTTCATTTATTGTTTCAGGCTTTCTCTATTATGCAGTGACTGAAATTATCTGAGTAGTGATTTGTGGAACTGGAATCAGAGACATAAGTAAACCAGTATAGGCCGCTCCATGGCGAAAATCTAATTTTAGCTGTCCTGTTGGACAACTTGATTCTTGGTTTTCTTGGTATCTTTTCAATACAAATGCCAAAAAAATGGTCCTACTTATTTGGATCTGGAAAGTTGAAAACAAATTCAACTGAGACCAAGTAAGTTTTCCAGGAAAACACTCCTAGATCAAGCTGGATATAGTCCACTTTTTCTTAGACAACCAACAAAGAAAAAAATATTGAATAAATTAATAAATCTGGTCTTTTATAGAAGTAAAAGGTGCACAATTCCCTTTCTCCTTTCTGCGTATCACCATTCGGTGTATGGTGGCTATAGTTTCAACTAAACACTTTGAGAAGCTGAATACATTGCAAAACTATGGACTCACACTGAACTTATTAGCATGGCCCTTTTTTGAGAAATCTAAAAATTTGGCAAGGAAATTAAGAATCCACTTATTGTGAAAATAACCAAGGGCAAAGAAGATGTACTGATGTTAAATGATAACGTTTCCTTTCTTTCCTGTCCTGAAAGGTGATATGTGTTAGAACTAATGCCCCTTGGCACAAGACTTTGCTGGAATGTGCTGGTTTAGCATGGATCAGTGATCTTAAAGCTTTCCAAAGTGGGTGCAAATGTCACTCCACCGAGTAATGAGCACCAGGGAGGATTGTTCCCTACAGGATCTGTCTAAATAAATACGAAACTGCTAGCTGTCAGTCTGGGGAAAGGGTCAAAGGCTATTTTTTTTCAGCAGATTTCTTGTTTGTGAGGCATACAAAACAATACATAAAAAATAAGGAATTGAGGAAATACCAACCAGCACATGGGAGAGCTTTATGAGACTGATCAGTGTGTAGAACTGTGTTGAATACTCATGTGAAAGTCATGAAAACTTTTTCTTTCTTTCTTTCTTTCTTTCTTTCTTTCTTTCTTTCTTTCTTTCTTTCTTTCTTTCTTTCTTTCTTTCTTTCTTTCTTTCTTTCTTTCTTTCTTTCTTTCTTTCTTTCTTTCTTTCTTTCTTTCTTTCTTTCTTTCTTTNTCTTCCGTTCTTTCCTTTCTTTCTTTCCTAGAAAGAAAATATTTTGTTACTGCATTGTGGATATGCAATTGCACCAGTATTTGGACAGAGTATTTTCAAAGAAATATTTGGGGAGGATTCAAGAAGTGAAGTCTGTGTAACTGAGTGATGACTCATTTCTCATAAATAGTGGATTATTCTATGACAATAAGGGTGTTTTTAGTATACTGTGATCTGCAGAGCCATAGAAGTCTATAACCTGCTCTGTGAGTCTGTGAGAGCTAACAAAGAAAGTAAGAAAAAGATGTCCAGACTTATACGCAGAGTGCTATACCTTAACTAGGTGAATTCTAGAAAACCAGAAGGGGAAAATATTTGAAAATCACTGAACTAAACTGTAATCAAATAGTTTACAAAAAAACAGAGTTTGAGATATACTTTCTGAGGAGCCAGTCCATGTCCTCCTGCCTTTAGTGAGAGCTCGGGTGACTCCATGGTTCGAGGCCCATTGGAGTCAGTGTGAGTCATTCACATACTTCAGTGGACCTAACTTCAGTACTTGAAAACCAGTAATTTTATAAAATATGAATTTGTTCGCAAATTGTTCATTTATAGATAGGAACTAAGTTAATCAAATAAATATTTTGTTGTAAATTATTTTCCCTAAATCCAGTGCTTACCTAGTTTCCCTCAAAACTTCTGTATAATATCTGCAAACCTACACTGTAAACCAAATGGAGTAACACTGAATTCCAGCATTCCATGGAGTTCCTTTTGAAGGTTTTATATGCTACATATACACTATATTCATATTTAAACCAGCTGTTTAACATATGAGGATTTTACTACTTAGTTTACTTCTACCATTTTTCCATTAATACATTCACCATATATGCAGGCTTAAAACAGACCCAAATGTTCTAAATACACAGTCAGTTCATTAATAAGTGATAAAAAAGAAAAGGAAAAATACAGTTTTTCTATTCATGCTAGCTGAAAAGATACAACAGAAACAGACTGATCATCCAATTCCACAGACCACACAATAAAAACATGTAGGCCTTCACCTACCAAAAAAAACCCCAAACACATCACATGTTTTGAGACAGCTTAAAGAAAATTCCAGAAGAAAATAATTAGAGGCACATCTTTTTCTGGGTCTGGTCTTGCTCCATTCTCAGTGTCAGGTAATGCAGGTGTATTTTCTAAAACAAAAGCACATCCTCATATTTTCAAATGTACCTAGGGATCTCTCTCCTTGGCTCTACAGAAACCAGCTGCATCATGTCTCCACTCAAACATATAAAACCAAAGGCACCAAAAACTCTCCTCTTCTAAGAAACTCAGGGTCATAAAAATGGCTGCTCTCAGATTCATTGTCAATATTGAACCTAACAACCAAAACTTTATACAGTTCAGAGAGCCTGTGAGCTTTCACTGCCAGCACAGAAAGGCTCACCCTTTCCATTCAGACTCAATGGCGAACTGAGCTGCAGGTCTGCTTTGGGTGGAGATGGCAAACAGATGAGTTCCCACACTTGTGTGCACTTGGGTTCTTTTGGGCAATTTTAGATGAATTCAGAGGTCACTGGAAAGTGAACCCTGACAGGACGGAATGCTTAAATTACAAGACAAAAAGCAAACAAACTTGACCCCCACTCTTCATGATGGCTCTGACAATTGTGAAACCAAAAAAAAGAGGAAATCACTGAAGGTTTGTTAGGAAAAAGCATCTTGTTGTGCAATATAGTATTATATCCCTCTGTGAAATGGGGAGATTAAAATCCCCTGTATCTTTCCGTTTTTCTAATTCTCTTCTCCTCTAAAAATTCTCGGACTCGGGACAAGCATGGCACGCACTAAGCATTCCAATTGCTTTTGAAAGGAGCGTTTTGCTAGTGGAAAATGTGCTGTCTCTTTGATTGCAAATGTAGTTGATTGTGAGGAGAATGAAAGGATGACCTATGACATGACCTGCTAGCACAGTAAGGTCATTTTTTTCCCCCCCTCCTCACACAAAAGATAAGAGGCTGACTGCTTACAAAGTGTTCTGGCAAATGGACAAATTAGGACTGCCTGGACTCCCGCTCCGGTCAGGCAAGTTATTCTAAGTGAAGATAAGTGAAAGTTTGAAATGTTTTGAGGAGGAGGCAGACTGCAAGCTTTCATTCCTTCCCCAAATGGATGGATTGTGAAGGAAGAGAGCTGTGCAAAAATGGTTGGCTCGGGAGTTTCAGGTTTCAGACTTCAAGTTTCCATAGCTGAGCAGTAGAGAGGAGGAGGAGGAGGACAGGATGGCTGAGTGGATGTAATGTCAGAAGGCAGCAGCTCAGGACAGCAAGCCTCTGTTTGACTCACAGCCTGACCATTTGTTTTCTGTGAGGCACCACACAATAACAGACAGACAAACAAAATTATCCTTTGAGATGCTGAGGAACAAGCCAGATCTTGGGTAAAATTCCTTCAGCTATGTTACCATAGCATTTTATCTGAATAACACCTGTCCATTCAGGACAACTCTGACATTGTGAAAATTCAACTTTATGGCTTTTAAATCCGAACTTTCATTGGCTGGTCAGGTCAATGCATGGGCCAGTTTCTGTCTGTGTGTATCCACATACATAAACTGACTCTTGATCTACTGTCAGACCAACATTTCAAGCTCTGTATGAGCCAGAAAAAATGTTTTCATACCTTGGTGATGTGTAATGAGATAAAATTATCTGTGAGAAGTGTTCAAATAGGCTTGTGCTTTTCATTTATACACCTAGCTAGAAAACGGAGCTGCTTTTTGGCAAAACTAGGGTCAGGTTTCTGTTGAGCACTCAGTGAGGCTCTAGTTTGGGTGAAAGTCCCCTGATTCCAACAAATAAACAGCCTAAAGCTCAATCATTTTAGCACAGAATTGCTTTGAGACTTGGGGTTTGAACCCTAACCCTCAGTGCAGAATTCCTGAGTATGAACTCATTCAAACCAAAGCCAAAACAAAGGTTTTCATGAAACCCAGGAAATATGAAACACCAACTTTCTTAGCAGTGCTACAAAGCAAGCTCCAGAAAACCACGGAAAAGACCAAACACCACCAAAAAGATTAAACAGATGGCAAATGCCATTTTCTGGAAATGCTTATTTCTTCCTACAAAGCTGCCAGGTACTCTAATTTCTGTTTGATCTGCTTCACAAATATACAGTATCAGTGAAGTTCCACCTGAAGTGTATCTGGCACATACCTGGTATCAGCTGCAAATCAAGGAACTCTGAGCAAAAGCAGAACATGAATCACCCACCACAGGGTGACAGGCCACACATTTTTCAACACATTTGTGGAAAGCTGTCAAATGTGGTGCTGTGTGATTTCACTTCACTTTTTTTTTTTTCTTTAAATATAGAAATTAAATATTGGGAAGTTCTGGAAAACTTGCAAAATGAGACATGTATCCCAGCATCACCCTGATGAATCAGATTTGCACCATCTGACAGAATGTCACTGTCAATTCATATGGGCTCTGGTCCAGAGCAATCTTTAAGTATTGTTTCAAAGCATGGCAGCAATCTCCAGCAAGGGTTCATATGTTTTATATGAAGAACTTTCTTTACCACTTCACAGGGTCTGGAGCTATGTTAAGAGGTAAGTAAGAGGCAAAGCTGAAGCTCATTCTTGCATAAAGTATAGGCCCAAACCTTTCCTTTTCAGCAATTTTCTTAGTAATAAAAATGAGCATATAAATGACCTTCTTAGCCCCATCAAAATCAAATCTGTGACATAAAATGATCAGCAAGAGCAATTCTGTCCTCCATCCCCTGTGTCCCCCACCCCCACTGCACACAGTTCCCATTCCCTTCTGGTGGAAACTGTGGGAAAATTCAGTCCTGTGTATCTGTCAAGCCAAGTCTTCGTCTGTGACCAGAACAATGAAGACAGAGAATCTGGAGATCATTTCCCTCAACACTGTCTTGGACATGCTGGTATCATCATAGTGCTGTAGAGCATCCATGCCTCCTTTGTCATGATTATATCTCTAAAAAATGTGGGCATATCTGCACAGTGATTCACCATTAGGTTAAAATGAGCAAATTCAAATAGAAACTTTTATTGCCCCTTGTTTTGGAATATAAAACAAAATGCTTGACATCTGGTCTCTTTTAATGGCATCTGGAGTTGTGTCTAAAGAGATACTGCAAATTCAGTTTCTTCAGTTGCATTTGAATTTCAGTATGAGTTATTTTAGCAGAACACAGACTTCTTGGTTTAGAGCTAGTTAAAATTACAGAGCAAGAGGAAAGACACTCTCTAAAGTTTCTTTATCTAAAATCAGTGTCTCTACATTTTACACCCTTTGATCACTGGACAACAAAGAACTACCTCAGCTTAGAAGCAGGATGAGAAGGAGAAGCTGAGGAAATAAAACATTCATTGAAAGGCATCATCAGCTGTCATTCAACCTCAGGGTGAGACACTGCCTGCTACCTTTTCAGGTCCCTTTTTGATTTCCAGCTTGCTTTCTTTTTTATTTCAGAGAGTAAAAAACTTACCAGAAGCTTCTGACATGTTTCAGATGAGGTATTTAACCATTCTACAGCCTCCATGCAGTATTATCTTCCATCATCCAGCAATCATTTGGAGAGCTTCCCACTGCTGCTGTGGAACTACTCCTGATGGATACAGCACCTCATGTGTTAAGCTTTGCTGGCAAAGGGACTGTACGAGTTCAATAGATCTCATGGCTAGTGCATAGACATGGGCTTCTACTCTGAAATACCTCTGTCTTCAGCATAAATAAATAATTGCATTAATTATGTGAGTAAAAACTCAGAATCTGACTCATGAGGAATATACAAGGCTCTGGTAGCTAATTCCAGCTCTGCAAGGAGCTGAGTCATAGCTCAGCAATCAGCACTGTGTTTGGATGCAGCATCAAATGCATAAAGCTGCTATGTTTTGCTTGCTAGAAGGACCAGAGATATCTATTTTGTTACCACTGATCAGCTGCAGGGTAGCATTAATGCTTCACAACTGGTGGAATTGGAGGCAGAAAAACCGAAATTGAAACTCTCTAACTTTTAATCTACATTGCATCAGTTTAAAATTGGGACAGACTCAAGGCAGATATGGCCAGTAACCAACAGTTCCTGTAGTTCTGCTGCCAGGCAGTAACTTATTAAGTTGCTATAACTCAGCTGTCTCTCTGAACCCTAGCGCATTCAGTTAATGAACACTCGGTAATTTTTTTTAACCACACTGAGATTTCTATTAAAAGCATTCGATTTGGGTTTTTGAACATGGCTGCTGGGCTTTAGAAGGAGAAGGAAGTTATTATGCTTCTTCTCATGCACAGAGAAAAATCAGGGGTTAGAGTTTCTTCTTGTTTTCCTGATTGCTATCAAATGGCTCCCACATTCACTTTCCAAATGACATTTACCCTCAGCTCATTACAGACACTGTTACTCTTTAGCAGGTTCCAGGAGCACCTTGACTCTTTATTCCAGGCTCCCAAATATTGCAAAGCTAACAAGTGCAAAATGAGGGCTTTAGAACACTTAACATGTGGCGACAGAACTGAATATTTGCAAGTATATTGGTGCACGGCAAGAACATCAACAGCAATAGGATAAGCTGTATCTCTACTCATTGGGCCAGATTCTGCTGCCTGTTTTCAATGCAGTTACCCCAGTGAAATCAGCTGAGTGACTCCAGATTTATATTCATGTAATGGAAAGCAGAATCTGACTCACCATATGGAATCAATTTGGAAAGAAGCCTAGTTGCGAGTTTTATCTACAGCTTATTGAATTGTTCATTTTTCTTATTTTCTTATTTCTATTTTTCTTGGTTTCCTTGCAGGTTGATAAGCAATCTGAATTCCTGCTGAGGACTAAAGCTGTTATTATTAAATATCTGAAAGTAAAGGTACCTAGAGAAATGGATGGTCTATCCTATTTCCGAACCACCATCCAAGTTTCTTTTTGTTGCTACCACACAGAACTCTGACCCAAATCTTCACCAGCCCAAAGCAAAAGTGTATAAATAAGTCACAAAAGAGTATTTACCTCTTGAATAACCTGTCTAGAGCCTGCTGCATGTTTATACAATCACAGCTCTTGCAGAATGGGAGGAATTCTTCTCCTTGGGCTGAAGACTCCACAGACCTCAAACAAGGGGCTCAGCACCTCCTGGGCGCTGCAGCCCTTGCTCCCAGGGGTTCCACACATCTGGATTTGTTCCACAGCTGCACAGCTGGGTCCATGCAGATCCCATGCCCATCACACAGGTCACAATAGACATGGCAGGCTGACAGGCCCATGGGGCTCCACCTTATCCAGGATACCCTCAAGCATCCAAAGAGAAATCTCATGACGCTAAATGTCAGCTGGATTGCCACATCAGGAATGTCTTTACTGGGATTCTCTGTTTTGACAGCTTTGGAACACAAAACAAAACAGAGATCTATGAATTTCTGGCCAAATCAATGGGCATGAGATTTTTTGCTGCCTATTTCAGTGGTAGGCCTGGGATGAAGCTCGTAGCAGCATTTGAGAATTATCAGTGTTTTTTTTTTTTTTTCCATAGAGAGCATGTATGTCTGGAAAATAATTTTCAACCCATGTACTTAAGATACAATTAAGCACTTAATTAATTCAATCTTAAATCCACAGAGGTAGTATTTTAATTTGAAAGGTGCAATTGATCCTAAAAGATATGGGGGTTTGAGGCGGGGCAAGGGTTGTTATGAAATAAAGGGACAGCTAAAGTCAGTAAAACAAACTGTTGGCCTGTAACTACATTTCAATAATGTTATATTTAGACAATGCTCTCTTATGGTTTGTTATAACTGTTATCATTCAATGAAAGCAAAATAATACTCCTTACAAAAGTAAACAAGAAACATGATAAATAGAAGTTACAATAGCTGATTTTTTTTTTATCGGTGTAACCTTGTCCAACATTAAAAACAGAAAGGGTAAGTGAACCCTCTTCAGCACAACACTGGATTTTCATGAACTAGTGAAACTTTCCAGAAGTGACTTGGAGATGGACAAAGCCACTGTTATGCAAATATTTAAACAATGTGAGAGAGGCACAGCAGAAATGGGTCTGAATAATTGGCATTGTACTTTATAGACAGAGAAGCAAAGGAAAATTATTTAATTAATGTCAGCTAGTTTTAAAAAAAGCCAGAGTCTAAGATCCTCTTCTAAAGACAGGGGCAAGAAGCAACAAATTTGGCTGACAAAATTAATAGTGTACTTTCAGCAAGATTTATGAAAGACATTTTGAGTTAATACCATTGATGACATTTTGAATAAGAAATGAACACTCTGATAAATTTATACAGCCTTATGAAATAGCCCAAAGCTGGACAACGGAATAGGTCTGCAAAGAGAAATGAGAAAAGGAAAATCCATTCTAGCTCTACAGAGCTGAAATAAACTCGAGCAGCCGTGTCCCTGCCTGCTTACTTCCTGAGAATGTTGGGCATGACAGAGAAAGCCAGTACTTAGGAAAGCAGGTCACAGATACAGAGTCACCTGGACTGCTGTGTGAAAAGGCACAGCTATAAATCAGAGCTGCAGCACGGCCAAGTGCAGGACACACAGCTATGCAAAGTGAGTGCTGCCAAGACAGCAGACTACATCTGGCAAGTTGTAGCTCTGGAAATACTTGGGGTCTGGAGGTGTCCCTGATGCTGTGCTACAGCTGAAAGAGTTCATTTATTTCAGGGTTAGATGAAGAAATGTGATACTAATAAACAGGACAAGGAAAGTCACCAAACATTTACTTTGGGAACTGGTGCCCAACTCTGTACTGAGTACAGAAGAACCATGAAGAGTGCAGAAAATACTTGGAAAATGAAACAAAAGAATGAAAATTTTGCCTTATACTGAAACACTCAGGAACTCAACAGATTCCTGTGTCAAGGAGAATATAAAAGGGCAATTTGCTTGGCAACAAAAATGTAATTCCTCAGAGTTGCAAAAGATCAAATCATAAGAAGCTTAACTGTCTGAGCACTGGAGCTAGACAAATTCTGAACTGTGACTGATTAGCCACTAGGACAGCTTAACAAGGTTATAGGGAATTCCCATCATAGGCCATTTTTAACCAGAACTAGAATGTTTTCTAAATCAGATGCTTTTTTGGAGACAGACATAGCTTACGAAAGTCCTTTGTCTAAGTTATGCTGGAGGTCAGAGTAAATGATGATACTCACTCCATCTGGTTTTGTAGTCTCCAAGTAGGAGCCTCAGAATAAGCTTCCAAAGGGAAGAAGCTGGCTCCTAGCATCTCTAGCTAGCATTAACTTTAAGTGTTTGGTTCTGATTGACAAAATGCATTCTTCAATGGTAGTCTACAGCAAAGTTATGATTTTCTAATCTTACTACTAAATTTTGACAATTAGTCTTTATTAGTTTAGATTGTCTTTAGCAGAAATTCTTGTTAGGAAGAAGCTGTCCGCTGAACAGCTGGTAAATTAGTCAAATTCCCATATAAAAGAAACTTAGAACTGTGAGAAAGAGACTTTCACAAGATTAGATTAACATAACTATTTACTTCAAAAAGGAAAGAGCTAAAGGACAATGCCATAACATGTGTATCAAGTCGCTTGTCTCAGTTCCAGAACTAATTGCTATTACAAATATTGACTCTGCGCATCCTGCCAGCAATCCAACAAGATGTCTCTTACTACATTTTCTGTTGAATCAGTCCCAGCCCCAGAACTATATGAGACTGTTCTACTGGTGTTTATATAGACCCCAGGCCAGAGCAAGTGATTAGCTCCGGCTGCTGCGGCTGCTTCAGCAGTGCGGGATGGCTGAAGTCAGACCTGCATTTACTGAGTTTATTGTTTGCCTCATCCATGAATTTGCTGTAGGTGAAGACAGACAGAGGCCTCTATTTTTCCAGCTCTCAGAACTTCCATATTTATCTTTTCTTAGCACAAATGAAGGGGGGAAATGACGCATAATGAAGTGACGTTTTTCACTCTAGCAGTTTTTTTCAGCAATGTAAGTCCTTGCTAAAAGGTTTAGTAAATCAAAATGAGGCTATATTAGAAGATAATTCTGTCAGGTAATGTAAAACTTCTTCTTCACCCTTTCTGACCTAGGTTTCTCTGAAGAAACCAGAAAATTTATTTCTGTGGGTCAAACACTGGGAAGTTCTCTCCTTTATTCTCATTTGGTACTAGTACCAGTACCGGTACCAGTACCAGTACACTTTTTCGCCTCTATTGATATATTGCATTTTTCCATCTCTTGATAACGCTGGATAAAAACAAAATTATATGGCATAAACACACATAAAAACACAGGCTAAAAATGCAGGCTAAGACATACAAAATCTCAATCAGCTTTGGCAGTAGCTCAGCAAAAAAAAAACCCCAAAAAACCAAAAATTATCCACAAAAGTTAAAACACTTAATCAGAACATTTCTAAAATCACATGCTTTGACTTTNAACACTGGGAAGTTCTCTCCTTTATTCTCATTTGGTACCAGTACCAGTACCAGTACCAGTACACTTTTTCGCCTCTATTGATATATTGCATTTTTCCATCTCTTGATAACACTGGATAAAAACAAAATTATATGGCATAAACACACATAAAAACACAGGCTAAAAATGCAGGCTAAGACATACAAAATCTCAATCAGCTTTGGCAGTAGCTCAGCAAAAAAAAAACCCCAAAAAACCAAAAATTATCCACAAAAGTTAAAACACTTAATCAGAACATTTCTAAAATCACATGCTTTGACTTTTCCTCTAGTTTTTTTTTTTTTTTTTTAAACTGACCTAAATCTTTTAAGTGGAGTAAAAAAAGGGGGTTAAGTAACACCGAGAGGGCTTCTACATTTTAAAATTGTTGGATGTCTTAAAATTTTTTCCATTCCTTTTTCCTCTCATTCCTTTATTTCATAATGCAGCTATGGAATGGAAAAATCCATTCTTCACATGCAAGGCTAGAATTCCTCCACTGACCAGTCATATTATTTTTTTCTAGAATAATTTTAATACAGATTCGAATTCCACACAATTGGATGGGATTAATCCTATTCATGCCTTCAGCTAATTGCACATTCCTAAAGCTCTCAGTGATAATTTTGGTGAAATGTAGGGTGTGCTGCATGGTGAAAAAATATCAGACACACCCTTCAGACACAAATGCTTACTATTGTTTAAGCTCAGTTTGTGGAAAGTAAATGCAAACTCTCATTTTAGCTTCAGTTCTTTTATTTCTGACTTTGTAAGCAATTTTGTGAGAGGAGTCTTCCCTTTTCTTTCTATAGAATGTAGTATCATCTTAGTTAACCAAAATTTTCGATAAAAGAATGCTTAGTCCTCAATCATCTAGAATAACTGCCAATTATTTTAGTGATGGAAACTCATTAACTGGGCTCACATCAGCATTTATATTTTCAGTTGACTTCATACTCTGTGGAAAAAATATTTTTACTTTTTTAGAAATCTGGTCCTAACCAGATTTTTAAGATGTCACTTAAACACAAATAGTAGTGTCTGTGCAAGATGCTTCTGTTATGGTTTTCATGAAGGATCCCATAGGACAATAAGTTCAGTACTATCTTCACAGTGGGAGAATAAGATGAAAAGTGAATACAAATTTTTTCTGAGATACCAAACCTGGAGATTACCATGTTGGGTATCTTGCTTTTTACATGAATTAGGCAGAAAAAAAACCATCAGGCTCAGTGGCACAGTCAGAGGCACTGTAGGGAAGGTAGTGTGTGGCACCCCTTTGAGAGGGTTAGAAATTACTCTTTTCCAAGCAGTCATAGTGGGAGCAGACACCATTTTTCATTGTGTCTGACAGGCAGCAATAAGACTGAATGATGTGCCAGTAAAAGGCAGTTAATTTTCTTTGTATTGGCAATATAAAATTTGAACTTGACTCATCTTTTCATCAAATTAGTAGTGGAGCAGACAGTAGACCATTTATCTTGTAGACCATCTTACATCTGACACCTGAAATTCACACTGTCCAAATTCAGCACTTTATTTTGGCAAGCAGTTATGTGTTCAGATTTTTGATATTTGCTTCTTGGATGATTCAGAGTACAGTAATTCAGGAAGTAATATTTTACATCATCCAGTAAAAGAAATCAGGCCATTTTCTCATATGCTATTGCAACTATCCAAAGCTATTCCTTTCATGGTCTAAAAGAAAAGAGAAGGATAGAAAAGAAGTTTGAATGGAACTGCCAATAAAGGCCATTTATTTTGTATTTCACTTTTCAGTCTTTTTTTTAGTGTTCAACTGTACCAAGTTCTGAAACAGTTCATTTAATAAGATGTTAATAATTTTGGAAACAACATCAGAACTAACCTTCTTGCCAAGTAGACAGGCCTGTTTTGATATCTTAGTAATGAATAGCACCTTCACCCCTGACTATTACTAACCCTTGCAATGCTAAGTTGGCATCGTTATAAAGTTCATAGGTCTTTTTTTCCAGACCAAAAGAATGAAAGGTTTTATCAAGTTATGAAGTACATTCCAGTAATATGGACAATTTCTTTATTGCTAAAAGTGTAGCTTTAAAAATCTATAGATCCTACTTATGAACAAAAAAATTCCTTATACAGCTGTATTGTGTTGTTTCCACGTTTGTTTAAACACAGGAGTCTGGCTAAGGAATATACAAACTATTCATAAAAACATGCCTATGTTACACATGTGTGAACCACATGGAAAGTAACATGTGGATTTCAAACTCAGGGCAGGGGTTTCCCTTTTTATAACTATTCGAAGAAAAAATATTCTTAGTAGGGACGTTTTTTCAATAACATTTTCTGAAACCTTAACTTCAGAGGGTATCAAAAATGCCTCTCATGAGATATGGGGCCACACATATTGCAGACAGCTGCTTGGAAAAGTTAAGACCCACCTGAAAAAGCAAGAGGGATGAAGTTTCCACAGCTCATTCCTTTCAGCAAAGCGAGAACCATACCTGGAAGACCAGCCAGAGATACCCTCCATTTACCTCCATATCTATTAACTGCACTTTAAATTCCTGATCCAAAAGTAAAAGATGGTTTATTCTGCTGGCAACACATTGTATGAAGTCAACCAGGAGACAGAAGTCATAGTTCACATAGTCACAGGCAGCAATGGGGCTCCCCATTTTCACAGAGTGCAGCTCACAAGTTTGCAAACCAGGATGTCATCCAGAGGGACTGGGACAATCCTGATAAGTCACACCATGGGAAGCTCATGACATTCAACAAAGCCAAGTGCCAGGTGCTGCACCCTGGGGTGAGGCAACCCCTGGTACCAGTCCAGGCTGCAGGATGAATAGATCAAGAATAGAGAGGTCACATGCAAGCTCTATCTGAGCTTCCCACTTGACTCTCAGCTTAACATCCTTGGTCCTGCCACAAGCTCCACACAGAAGGCTCCCCACAGAAACGTGTATGGCCATATTCCAGCACACTCCTGCCAAAGCAATTTCTTTCACAAGGGCTTTCAGGTCCCCTTCATACCAATGCATTTTGATATGACTTTTGGAGAGGAAAACTTAAGATATTCCCAGGGTACTCCCAATTTTTTAACTGTCTTTCACAAGAGGCCACCCAATGAACACTGGAAGGCTGTTCCTTGTGCTGCATTTTCTTCAGTGTTTCGTTATAAAGTATTACAGCTAAGAGCAAAGAATCATTATTTTTTCAGTCCAGTCTCTCTTATAGAATGCTTCTTGGCTTTTCACTCTGCTGTCTTTGCACTTCTGAAATTGCTTTACCACAATGTAAAATTCAGGAGCTGGTGCAAACTTAAATTCAGAGAGCATTAACAGAAAATTTGATTCAGTTATTTTGAAGGCAGAAAAAGCTAGCCATCACAGGATCAAATATGGTGTTAGTGAGCATAGCAGAGCTTGCATTGTCAAAAAGTAAAAGAGGTTGGGAAAAAAGATAGCAAAGGTAGAAGGAGAAAGAGAAATAATAGGTTTTGATAAACAAGAAAAGATAAAAGCTCTGCTGTTTTAAGGTCGTGTAACTGAAGTTAGAATCATTCCCAGTGATCTCAATGTTTTGGTTGTAAGAAAGAAAATGAGACAGAATTATTTAAGTCATCAGCAATATAGGTTCTAGTCCCAAGTCCGTCTCTACAAACTGGTGATGGAAGGGCAGGCAGAGGAATATTGATGCACATAATATGGGGGCCATCACATAAAAATGAAGATTAAAATAAAGTCTAGTATTTCCTTGCAGGAAATGCACAGCATGGTGTGAATGAAGTAAAACAATGGTCTAGCAAATAGAATTGTGACAAATGGTAATCCTGGGGGTTTCTGCTATGGTTCCTATTTTGGGACTGGGAACTGTGGTGACTATTAACGAAAAAAAAAAAATATCTGGAGACAAATAGGTGCAGCTGTGGGAAACAACCATCCTAAGAGAACACCTTAAATCACCTGTCACTCTGAGGCCAGGATAGCTGAAGTGGTGACTGATCCCATGTGCCAGAGCTGCCCTGCCCTGCATGAGCAGACAGGAGACCGAGCGTGCTCCAGCACAGACATCAAAAGTGCAAGCCACATATGTAACTGTTATCATGGAAAATATATATTCCCATTGGCTCCACTGTCAGATACTCTGAAGCCGTGGAAAATGCCACAAAAGATAAGCTATGCACTTCTTTGTTCGTCCACTTGTTGGAATTGTTCTCTCCTCTGCAAGTCCTTTATCAGTGCCATTTGTACAAAGACATCAGTCTGCTTCTGATAAGTATTGCTGATACCATTACTGCTGAAGGCTTGCTAGGGTCATTTATTTCTGAACAATGAACAATGGGCCATGGGCAACATGTAATCAGGGGTTTATCCACTTATCTATTAAGATACTTAGTTAAATTTTGGGGTCCCAGTGCCTGTTTGTATTTGAATCACAACTCCACTTGGCCATAAAAGCATAAGAGTTTGGAGAGTGGAGTACTCCTTTTCCCGCTGCTTCGAACACAGGAGGTCAGAGGACTCAGTTTAGCAAGCTGGGAAAACTCTAGTTACCCATTCAGGCTTGGCACCACTTACAGTGGAGGGTTAAGCAGCAGAAGGAATCCTGGGATCACTACTCATTTTAACAATATTTAATTTTCCTAGCACAAAATGCTGATTCGGGGGAATGTCAGTGCGTACCTGATAGCAGAAATACTTTTTTTTTTACTTGAAAGATAGAATAGTGAACAAAAAGAATTTCCTTGGCCTCAGAGGGGAGAAGAGGAAATAGATCAGATCTTGTGTTTGTCAAGGCAGAATTAAAGAGAAAGCATCTTTGCCAGGCTCTTTGTGATGGATGTGATATTATCTAAAATACACAAAAGTCAAAGGCACATTGTGAGATTCATAAAAGTCAGATTATCTGCTACCTATCTATCTAATGAAAACTGTAGCCGCAGTGCTGTCAAAAAAACCCAGGTTCTTTTGTGTTCTTTAATAACTGGTACAATTTTGGAGAACATAAAATTGTAGTGGAAATTCCGACTGAGCCAAATCTAATTTTTAGATGATGTGACACTTGGTTTCCTAGAGTTACATTAGAAACATCTGGTGGAAAATGTTACTTCTTGATCTGTACTTAAAAAAAATTTCCTCTCCAACACTCTTAATTAATCTTCAGAGACATTAGCATTAGCAATAGTTCATTTAATGTATTTCAAGAATAAAGGTTGGAGTATGATCAGTGGGCAATGATTTTGTTGATACTTACACAGTAATAGCTCTGTAGTAAAGCTGTTGTAACAAACCTGGGGTTTAGCTCTTCTTAATTATCCAGGGTAACACAGTTCACTAAGCATGTCACTTGGCACCAGTCCTTGCAAAGCAGAATTTTCCTGAATAGCTTGTTTATAGAAGAGGTAGGGGGAACACGGGGGCTGAAAGCGAAGGATGCAGGGCTGGCTGGCACAATTGGCCATTGACAGGGCCCTCCTACACCGAGCAGCCGTGGTACCCCTGGGTGAAGCCAGCTCAGGGCCAGGAGACTCTGCCTGGCTTCATGCTGAGGCACAGCCCTTCCCTGAGCTGGGCAGCCAAAAGTGACAAGTGCAATGTGACGAGGCAGCATTTTGCAGAGGTCTCAAGGGTGCCCAAGATGATTTCCCTGCAGCCAGACTGAACTTTAGCACCAGACTATACAAATGCCAAATCGATCTTGCATGAATTGTGGATATTTTTGTTGAGTTCATTGAGTTTTGAGTCCCATCCATTAAATATGATGAAAATTAGTCTGCTGCTGCCTGAAACAGCCAAGTTTAAATAAACCTCACTTTTTTCCTTCATGATTAGTGCCCTTGCTGTACTTACTAACTGAAGTGGAAAGATGAGTCAAGTTCAATGCATTAACAGGTGTAAGAGCAAATAACACCTTTAAACTTTGCCTTTATTATCAAGAGACCATCTAGCGCAGCCTGAGGAATGTTTAATTAAAAATAAATGTATATTAATTTTTATAAATAAAATAAGAGCTCTACAATCTTGTTATCCCAACAGCCATCTGCATGGGATATAAGACTCATTTAAATGCATCCTCTGTCTGAAAGGTTTTTAATTTCATCTTTTTTATTGTTAAATTTTTCTTTGACTGGGACTGTATGGTACAAGAGAGGTTTATATATGTCATCAGTTTGTCTGGATAGTAGAAGATGTTAATGGACAACAAAGAAATCAATTATGTTGTAAGAGCATTTCTGAATTTCACCCTTAAAACAACTTCAAATCCTCTGTCCAGATGAATTTTGTATGTGAAATTTTACTCTTGTGAAATTATAAAATTGTACTGAGTTTATCAAGCTTGCTATTTATTTCTTAGAAACATTAAATGAGTCCTAGTGACAGGGAAATGAATTGAAATTTAAACAGTTTCTACCCAAAATCAAAGATGTGCATCTGATTTTTACTTTTTAAAAATCTAAGCAGTTTGAAGTATTATGGAGTTAGCAATGAAACTACAGCTATTTTTAATTATTACTGTGTCTGACAGGATGCATATGTTTATGGAATAATCTATGCGTAACATGAAAAAGCTCTTTTTACTGTTTTTGAAACAATGTTTACATCAAAGTGAAGCATATGTGTGATAAAAGAACAAAGCAGAAATCCCTAGTTGATAGTCCTAGTTGAGATCTATATATAGGATATTTACAACATTTTTTTGGTGTTGCAGAACTCTGTGTCAGAATGATTAATTAACAGACATGAAACATTAAAGGGCCGTGAAGGGCTGAGGCAGATACAGCGTCATGTAATCTACCAGGATAGGTAGAAAGGAACACTTGGATTTATCAGGGGCTTGCTGCAAAGTTTTGTTATTACTCAAAAGGCACCTGGGCCCAAAGCATCAAGTGGAAGCAATTTTACAAATCAAAGGAGATAAACTATGTGAAAAAAATTATGAGTAACTAGTTTACTCAAAGGACTTGTAACAGGATCTGGAGCTTTCATCCTCGCCCAATTAACAGTGACTAAGTCTCATCAGGAATAAAAAGGACAGATGTTCCCATCACAAAATCACCACTACAGCTGACACCAATTGACTTTCTTATTGGTCATGTCAACAAAGGGCCAATGATTACATGACTATGAAATATTGTCTTCCAGAAAGGCCTTAGGATGGCTGAGGAATGATATCTAGACTGTGTCTAAACTGGGAACAGACATTGCTTAGGCTCCTGTTCGAAGAACTGTAATTGCCCTGCTTCTTTTATTGGACACAGATACTGTAAATCAGGATTGCTGACTTACAGCAGCTTCAGTGATATCCACGGAAACAGTTCAACATAAAATCTGTGGGTGGAAGGGCTGGGTTGAGTCACTGGGTTAGAAGGATCTCTTCTCGATTTTTCTCACCCAAAAAGTTGCCTCAGTGTCACCTGAGGAAGAAGACACTCCCCTGCAGTGTATCCCTCTTATTAAGAGCTCAGGTGGAAGAGCTGTTGAGCAACAAAAGAAGATCCTGAACAAAATAATTTTATTGGCAAAGGGGACATTTTTTGCTAATGTTCTTTCAAATTCCTCAGTGGGGTAAGACACACAATGGTGAGTATGCCCCCTTTTGTTCTTTGATGATTGTTTTTTAGCCATTCAGTTATAATAAGATGTAATTTGAATTATCCTTTAATTCTTACTTAATGTTTTCCATATCTTCCATTAGTTCTATAAGTAGGATAACATTTAATTAGCTGAAATGACATGGTTTAAGTATGACTACTGTGTCTGGGGATAATGTGAGCAAGCATCAGCATAAAATTTATAGGTACAGAAACACAAATAATTCTTTGATAAGTCCTCTCAATCTTAACATAATCAGTGGGAAACTAAAGCAGTTTCTGTCCCTCCTCCAATCATGAAAGTACAAACTCACAGAAAGATTCGTTGATCAATGAAAAACTTCATTTTGGATAAGAGCCATTTTTAAGCCAAAAGCTGTTTTTTTAGGCAGGGAAGTTTGGCTGTAGCGAGTAGGCATCAGAATTGTTTATTATTGGAGCCCAGAAGCACATTAATTATGTGATTTGAGTGACTGGGTAGTATCAGCCCCGCAGGTTTTGGACGTCAAATGCCCTCATCTCGCATGGCGTAAACTGACCCCTGAAGTGCGGGTCTGTGCACCAGAGGTTAAAGGAGGACCCTCCTCCATCCCCACCCAGGCTCTGCCAGGGTGGCTGCACCGCAAATTTATGTTTTGGGGAGATCAGAGCGCTTTGATATACTGCACAGGGCAGCAGCATATCTTCAATTTCACTTACATGTTGTGATTTCCTATGAAAGATCATCTGTCATTTGGGGCTCTTGTAACACATTTGCAAATAAGGTCAAACAATTTGTTCAGAGGTGAACACGGTAAGTATAAACACATTGTAAATATTTGAGTATGAGTTTAATGGTGTTTGAGAGGCTTGCACAAAAAACCTCACAAATAAAATCGCTATATTTAAAAACAAATTAGAAACTTGCACATTATTTTAGCCTTTGGTGGGCATTCATCATCATTATGGATACTTGTGTTTATTTGGGTTAGCGTTGGGGAAAAAGGAACGTTTAGAAAGGCCCAGTGAGGGCGGGCAGGGCGGGACGGGGTGCCCCTGCAATCACCAGCTGCCATCGCAGGACCGCGCACGCCGTCTGCCTGGGGGACCAGCTGTGCCCTCCCCCTCAAAAACCCATTAGGCCTGTCCAGAAAGCATTTCTGGAGAGCAGTTATGGGGTACAGGAGCACCAGCTTTGGTCTAGTGGCACTCTTGGAGAGGACTGACCCAGTGTTGGGCAGTGAAGGCATGGGTGGCCTCTGTGGACAGCACATGGCATGTCTCGGCTCTCTGGGTGGGGAACAAAGGGGGGTTTCGTGTGAAAATGGCACGTGGCTGTTGGTGTTGCATTTTGTGGAGCCACATCACACTATGAGGAAGGTAAATTGAAGATGATTGCCCCCAAAATTACCTTAGGATTGGAGAAACACCCCTTTTGTCCCAGATGTAGCGATCAAAGCACTAATGGGAATTTCTTGTAAATTCATGCTCAGTCCTGCCACAAGCTCCATAGAGAAGGCTCCCCACAGAAATATATATGGCCGTGTTCCAGCACACTCCTGCCAAAGCAATTTCTTTCACAAGGGGTTTCAGGTCCCCTTCATACTACTGCACTTTGATATGGATTTTAGGGAGGAAAAATTTAGATATTGCCAGAGTACAACCCCAGGTTTACATCCCTGAATAATCTCCAAGTGAAGTTAAATTTGAAGAGTATAAAATCTATTGATTTTTGATTCCAAAATGGTAACAAAATTGATCTTGAAATAAGTCTGAGAGTCGTGATTTTCAGGACTGCAATATCCATACTCCAGCTGTTTGCACAGCGCCCAGCCCTGCAAACACTCCTGCACATAAAGTGAGGAGAGCCATACCTGTGTGCAGACATTTCCAAACTTAAGTTTCCAGCTACTAAACTCTTTGAAACAGAGTAATGTAACTTACACTATGTGTAAGTGGAACTGTACCTAAAGCATTTGGCGTGTTTGGGGGACACTGTAATAAATCATATTAATTGTGTAGAAATATGCAAATTGCATTATACAAAATATGTAAAAAATGGTGGATTAAAATATAAATATATAGGTCAGACTCCTAGCATCAAAAGGGACCTCTCTGTACAGTGGAATACTATCAATGGTATAGGTAAAGAATTCTAGTTCATTAATCTTACTTTTGATCTTTTTGAGTGAAATTCACCCCAGGGTTTCATTTGGTCTCTCATGAAGCCATCCTATAAATCACACAACATATAGTGCACAAAGACAATTATTTTGCTAAGGTTTAAGCTAAGTATTTCACTGCTTGCCATCACTTTTAAGAGTTTTTTCCTCTACTGTGGCATTATAAATTACAATGCTCAGATACACATAATACCTGCTACAGGGTACTGCTAAAAAAAATGTATTCTGGGTGCCAAAAGAGCAAGGAGCATTGGCAGCTGCTTTGGGAGCTCTGCCTTAGTGAGCCTGTGTGTGAACAGCCTGTTCTTCCGTGGCTGTGGCTGGGGGAGTGATCCCTGCACAGCTTTTCACAGCTCCTCGGGGAAGGGTGAGCTATTGCGTAGGGACTGACCTGTCAGCCCCTGAGACACCACAAACCAAACCTGGGGGAGGACTGGACTTAAACTGTTTCTTCTCAGCCAAGATCACACCCTTCTGGAGATTGCTTTGTCCCAGCACAGAAGTGTGAGCTGCTGCAGTAATTCTGCCATGAATGAGAGCCTTTCTTTTGAGTCATATACTTTTGTTTCCAGTCTACGGTGTCTTGGCTTACTACTGTGCTGGGGATTATCCCTCCAAAAAAACAGAGCCTGGAAAAATGAGCCATTTTCAGCAGCTATGAAACTAGGTTTTAAAAAGTGTTTCCCTCTTTATATACATTTATATATGAATTGGTTTCACTGCAGTGAAACTATGTAAATTATTGTAATAATAAAAAATATAACAACATATTTTAGTACTATAATGTAATAGGAAAATGTACTACCAATAATATTATCGTTACTATTATCATTATTACTAGTAGAATAGTATTCTCATAGTTAAAGATTTCTAGATGCCAGTCAAACATAATGAATTGGACTCTTTTTTTCCCAAGCAGCAAAAGCCTCAGTCTTACAGGAAACTCCATGCAGGCAAATCCCAAATGAGCACAGAGCAGCCCTAGGCAGCTCAGGAGAATGGCCCAGCAATGGCTACATCGGGACTGTGATCCAAGTAAGGACCACAGGAGAACTAATGAGGAAGAAGAGATGGGAACCCTTACACATGTACAAGGAGACATTTCTATCAACAGTCTGAATTCAGTTCACTCCTACCCTCAAAAATCCTATCAAAACTGCCTCAGTATAATTTATGGCAGAATTTGGCACAGACAGCATATTTCTCCATTCCATGGGGCTGGGGTCCCTCAAAAATCTGATCAGCTATTTCATAAATGCCTTGTGTAGCTATATTATCCTGTATTAATGTGAGATAATACATTGTTGTAATTTCGTAAGATCAAATACAAAGTTTTTGAAAAAAGATCTTTGGCACTGCAGAAGCTGTGAAACTCTACTTAAAAGAGAATATTGTAGCACAGACCAGCTCTGAACGCATTAATATTTTTTTTAAAAGTCCTGGAGGGTTTCTGGAATTTCTTCTATACTAGAACATTCCATAACATTTCATGTCAGGTGCCAGAGAATAGACTAAATCTTGTCCTTTGCTCATCCTTTTAATGCCTTGCTTTTGAGTCTCCTGTGGTTGTACTTTTTTCTTCAGGCCCCGCAAAAGAGGATTGTCCATGGCACAAACAGATCTACCCCTGACTACATCAAATGTTATATTTCAGCCTTTCTTCATCAGAACCAGCTGCTTCAGGTTCTACATTAAAGCTTGAAATGCTGTGCCCTGGCTTACAGTTATTATTCCCCCCTCCTCCTTGTCCCTTCTAGTAGCATCCTGAAGCACATGTCAGTCTTGGGGCTCTTTCAGTACCCATTTCACTTACAACAGCTACAGAAATCCTTAAAAACACCCATTCTGCAGGTGTATGAAGTTTATGAAGATGTATCAGACTGAGTGGGGCAATAGGGTTAGAGTATGACAGCAGAGACAGCAGAGTCCATGTCCACCATGAATTTAGTTCTTTCCTTTCCCAGTTTTTTTTCAAGGGTATGAATACCTGGAGGAGTGACCCAGAAGAGATGAGTCAGTAGGATATGCAATTTTAAAAAGGGGAAAAAGGGAAACCTTTATGGAGAAGCCAAATGGAAATAAGAATGAAAGGGGAACAAAGACCACAAGGGAGAGTGAGGCTGCTGGAAAGACATGAGGAAGACCTGAGGCTGAAAAGAGTATGGAAGCAGGAAGAATGGCCACACTGTGCTAGGTACAGGACAGTCAAATTAAACTTCTGAAGCTAATGCTGCCCCAACTGTTTGCCCTAAAATGAGAGCAAACTTAAACAATCTGTCCAGAGAAACTGCAGCAGGTTAGCAGCTGAGTCACAAACTGGTCCTCCTTGTTTCAGGATAACCACAGAATCACAGAATATTCTGTGTTGGAAGCGACTCACAAGAATCATCAAGTCCAAGTCCTGGCCCTGCACAGGACACCCCAGGAGTCACACCACGTGCCTGAGAGCGTTGTCCAAACACTTCCTGAGCTCTGTCAGGCTTGCTGTTGTGACCAAATTCTTGGATAACCTGTGCCAGTGCCCAAACACCCTCGGGGTGAAGAACCTATTCCTAACAATTTATCACACAAAAGTGAAGTGAATGGTATATCCTCATCCATCCAAATCCAATCTGATGCTGTAAATCTGCCCAGAAATCTAAAGGCTGCACTAAGGGAGGATATAAAACATTTTGCCTTTTCCAGGAGGAAAATCAAAACAGCAGAATTAGCTATCTCATGTGCAAAGAAGCCTTGCTTGCCAGAGTCACATTATTTAAAGCTTTTGATTGACCTGAGAGACTTCCTACTCTTTCTTGCCTCTGCCTCCCACTCCACATACTATAAGAGGGGTGGGTTTTTTATTTTTAGCTGTATCATGACAATAAATTTAAAACTCTTGGATCTCTCAGCTCACTCTTCCTAGTTGGCGCCTCATTTGAGTAATGGGTCATGAAGTTGACATTCCTCTAGTGATGCATTGCTTGCTAGAGTGGCACTGACCACAAAAGACAGATCAAATAGTCTTTTAATTTAATCTTTTACAGCTAGAGATGCAAACGCTATAAAAAACTCAAAAGAGGATATCCATGTGATACTCTCACTGGGGAGAGTATCCATGGGGGAGAGAGAGAGAGAGACAGCATCAGGAGCCATGGAGAGCTATATCTCAAGAAACATGGCTTATTTTGGGGACGAGCCAAAGGCAGAATAACAAGTGAGAGGGAAATGACGGAGAGTTTCTGGGGAATTTTTCACTAGCTGATTACCTTCTGTTTAACGGTTTGGCTCCAACATCTTTTTAGGTGGCTTCATCCAGAATACCCTTCACAGCAGAGGAAAACTGTTACTCCTGGAAAGTTAAAGCTGAGTAGATTAAACTTGGTTTTCTCTCTGTGATTTTGATTAATTGTGTTTCTTAAAATACATGTTGTCTCTCTTAGGCCATTATTTCTGATGGCACAGTCCTGAAAGTTCTTAGATTACTGCAATTTATTGCACTCTTTCTTAAAGTTTAGTGTATCCTCTTAATTTCATGAGGAATGGGACTACACACAAACAAGAACAGAAAAAAAAAACAGTAATTGTTTAGCAAGCCACTACCACTTCACATAGGGTTATGAGGGTATGTTAACCATTTAAATAACAAATTTGACATTATTAATTTTTACTCAGTTTCCTTTACACTTGATGGAGTAAAGTTTGTCTGATGCAACCCTATCTATCGTACAATTTGATTAGAGATTCCCCGAACCCAAAGAAAAGGAAGAACTCCTTTCAAAGCTAGGAATCCCTTTTCCCAGCAGTGCTTCACCATTTTATTATTCTCCAGGCTGCACACAAGGTATGTCCTTGTTTTATAGAGCCTTCTAACTTTTCAATCTTTTTCTCTCTTTCACTGAAACACAAAGTTTTGTAAAACCACCATCAGGAAAACCGTACACCAAAGCTTGTCTTGAATGAGAGTAGACATGTGATTGTACTTGCTAAGGATACTGAAACAGTCTCAGGAATCTGATTCCAGGCAGGAGATTAATAGTTCTGAAAAGTGTCATAGATGAAGGGCCATATTTCTGCTCAGTCCATAAAAGTATTTTTTGTTGTTGTTTCAGCCCCACATATTGTTTATGCTGATCCATCTCTTCATGAAGAAAACCAAATGTCTATATTTTATCTTTGCTGAAGTCACCCCATAGCATTTTAATTTGAGGAAGAAATTCTGACATTCCTATTCATTCATCACTGACACTGGAAAATTGTGAGATATTATGAGAATGTCTCAAGAAAGAAAAATGTTTATATTTGACTTCTCATATCTTGACCCTCTGAGGTTATTTAATTCATATTTTCAACTTAGACTCACATCCCAGAAGAATAGCAAGTCTAAGTTGCCATTAAGAGTTCCTGGTTTTAATGGAAACTTAAATTCTCACAAACTTCCACTATCCCAACAGCTAGGGCATAGGAAAAAAAAAAAAAAACAAATATCTCAAGACTTTGTGATAAAATTGAAAAACTTGGCAGCACTTTTGCCTCCTGCTGATTAGGTCTTTAATCTATGAGCAATCTGATATAAAACCAACGGAGTAAGTCACCAATAGATAGTATTCACTGTGAGTAAAGGTGGCAGAAATATGTGCTGTTTAAAACAAAACATGCTGAAGAAAGTTCCCAACCTGAGAGTCTTGGTTGAAGGATATACACCATATAAAATGAATGCACATATATACACACACATATATCAATAGGCACACAGATACCCACACTGTTAAACACCCTGCAGCAGGTTCCAAACTAAACAGAACTACTTGGGTGACGGTTCCAGCATGACCTCACCTTGTTAAATAAAACACCAAGTTATTATTTCGCTGTTAATTTTAAATCAAGTGAACTGCAACTGTATGGAAAGAAAGAAATTTGTTTATGGCTTGCCTCTTCAGTGCCAAGCTGCCACAGAAATAGCACAACTCTGTGATCTCAAGATGATACATGACAGGAGTTGACACACATATGCCAGGCTGGCTGCAGAAAGCATGTCTTGCATCTGACAATTACAAAATCCTGGTGTTTTTGAGCATTTAGATTTCTTGGTTGCATACACCCCTTGATGTATCATAAATATATGTGACAGCCTCTCCTTTAGACAGGACACTTGAAAAACCTCTTTCTTTCTCTTCTACTTGATCGCTGATTTTGACACTATTTGTAAGAACTTAATTGCCTTTTAAATATCAGCTGCCTCTGTCAAATTTACTTAAAATCAGATAGCGTTTTAAAAAAGATTATTGTGGGGACACACAGTCCGACTGCAAAATAAGAAGAAAAGGCATGTATTCAGCTAATGGAAGTAATTCTGGCTTATTTCTGTATTCTATCACAAATCCCCACGAGGAGCACTGGCTGGCATTTGTAAATGGCAGCTGCTGCCTATGAGCCAGGGCAATCAATCTTCATGCTACTGCAGTTATCCATGTAAGAATAGTCAGTGACTGTGAGTCAACAGGCTGAAGCATGAACCATTTATTCCTATCCACTTGGAAGTATCAAAATAACAGCTCACCAAGGCAGAAAAGAAGGCAGTGGCTTCTTATTTTCATGCCATATTTAATACAAATACAGTAGTTTAATACAGAGCATTCACAAAGCTTTACCTTAGATATTCATCTCATTTTATTGGTTTGATATATTCAGAGAAAAATGAAACCACCCCAACAGACAATGCATTAATGTCTTAGTCATTCTGGACTTTGATACCAGTGGCATTCTATTCTAGAAATATGGTGATTTATAAACAGATATTTTATTCCAAGCATATCATCTTATATATCAGTAAAGACAGGACTATCAATTCCTCAGAGCATTTATATTGCTGACCAAAGGACAAAGTTCTGCTAAATAATATTAAGGAATTACTATCCCTGGCAACATATTTAAGTACATGATTTTTACATGTGATTTACAGAAGATTCCTTTTTATTTGGCACTTAAAAAAATAAAAAAGGTTGAATCCTTCCAAATTGAGAAATTGTCCTAAAACTTAAAAGTTCCTATGTAGATTTGAAAACCTGAATTAAAACCTTCTTCTACACAAGAGCCACACAGGACATGTGTCAATGAATTACAAATTGGCTACAATTAAAACTAAATAAAGTAGTATTTCCTTTAATTGAGATGTCCTGAATGTATTGAATCTGAGTTTAATCAGATGCCTTGAAATGTTTATACAGTGGGGCAAAGAAGAAAGAAATAGATGGCTACTCTTCTCATTGACATTCATTATTTTGTGTTTGAAATCACATTTTAGTCTCATTAGGCCAGTCATTTTCAGCTCATGGGCTGTGGATAAAGGAATATGTGGACTACTTTGTAAAAAGTCTGCAGAAGGTAGCCACAAAAGACAACGTCAATGGCTCTCAAGAAAATGGGCTCCCATCTCTCATGCTGGAAAAGACTGACCCTGCATCTGGTAACCCACAACTCTGAATGTGGGCACTCCAAAGCTTAATTTATGAAAGTGTATTTTGCCTGCTATTTTGCTAACCTTGTCTTTATATATCAAATGCCCATAGCTGGAGTAATCATTCAAGCAAATCTTCACATAACTTTGACTGGGTTCATCATTCTTATCCAGAGGCTTTCTCTGCATAGCGACTTCATTTAAATTGAGGCATGCAAAACTGACCTGTGGTGCAATGTATCATTTGTAGTTTTCTGTTAAATCATTATTACAGTGAGGTATTACTTTAGTAAAGTATTTCTCTAATCCATCTCTTTGTTAGTTTATTTTGGAAAGGCATATTCATTAAGCTGTAATACTCTCCGTGATTCATATCTGGTTCCTCAGGGAACCATGTTAGATCAAAGTCCATTACAATAATGAGAATTTTATTATATTTTCTAACACATAGTAATTTTCAGCTGCCAGAATGCTGATAGATGGATGGAAGAATGAATGTTTTGGGCAAATACAAGTATTTTTAGGAGTGTCTAAAGGTCCTTTTTAGTTGTTACTGATCCAGAATAATTTGTTAAGAAATTGCATTAAAACTCCTTTTTTAAAGTAATTCAAATAGTAAACAGAAATCTGATATGTTTTCTCATTACTCTTTTAATTTAAAATTGGCTATTTGCTATGAATTCCAAGCATCCTATAGGTTGGCAACATGGCTTGCTCTTTATTTTATTTCAAAACCTCTCACAAAGGGTCCTGTCAGAAGTCTCTTGAAATTCCACATAGGTTATGTTCGAAAGATACATTTCATCTCTTACTTCATGCACTTTTTGCACGGAATTCTTGAAAGATAGAGCAGCACAATTTGCCCTTACAGAAGCTGTGTCAGTTGCTCCTTATCGTATTATGCTTATCTTAATGTGTAATCTAGTCTTGAAGTAGATTCCATTTGAGGTCTTATCTTTCCCAAGTAGAGCAGATTAAAGAGGAAAGTCTTTGTTCATTGAAGTGCTGTGACTTACTTGCTCTCAAATCCTTGGAATTCAGAGACAGACCTTGCTGTCTAGCAAAAGGTTTTATGCACTTGCTTAGCCCCAGCACAAACAATGTCCCTGCGGCCAGCAGCCCTCTCTCTCACTTAAAACTGCACGTGTGAGCAAATACCTTCCAAGCTGTGTTGAGCAAGTAAAATACCTTGCATGAAGAAAAGCAGCAGAATGCAAGTCTCTCAGGCTATTAGCACTTTTTTGCCCCTTTCAATGCAGTTTTCATAAATTATATGCAACGTTTGGATCGTTCAGAAGCTTTCTCTGTTAAATACCCAGTTTCATTAGTTCTAACTTCCTCAGTCACATTTTCTGCCATACCTAAGGAACTGCCAAATGTTTCCAAAAGAAGCACATGATGAGAACACTTCTTGATGAGAAAAATGAAAAGAAAATATGTGCCTGACTTTTCCAAAACCTGTTAGGACTTCTGTCTAAATTTCTGTTTTCCTCCCATTTACGGCTTTCAAATGAACCTTACACCTAACACCAAACAGACAGAATTAGCCTTTTCCACATTTTTCCAGTGACTAGGGGAAATATGCCCCCTCCACCCCACCTTCTGCTCTATCTCTTACTGTGAGGTTGTTTAGTTTCGCTGTGTTAGCATCCAATGCAAGTCATTTTTGCTGCGTGTAACTGGGTCTTTTAACTCTTGTAAAGCCTTTGAAGTTTCCTCTTTCTGCAAAGAGGTCAACGCGGTCTTTCTTTTGCCCTTTCAAAAGGACCTTTCATTCATTCCTGTGTTTGGTCAAGTTGTTGTGGGTTCTGCTCTGGCCTGGCACCATGAGTCCCCTCTACACAAGCAATTGCTGCTTTCGTGGCTACTGCTGTTTGTACTCCTTATTGCTTCTTTCATTTATCTTCACTGACACACCAAAGGAAAGAGGGGGCCGAAAGGGGAGAATTTGGCTGTAAGCTAAATTGATTGCATGTTATATTTCATGGAAGTTTGGCAGGAAGAGTTGAGTGATCTCAAGAGTTTCGGGAATATTTTCGTTCCTATTGTGCAAATCAATCAAAGCGCACTCGGCCCCGGCTGCCCACCCCCCTGGCAGCCCAGAGCAGAGCTCGCTGCATTGTCAACAAAGGTTTGAATAGAACAAAAGTCTCCCTAGTGGACACTGCATTCACTTGATGGGGTCACATATTACCCAACATTTAATAAAACTCACATGAATTTGAAAAGGATTCCCAGATAGATCAATGACCGGAAAAGCAGTAAATTTAGCAGGTTGGAGGGATGTCCTAAAATCAAGGTGATGGTATTACATGTGACAGTTATTCTTCTGTTTGGATTTTAACTATCATGGGTGTCTTGGGACTATTAGAATGAATTCTTGCCAAATAAACATATCCACCACTTTCCTGGGATGCTTCTACCCACCCTGAATCTGTCATGGAGGAATTTTTTTAAAGTGGGTTGCTTTTTCCCAAGCCTTCATCCACACTCCCAGCTGACCAGGCTGGTTTGGATGCAGCTTTACACACTTCCCTGTGGCACCAGCATAAACACGGCAGAGCCAGCAGAAATGGGGAGGCTCAGGCAACACCTAAAGAACTGACCCCTAAGTGCTTGGGCAGAGATGCCTCCAGGAGACCATGCTCCCTCCCTTTGCGCCAGAGCAATGTCTTAACCTTCTCTAAAAAAACAGAATCACAATCCTGATGCTCTCATCCTGCCTTTTCCTTTAAAACTCAGAAGATCCCCAGGCTATAGCCACTCTGTTCACCTAGTATTCCACCAGGTGCTGAAAAAAGGTGATCTTGGTAATCGTGATTCCTGCTGCAGTAACAAACTCTTAAATGCTGGCACAACATGGGAGTTTTTAATTTCATGCTTGGAAGGAGAGTGAGAAATAATGACTCTGCATTCTCCCTTAGCAGAGGCACCGCCTTAGGCTATCTAAGGAACACAAGGCCATATGATGTGTCACTGTTCAAAAATTCAAAAGGAATCCAAAGGAGTACTTGGTGCTTGTTCCTTCACCCTTATCTGGTTCCCCACTAGCTTTGGCAATCCCTGTCACAAGTGAGAACTGAGGGAATGCTGAGTCTGGAGTCATCACTCAGCCAACAAGTTAGTGCTTCTGCAAGATACACAGAACTTGCTGACTGCTGGCACCTTATTTTGGAAACGAGTCAGACCAGAAGGAGAGAATGGGTGCAAGAGCTTGCAAAAACCTGTGGTTCTGGGCAGGCCTTCATTCTGCAAAAAACTTCAATGCACCCAGTTTGGATTTTGTAATCCTATTTGCCAGAACCTTTTGCATTTGGGGGCCATATTAATCCCCTCTCTGCAGCAAGACACAAAACAGACCATTCATTTGGAGTGTTTGCTCTTTGGTAACACAATACAAATTTATGTCCAATTAACATATTTATGAGAGTAGGAATACACAAGTACAATTTTAAATCAATATAAATATGGAATATAAAGAATATAAAAAAGAAGATCCCTGAAAAGGGGCATAAAGGGACATACTTTCAATATAAGAATTATTTTCATACTGTTTAATTCTATGTCTCTAAAGAACAAACATTTATTTTTAGAAAAATATACAGGATTAAATTTTCCAGCTGGCTGCCCAAATTCTTTGCACCAATGCCATGCTTCTGCAGCCAGAAGACCAACAGTGCAAAAAATGTACATAGATTTGCCCTTTATACATTGTCATACACAGTTACTCTGTAAAATAATTTCAGCTGCATGGTTCAGAAACCCAAATTTCAACTTCATTGGAAAGGCTGAGATTTTCAGAAGAGTTTAGGGATTGACTTTTGCTAAATATAGGTGACAGTTATTGTCTGGCTGCAATAACCTCTTCAAAAAATTACAGCCCGAAAATCCCATGTGATAACTATCAGTTCAAGAATCTAGCAGAAAAATTGTATTCTTGCTGGGACTTTGCAGAGGCAGCCAGAAAACCACAGTTAAGGAACTTTTAAAAACAGAACAAAACATTTCTGTTGATGAAAGCGAGTACTCTGATGTCCAGCCAGTTTATTTTATAAACTTTTCAAACATAAAGCTCACACACTACCACAGAGCAACCCAGTTTGAAGCCACCTGATCCACCCCAGCCGTGAGCATTAACACTGTACAAGAAAAGATTATTATCTGGCACAATTCTGCATTCCAGCAAGGATGCTAACTATTGAATCCATGGATGCTAAGCTAAACATTGTTTCTAATCAAAAGTAAATAATCTGCTTAAAGCCCACAGCTGTTTTGAAGCTCTCAGATTTATAGATAGAATAGGTATGTGGGATATACTTCTATTATTAACCTCAGAGTTAATTGTTCCGTTTTCTACCTGCAACATCAGTTATCAAAGCAACTTTGTTGACTAGTACTGGATGAGCCATTATGTATCAGAGCTCAAAAGAGAGGTATGCTGATAAGAGAAAATGTGTGTTTAAGACTCATCTGCTGTTGAAAACCCTCAGAGCATGAGGTGAATCCCCTCCCTCCCTCATGCTGCTGCCCACACTGCATTTGGTGCAGCCCCGAACACAGTTGACTTTCTGGGCTGCAAGCATGTATTGCTGGGTCGTGTTGAGCTTCTTATCAACCAAAACAGTCAACAACCTTCTCCTCAGGGCTTGTTCTTAATCCATTCTCTGCCCAGCCTCTATCTGTGCTTGGGATTGTTGCCCACCCAGGGGCAGGACCTTGCACTGGGCCTTGCTGAACTTCATGGAGTTCTCATGGGCACACCTCTCAAGCCTGTCCAGGTCCTTCTCGATGGCATCCCTTTCCTCCAGCATGCTGACCACACTACAGAGCTTGGTGGTGTTTGCTGAGGGTACACTCAACCCTACTCTCCATGTTCCCAACAAAGATGTTATACAATATAAGCTAAAATTAAAGAATTCCTATTTCCACCTAATGCTATTCTGATTTGCACAGGTTTGTTCCTTGGTTGGCTTGGTAAAGGAGATTGATGGACAGTTTTAATTCTGTTCTCACCACACACTGGCACATCCCACCAGGAGCAGTAGCAACATGAGGGAGCACAAGAAGTGGGGGACAGAGACAGAAGAAGTCATGGGACACACACCACATGTTGGAGTGCAAAATCCCGCAGGAAAATTACCTGCAGCCTCAGTCAGGATTGCAGCAAGCCCATAAGACTTGGATGAAATTTGCCTCTTTCCTCAATGCATGCATTTCAATCACAACTCATTCCATTCTCTCAGATACACTTTTAATTTTTGACTGGAGTCACGGACAAGTGCATTTGGGTTGTGCTGCATGGAGACTGGTGAAAAGGCCTAGGGCTGATTTGGCTCTGCTTCAGCACTGAATCTGTGAACCAATACATCCAGAAGGTATCATTTAAAGTGTAAGTCAAAATGTGTTTCCTCAAGTTTTCCAGTAATCCACTTTCTGCAGATATTTCAGATGGTCAAGTCTGATCATACAATCATGATGGAAAGCAAACACCAAACAGCTGTGAGCCAAATAAATCAATTTCAAATCCAGAGAGGACATTTGCAGAATTCAATAGGAACCATTATCCTTAGCTCCCAAGGGAAAGGGATCTCAGTTCCTCTTGCTGAATGTGTATTATTTGGTGCAATTAACTAAGAAGTTGATGGATCAAGGATTTGAGGCCCAGATCTGGGATACACTAAGGGGTATACTATGTAAGGGATGAATAGTGAGGAATATTTCTATCTACTTAAGCTTGGGCTTAGCCTGCAGTGCAGCGCAGTCACATGGAGCATTTGCTGTATGGGTGCTGTGCTGGATATAGAACTGTTATACAATTAAAAAATATCATACAATCATTTAAAGGTGGGGGATTTAAACTAGACCTCCTGCGCTGGGTACTTCAAATATTTTTCCCTTTCTTTTTTCTTCTTTTTAACTTTATCAATTTATTTATTTTCTCTTTGGCTTCTGGAATGTAATCAGCTAGAAAACCAGGCACAGGGAAAACAGTGTTGTGGGGCTTCCAGCCAGGTCCAGCAGTGCCCCAGGAAACAGCAGGGCACCGTGACTTTGCCTGGTATCAGGAGGCACTCAGCACCTACACGGCTGGCCAGTGTAAATGAATGCTGGCAGCAGACCCGTACTCTGGGAGTAAAGGTGATACACAATTAGTCCATGTGACTTCTGTTGATAATAATTGCAGGTAACTGGCTGCATTCTGCTAGTCCAAATGACTGTCACCATGCGCTGAGGGCACATGTTATCTGCAAAGGTTTCATATTTCATTTCAAGCAAGGAGTTATCCATTAATAAAAACAGAAAGCGATTACACAAATGTGCTCTCTGCCAAGACTGCCTAGCAGAGCACATGCAGAGCTTTTTTGGCAGTGCCTCCCTGCTGAGCAGCACTGCCCCTGCAGCAGCACTGCCCCTGCAGCACAGCCAGGCACGGGAGGGGCTCCCAGGGAATGGTAGAAACGCCTGAGTAATTCACTGTGGGGAAATGCAACAAGTAAATACTTGAACTGTGTTGTCCAGTGAAAAGGAAACAAGACCATCTTGCGGTGGGAGAAGGGGCATGAAAAGATGTTAATCGCATGAGCAGTAATCTCTTTGGCTGCTCACTGTGCCACACTTGGGCTTTGTTTGCCTTTACTTATCTGGCTTACTTACCCCAATCCGTGTGATCATGGAGGTGCTGGAGGGCCTCTTTAAGTGTGCACGAGATCAGCTGCTGGAGAAGGGCAATGAAAAGTTAAGGAGGAAAGGTGGTACCATTAAAAAAGCAACCTTCAAGGCCACCTATCTCGACAAAAGGGCTCAGACAGGCAATAAATGCAAAAAATCATTGAGACAGCAATGAATTATGAAGGCTATTAAAACCCACAACTGAATTTACAGAATCAGCTTCCCCTGATGTATTATAAAAATGCTTTTCCCCAGGAACTGGAGATATCCAAATTTGTATTGCAGATTACAATAATTACAACTTTATTACAACTTAATTACAACTTTATTTAGCAGAACTGCAGAGGGGGAGTTCGGCTCAGTCAAAATAGCATGGGTGTTAATAGTGTTAAACTTTCTGAATCTCATATACTGCCAGGAAATCATTAACATTACATTTAACAATTTCAGGTACTTCTGGTTTTGAACTCCAATTTTATTATTTATGGAATTTTGATTGCAGAAAAAACATACCCAGCACTTGTATTTAGATTCTGTTTACAAAGGAGCTCTGTCTTCTCCCTGGAACTTGCATAAGAACAGAAAAGTAGATTATGTGGTTTCTTAATAGTTTTTCACAAAGGGTCTTCTGTTTCTGACAAATGGTTTATGCAAATGTATTCTCTGAATTGCTTTAAGCTGTACTCATGGAAAGATGACATTTTGCAAGAGGGAACAATGAATATTCAATGCATCATTTCTTAGGTAAGCTAATGGACAGCTTGTATTCTGCAGCCACTGCCATTCTCTAATTTTGAAATTTTGACAGAGGGCAGAGAAATATCAACAGGCAGTGGGAACTGAAAAGCACTGGCTCTCAGACCTTCCATCAGAATTCCAATAAAGGCAATTCAAGACTTTAAATTACAGGCTGGAAGCAAATTTTCAGTTTCTCCAAGCTCAACTAAAGCGTTGTCTTACAAAGGGCAGTACAGAGAAAAAAAATCTATCCACGTCCTTGAAATCATAGCTACTGCTGGGCTGTGGAAGGGCAAGAGGGTGAAGGCTTCACAAAAGCCTCCCATAGATATTAATCCCTGGTGTGAATGGCACCAAAAAAAAGAGGTAATTTGGAATGTACAGGCTGTATCTTACAGGCCTTATTCATAAGAGCAGGCACGCTGAAGTCAAAAGCTTTGTTTTTATTGGGCTGGGACTCGCCTGAGAGCGAAGGCTGCATGAGGAGTCCGCATTTTGCAGTCCTGTTCAGAAAGGATGGGATGCAGGAGGAATTTGACCTTTCTATGACAAAACCAATTTAAGTCATCAATTCACATACAAGTACTGTATAAAAATGATAGTGTTAATTTTATAGAGAGTAAGAAACCAAAAGGAGGAAGAAAGGCAAATTAAAGAAGCTGGAATGTAAATGTCTTAAGCCTCCTTTGCCTCTCATGCACCACACAAGACAGAGGTAAGATTTGAGTTGAGTTCCACAAGTGAACACAACAGTTTAGGGGAAGTAGGCAGGCTTTGCTCTCTCCTCCTCATCTCTTTTCTGCACTCCTGAAGTTTTTCACAAGTATTTTTCTGGTTTGGAATAGGATGCAAGTTGTTCTCAAGGGTTGCTTACAAGAGTAAGGGTATCTCATCCAATTCCTTTGTATTTAGTTCTTAGTAGTCTTCTACATTTACCAGAAAGCTGGATAACTATCTCTGTGAAACTTAGACATTTAGAGATAAAGAATTGTTTAGAAAATCTTCACTCAGATTGAAAGAGGTTCAGATCTCTTATGTTCATTTACAGCAAAGGTATTCAGCATTTGAAGCAGGGTAACTAATACCTTTGATTGCTGAGCTTCTCAAGTTTATCACATTAAGTGCAACTAGAGATTGGAAAACAATTTCATGCATATAAATGTCTACTAGTAAGTACATTTAAATAACAGGTGACCTCAAAAGAGAAATTTTTGGACATGTTTTAAAACTCGGCCTTCCAAACAGGGAATTTAGCAGCATTATTGTAAAAAACATATACACAGTAGACATCTCATTTCCATACAGTCATCTGAAGTTGAGTCCAAATTCAGAATTCAGTTACCTTACCATAATTCCTGAATTATTTCAACCTATAAGCCTATGCATTTAACAAGGTAATTGTGGACAAGAACTCAAAAACTGAGATTGGAGATCCTGCATGACAGTTTTGGATCACACTGAATCTGCCTCAGTTGTTTTTACAATCTATGCCCAGAAAAATCAGAAACTCACTGCTTAGTTCAAGTCTATATAATAGATTATATTAACATATATTAACATATATTAATTTATATTAATATGCCAAAAAGATTGGAGTATTCCATGCTTTTTCAGTTCCATTAGCAGAGATGCTTTCAGAAACTTTCTGAACTAATTGTTGTGGGGAGCAATGAGCGATTCCAATCTGCATGTAGAAATATCCACTGCTAGACATTAAAATTCATCTTCCAGGATGGTGAAAAACCCTACCTTCTTTCTGGGGGGGATGAGGTTTTGCTAAACAAATGTTTTAAATGGCCTTCTGTGGACTGTACCTGCTAGTATCAAGCTGAGCATGGTTTCCAACTTCCCTTGGACAGCATTTCTGGCTGACAGACAAACAAATTTTGAAAGAAATTCACAGAGGAAAAAATTGCTGAAAACACCAAAGACGTGCTCCATTTGTAGATTTAATTAAGATATCCTGCCAATAGAAAAGCACTTAGTCACAGAACAACAATTTTCTGCTGCTGTGTATGCACCAAGACTAAGCTGAAGAGCTTATTTTCAAAGTGGAAGATACTGGTCCTGCCACAGTTGCCAAGGGAAGTGATAGAACACTCTTACAGACAATGTCTGGAGATGTTTAATAATTTAAGCTTGTGGAAATCTTGATCGGCTGCTTGACAGAGAGGAAGAGAAAGGTCAGGTCTGTACTTAATCTTTCCCTCGAGGTCAATTGCTGGACACTGCCAGACACCACAGCCAGGGTTACTGGCTGATTAGTCAGCCCCAGCAAGGCCATTTTGGAGCAGATGGAAGTTGCCTGCACGACAGACTCTCAGTGTCACCACAGCTTTGGATCTCAGACTTCACGTGACCTTTCAAAATCCAGTTGCTGCTGAGTGCAGGGTGAGGAACTGGAGTTTGTGTCATGTGCCCAGTTTGCTTACCTGGCACCATTGGACACAAGTCCAATGCACACCTACACCTAATCCATGAGACAAAGCTGGGCTGTTCTCACAGGGCGAAGCCATGGCCGAGAGTCTGCACTGCTCACTGTGGGTCACAGCTGGGAAAGGGACAGAAATCAGAGAGAACAGAGTAGGTGAAGCACTGTGACAGCTCCCCAGGAGTCTCTCCTCTGAGACCTGTACAAAGCCTAAGCAAGCAAGAAAAGCCTTTTGCAACACGTGTAGGGCCAGAGGGAAAGGGAGATTTGGGGTGCCGTATCCAGTGCTGATCACTCCCTCGCTCGTGCACCCAGTTCAGGCTTTACACAGCAGAAGCTTTAGGCCAACTTACATATTTTTAGCAAGCAAAAGGCCAGCTCGGTTATTTTCAGCAAATAAAAAATGAATCATTATTTTGATTTGCAATTTCCAGGGACTATTCCTCCTGCCAAATAAATAAAAAGGTATGGATGCATCTAAAACAGTAAATTAATGGCCTCAGTTTGTCCAAGTAATTGCATGTTAAATTGCAGCTAAAATACCTCTCGTCTCTCCATCAGGCTGCTTTGTTTTTTATAAATAAAACCTTCATGCACACAAAGCCAGAAAACACCATGTCCCAGTAATTCTCCCCAGACAGACACAGATAGGTCTTACTATGTTTGCAAATCACATTTCTGACACTGAGCCCATTGTGAAGAGAAAATGGCTTAAAACTTGACCAGAATCAATACTGAGACTGCAACAGAAATTGGAGTGTAAACTCAGGCTCCTAATATTGTAACCTCAAAGTTTCTCTCAAATTCCTTCTTGGAAGTCATGCTTGCACTACTTAGAAAGATACTAAAATGCTTCTTGTATAACTGCTCAGGAAAAGCTGTATGTGGGGAATAAACTACTGAGCTGGCATTAATTTAATTTCACTCTAGTGTTCTGCAATATGGCATATTTCACATCAGCTCCACTGCATAAGGTTCTTCTATCTATCAACTTGAAGAGACAAGTTTGACATTAAATTTATTTCTTGGATAAATTACTGGATGCTTCTGAAGTCTACACTGAAGCATGAAGTGATAGTGTCTGCTGAAGCCATCAGTTCTTATTGACAAGTCTGGTTAAATTATCAGGTTGTATGTAATTTTATTTGAGTGTAGGAAAATGAAGGTTATAGCCAAGAACTTAGTGGGGTTTTCTTTCCTGAGATGATGATTTATTCATTTTGGCTTCAATAGCTACGGTGTCAGGCGTATTTTATATTTTTCCAACTTTGACACTTCAAACATTTGATTTCCCTTTGCAACTTCCAGCCTAAAACATGTTTCCCATTATATATATTCAAGTGACTGCCTTGCACACACTGACTCATGAGGCTGGTTTTTATTTTCACAAAATATATAACCCTATTTGAATAAAATACAGATGGTGTCCAATACATTAAACACAGCAAATTTGCCATTCCCTTCTCCATCCCCTCTGTGCTCCCTTCCCCAGATTTTCTGTGGCTGTATGAAATCTTATCAGCCTCAACGGCTTGGAGAGGACATGGCAAAAGAAATTTGATGCCATTCATATATGGTTTGCTGGAATAAACAATGTACATTTTTTTAATTATTAGCACTTTTGTGAAGGATTCTGGATTTGGAGCTCTGCTTTAAAGTGAGCTTTGTGCCCCTTGGAAGGTACTGAACAGGCAGCTTCACACTGCCCTGTGGCAGAGTTTGAATAAAGGGCAAGCAACATGGCATATGGCACCAAGGTCCCAGGTGACAGCTGGAGCAGATTCAGCTGCCTCTTACATCACCAAGCAATTTAGAAGGAAAAAAAAAATGGCCATATACAAGTGTATAGGAAATTACCTAAGTAAATTAGTAAAAACTGCTGAAATTAATTGAAGAAAAACCTGTTCTAGGTTTGCTCTGAAAGCATAACTATACTTCACAGCATACATACACGCAACATTTACTTGGAATACACAAGGTTTGGGGTTTTAAATAAGATTCTATCAGCATCACTAGATGGCATTGGAGGGTGCTTTATCTCATCATAAGAAAACAGTGTACAGTGATTTTTATTAGGAACACTAAGTTTACACACTGAATTTATCCCAGTCAAGCTGAAGGCATATTCTATGGTGAGGCAATTGCAACATGTGGCAAGAACCAAGGCTAGCTGAGCAGTAACAACACTGCTGCAGTTTCCTTCTGTCACACACAAGCAGTCCACCACCTCTGAGCAAGAATGAGAGGACTGAAACCTGGAGAGAAATAAATTGCAAAGGGTACTGAAGAAACTGGGAACTGGTATTACATGGGCTGGTGACTTTGGAGAGGTAAGAGTTAATCTCCCCCTGAGATGCAGTGCAGGGTGGAATTTTTGGACTGTGCATTTGTTTCCCCCCACAGCAAATTATAAAATTATTATAAAAATGGTATTTCTGTTTTTCTTACACACTTTTTTTACTATATAGTTCTCATGTCCCTTTCCTATTAGTTTAAGAATGAGACATATTTGCCATCCAGTGATATTTTTGGTTAGCTTCAACATCCACTGTGGAATTACTGCTAACTTTAGCCACCAATTCTTGTCCATTGATTGTTACTGCACAGAAGCCATGCAGAATCAACTGCACCACAGCTAGCCTGGTTTCTGAAATGCAAGAGTATTACTATACTAATAGAGCTCTCTTTTACTCCTACTCTTTAGTAGTTGGTAAAAAGAGGCAAAGAGGAGTTTGTTCACCTATGAGTACACAATTCCAGGAGCTCAGTCTCTAAGAAATGGACTGTATATCAGAATAATTACAGGCCATGGAACATATGTTGCAATGTAAGGCAGCAAAATGGTGATTTCTTTTCACATCTGCCACTTTGACCCATAATCCAAGTCATTAAACTTTTCAATTCTCCAGGTAGACAGTGCTGAGTCTGATCACAAATTCACTGCATGAAAGTACATTATTTTTTCCTCTGTAATATTCTTTCTGCTCAAGAGCTGTCATTGACCAAAGTTCTATAATGAATCACAAATCAGAGCCATGAACAAATCAAAACCTGACATTTAGTTGAAGTGTTTCCATTCTTTAAACAGGCTTTAGGTTTGTATCTTGTGGGGGTTAAAGGACAGGATGGTAAAACAAGCAGAAATAGTAGCATGCATGATGATCAGCAGCTTGTGCCCAAGAAGGAGGCAGTACCTGCCAGTGAGGTTTTTCATAGGTCATGAACTTGCACAAACCCAAGGTCTTGTATAAAACATTAAATACACCCACTTCTAAAAGTGCCACTGTGCCCCTGGTCATCTATTTGTCTGACTGGCTGCTCTGCATTCCTTCTACTCTATTTATGGAAAGTTGTAATTCATAAATACCAATTTGTACAATTATCTTCATACATGCCAGGTACTTGTAGTATTGAAAACTGGAACTTGTTCTTAGGGCATTCTTGAAGTTGGCAGAAGGATGAATAGGAATGGCATTAGACCTATTAAACATTGAGTGTAAATGTATAGAATTCATATTCCCTTCCTGGCATTATTTATTAAATAATATGTCTTTAATTTTCTGTATCTTGTTAAAGCTTCCATCTAGAAGAAAGGTAAGTCTTCCTCTTATCATTGTTTAAATTTCACAGGAACCTACACATGCTCACATGTCATGTTCATATGGGAAAATCAGTGTATTTTTCCTCACTTACATGGCTCAAACATTTAGGTCCAAGAGGTAGGTTTTACTGAGCTCCTTCTCCGTAGATACTTGAAAATCTAACAGTCTGATACTGTTTTACATGAACATAAATCAAGGATTAACTGATCTACACTGGTAAAATCAAGCTAAGTAAGATCAGATTCTGACTTTATCATTTCAAGTAGCCACTGGATAGTTTAGTCTTCCTTCTCAGCCTCCCAATCATTTGCTGAAAAACTGTGGTTAGTAGAGATTTTTTGTTTAAAAGCCACAATTTCCAATAAACGTGTTGTTTGCCCTCTGGCTTGACATCAAAGACAGTTTCATAATGAGGGTGGCTCCTACTGAATTTTATTTCCCATCACTTTGCGGAGAAGTGGGGCACCTATTACACAAAGGCAATTGTTGACTGTACACAGCTACAAAGGAAAGTGACACAACATCTTGTTTGCTTCACATTTTTTAAATGCATCTCTTAAAAGCATCCATTCCAATTACAAAAGAAAATCACTTGTACTTATTGCAAGAAACTTACTTGTTAGAGTTCAAATGCCAAGGCCCATGTCTGTGTTGAAGGAAGGACAGGGACTCTGCATGCCCTGGGAGCTCTAGAGGAGGGCAGCCCAACATGTTTCACTCCTGCTTAAAACACAGAGAGAGGAAAAAGTATATTTTCATGACCAAAAAAAAAGATGATTCAATGATCACATCTCAAAAAACCTTAAGCAGAGTATGACTGTGAAGTCTTTATATACTGCATTCTTTCCACCAATGTTCCTCTTCTTCTTTGAGTCCCATTTTTTGTTTCTTCAGGTGATTGATGAAACCTTCACATCAGTCTTTTCAACCCAGATCTATTTGACTTCTTTCAACACCATTTCACATTTTGACCAAAAGTTTAGGGATATGTTTTCCTCGAAAAAACTTGTGAACAGTCTTGCTACTCCATTTTTTCTTTCCCCCCCGCCCCCCGATAATAGGTTGTAGTTAAGCCTGCACAGAATTTTGTGCTAAAGAATAAAATATAAGGCTCTCCCTACTAAATCTGAACGTCACTGTTCACATCATCACTGTTCATATTATTACTTCCTGACAGGCAACATAATATGATCTCTGGATACTCACTACCACCTTCCATATGCTTTGAATTACAAATCCTCTTGGTACAAGTTGATAAGGTGAATTTCAGAGGCAGGGACAAGGTCTTCACTGTGCACCTACCATGGTCAGATCCTGCTCCACACGAGTGTTCCCTGCAGTGGCCACACCACAAACAGTAACTGCAACAGGAAGAGCTGCCTTCCTGACAAATTGCTGTCCTCTCTGCACCCCACTCTACCATTCCCACAAATCTCACAAATCTTATGGGAAACTTGATAATGGCTGGCAGAAGGACTAAGCAAAATGCCTCAGTGAAGCAGTGAGAGGCAGGGCAAATCACAAATAGTTGTACCACACTGAACTCCTTTATCTCATGTTGAAAGAGTAGCTCTCTGACATTCTTCACCAGCATCCCACTGCCCATAAGACCTCCTTCACTCCTTATACAAACTTACCTGAACTTGTAAGCTGGAAACAGGGCCCACTTGTCTTCAGACTTTGTCTCATAGCAATGAATGCTCATGGCAGTATTACTAATCCCACCATAGATTTCTCCCAGATGTGATGTGAGTTGTGACCTGTTTGAAGTTGATTACAGGAGACCTCAGCTTTCTACTTAAAAAGACACACTGAAGTTGGGGAGAAAGCTCTGAAAAAATGAGCTGAGATAAAGCAGTAGGCTCAGACAAGACAGAGAAAAATAGAAGAATTTTGGTCTAAGCGAAGATGAAAGCTCTTGGCATGTCTCCCCTGCAACCCTCAGGACATCAAGCTGAAGGTGGTGCTGGTCAGTGTTTGTTTCATTGCCTGGAGCACGTTCCCAGTGGTGGGGCTAGAATCACCTCCTCACCAAACAATCAGGAGACAGTGGGTAGCTCTTGGAGGTGCTCTGAGCCTCAGACCAGCCAGGGCAACGTGGTGCTGGACTGGGCCAAACACTCAGCACAGCCCCTTGCAGAGCTGCAGCACCCATAGCCTCACGCAGCTCTCACTTCTCCAGATGAACTCAACATCCTGTTTAGCACTTCATTTTGCACACAGGCAATTGGTTTTTCACTGAGGAAATAAGCTCTCCCTGTTCAGCATGACACGTACATAAATACGTATACACATACACACACGTGCATGTGCACACACAGACAGCAGCCGTTTAAAGCCCTGTGGGTGTCTTCTTTCATATTTCCACCTTGTGGCTTGAGGAAGCCAGGAAATGTAAAAAGCAGTCAGAAAGTTAGGGGAAAAAACAGATAGAAATACCTTTTCCACGGAAAACATGAAGCAGGTCCCAGGCTGACTGGCCCAGACCTGCCAACTCGCTTTGTGCCTTGCTTCCTCATCTTCCTCCTCCTCTGTGGCTTCTCAAGGGTTTCCATGCCACATGTGCCAGTCAGGCACTGCTGAATCAGACCCACTGCTGCAAAAATCACTTTCTCCACATAAATTCAGAATTTTACCAGTGCTTATTACAGCTGTTAAATTCTCTTATTGTAGTATCACACCTCTCTTACTAAGATTTTAATCAGCATTTCCACTGGAAAGCCTTACTCTCAGAGTTATAAAACCTGCCTGTATAAAGTTGATTACCACTGAAATTTAAAATCCAGCTTCTTGGCTCACAGCTATGTTTCTTGCTTACATGATCTCTGTTTGCAAAAGCTGATATAAATTGGTTTGGCAACTTTGTTTAATTCTAGGGATAAACAGTTCCTGACTTAAGAGGCATTTTTTTTCCAGTGTGCAGAAAGTGATGGAATGAAATTAGTGAAGTTACCTACTACAACTATAAAGTATTACCCTGAATGCCTTTTTCTTTTTTTAAGTGTTGGCATTTTTTACATAGGAATGCAACTAAAGAATTTAAATTTAAAGAATGTTTTTAAATGCTGAGTATTTTTGGAACTGTGCAGTGCTTAATGGGAAGGAAATCACAGGAGGTTAAAGACTTTCAAAATACATACGAGCACCTCAGTGCCAACAACCCATATCACTTCAATGAACTGTGCAGTATGTGTTGGCACGATTTATGCAGCAATTTTAAAAGACTCTGAAGTGTTTGTTTATTACCACAGTATGATTGATGGGTTCCTAAGTGCACAGTGACACAATCAGCTGAGCTATTACGGCTGGGGGTTTGATAATTTGTGAGTTACAGCCATTACAGGACGTCACTTCAGCCAATTGCCAGAGCCATTAGGGCATGGGTGACCTCAGAGAAACCGCGGTGAGGGGAGACCCGCTGCCCGCGGTGTCACTGTCACACCTTCTCTCCTGCACGGCCACACTGCTGCCCGGCTTCCTTGACTCTCCTGCTCTCCTTCCCTGCCCCTCCCTGGCAGGGGCTGCTGCCCGGCTTCCCTTTTGGCCCAACCAGCAATTTCATCAAGTCCTGCTCTCACCATTGCCCCTTCCAAGTGCTAAAAGGCTGATACGAGCATAAGGCAAAGCGCAGAGCAGCAAAGGCTGCTCAACCACTGTCTGCTAACCATGACTCACTCTGTGACAGGCAGCCACATAGACAAAGCCACCAAGCACTCCAGGCAGCCACGGACCCTTCCCTGGGAGACACCGGAACAACCTCAGTCCTTTCTGGAAAAAATACCCCATGTTAAAGTTTATATACAATACATTGGATTTAGGCATGTATTTGAAATACAAACACACAAAAACCAAGAATAAAAGAAATTTTATTTATCTTTTATTTTTATTTTTTTTTTTTACAAAAATAAAATATTTGAGAAACAAAAGCACATTTTTTTCCTGACTGTACAAACTACAAAACAGTATGACATTGGTCACTTTAGCACTTACTTCATTGCTTTCACTGAAAGCAAATTCTCTAGACACACCCTGCCTTTAAGATGCATTTCATATAGAATTAAGGCTAGCATTCATTTGACATCATTAAGGTCATTTACTTCATTTACTCTAAGAATCAGCAAGCGATGCCTTAGAAAACCAAGGACCTGATGATGAAAGGTACAAATTACTGCAAGATAGTCGTTAAATTAGTACTGTTCAACCAGCTGGACTGCTTTGCCAGTCTGTCAAAGATGTGGCTTCCTGAACAATTCAAACTGATTCAACAGAAGTCTTAAGCACAGGCTTAATTGTAAGCATATGCTTAGGGCTATCCAGCAAAGCACTCGGCACTTGGGTAAGTCCCTGCCCTTTCAGTGGGACTATTCATATGCTTATGTGATTTGCTAGATCTACAAAATGACTCTTTCAAATTAAAAATGAAACTTTATGATAACATTGGAAGCAGAAATGAAAATTGGTTGCAGTCTTGCAATTCTAAACATAAGCAATTCCTTCCGTTTGACAAATATGCCGGCATTGCGTATTCCGTAGCTTTAACACAAATGCTGATTGTCCTCAGTAACGTTTGCTATTCAGCAGACAAACTGATACGCTTCAGTTCCTCTGTTGTGATTGTACGTGCCCAAATAAATACCAGTGTGGAGGATACAGGTTTCCCAGAGAAATGATCAGCTTTCATCCCTGGACACACACGTATAGGTCAGAAATGTTATGCTAACCTTGGTTAGAAAAGCCAGAGCTGCTAGCTGATTTATAACCAAAATTATACTCTAACAGTGTATCATCTCTTGTACTTTGCTTTGGGTTGTTTTGTTTTGTTTTTAAATCACATTTTCAAAACCTTGTTTTATTGCACATTCATCCTGGTCACGCAGGTTATTTCTTTAAAGTTTCCTTTAGCACTCTATAGATTAGAATGAGTAATAGTGCAATTATTCTCTGGCCACAGCCGCCTTCTACCTAACAGCTGTCTATATTTATACACAAACAGCTCTTATCACTCACGTGTCAGACTGAGCCACTTTAGGTGTCAGTCTGTCACCTTCACATATGTTATCTTGTCAGGATCAGGCACAATATGATTTGAGGCCATCTTGAAGAAGACAAGCTGCCGACCTGCATTGAATAGGAAAGAGGGAAAAGGGGAAAATACTTAGAAGTGATGAGCAAAAGGTTGCCTACCTTAAAATGCTGACATTCCAAATTCTACTTCAACCTATGCATTCTTCAGGCCATGCAAGACTGAACTCTCTCTTAATTTCAGCTGGTATAAACCTGAACTGTTTTTGTCTAAAATGACACCAAAGTTCCCCTGGTTCCAATATCTTGACCCTTACCTAATAACAGTCAAGATACAGCTCTGCACAGCTAGCACAGTAAATGAAGGAAAGGTCTGAAGATCTCAATACAAATTCCATGTGGTCTTTAGAAAACAATTTTGAGACTCCCACTAATAAAAACAGGCTTGAGTTCAGGGCTTAAATGAAGGACACTCATTTGATTGTACAGAAGCAGAATCATATTTGCATGCTTGATCTTTACAAAACTGATCAGTGCAATGTATATTAAACATGACTTCCTCTGAAACAGCTCTTGCTGATCACTTTGTAGCTCTGGGCTTTAAACAAGCTGGAACAAGGTTTCTAGTCCTCAGACAAAAAGCAGCAGCAAGTGACAACAGCCGGGGTAGCATAAGGCACCTGCTGCACGTATATCCAAGGCCAGTGGGGGCTGAATTTGGCAAGGTTTCTCTGTTTGGTATCTGTGGGAGCCACAGCACAGCTCTTCTATCTCCCTACACTCACTGACCTGGCACCTTATTCACATTCCTGCATCCCAGCGAGCTCCTGCTGCCCCACAGACCTGCAAAATCACTGCCTTTCCTTGCAGCAAAGACCACAGAGACACACTCCATATCTGCTGTACTTCTGCCTTCCCTCTCTAAACTTGAGAAAATCAAATGCTATTGCTCCCAGCCTGCCTCTCTAGGGGGCTCCCATAACACTACTTTCTTTAAAAGTATTACATGGCAAACGGGATGCCTCACTACTGAGCAAATTTCTGAGCTGCAGGTTTCAGGGTCTCATGTGCTCATGCCTCAGGAATGATACGGCAAAGGGAATGACAAATAAGACTACAAATATTGCTGTTAAGTCCCATTTGCTTTTAATATTATAACCTGAGATAGGAGTTGCTCTAAACTTCCTATGAATTTCCCTGTGCCACAAGAAATACCTTTTTAGTACATCAATTAACTTCAATATTCCAACTACAAATAGTCTGACATGATAACCTATGACTGGTTAGCCATAGACAAGGTTAACAGAATTAGTTTCTTCTTGGTTTCATGGAAGGGCCTGCTCACACCTCCCAGAAGCACAAAAATGCAAAAAATAACATTTTAGATCCTGTGGTTTGCAAACCAGGGGTCCACATGCTTAGCCCTCTAGTGCCAGCTCCTGTGAGCCTGTCTGTAGTTTCTGCTCCCCTGACAGGTGGCAAAGAGAAGCCTCACCAAAAAAAGAAGCTGCCTCAGCTGAATCTTGAGAAACTACCTTACTTCTAGATGCTGCTGGTGGCTCCCACAGCCCAGCACAACTCACTCCCCAAGCTGTATTTAAATACTTGGAGCAGCCAGAACAGGTGACTGAGTTGCTGCTTCTGCTCCACAGCATCCAGGACCTACCTGTCCATGTCGTCTGGTTAGTTAGGACAAAAGCTTTGCACTGGGAGTAGCTGTCACAGATCTCAATGGCTTCGTTGACATCAAACACGGAGAGGAGGCAGCCCTTGTGATGGTAGGATGGCCAGCATCTGTAGTTCTCATCAGGAATAAAGGCTTCAGGCACCCGTCTGTACTCTGCAAATCAGAGCAAAGCAGTCCTTTGAAAGCTCCAGTAAACTGGTTGTTTTTAACAGGCAAGGTTTATTAGAACAGCTTAGGAGCAGGATATATGACGGAAAAGCTGACGGTTTAGACTGTACCAGCTCTGGTTTACTCCCAAACGTGTTTATAGCTCTGCACTTTCCTTTTCCTTTCCTCCTTTCTTCTTCTCACCTTTTTCTCCAGAAAGCGTCTGTAAATAAACAGTCTGTGCACAAAACCCCTTCCCCTTCCCCACTGCGGAGGCGAGCCTTTGGTTTTATTAGGAGTTTTACAGGAAGAATGTCCCATTGAATAAACAGCATCCACTTGAATGAACTGACTCACTGTCCTACTTCTCAACAGTGAGCAGGATTGTCGGGGTGAGACCTGACCAGGCGTTCCCAGCCCTCCCTCTCCCTCAGAAGAGCATACTATTTTTCTCTGGCTCCTTTGGAGAAGGAAGAAAAGACAGGCTTTTAATTAAGCAAACTTTTTTTGCTTGCTCAGATTAGGACAAAAGAGGAGTCGCTTGATGGGCCTCTGAAGAGAAGGGGGGTGGAAAAAGTAGCGGGAGCATGTCAGCACGGTCCTCGCCCAGCGCCTCCGCGCTGCCCCACTGACTGCTCCTCTCCCTTGGCTGCCGTTCAGTCTCACTTGCCTTTATGAGCTGCCTCTTGTTCTCTGTTCACAGCTCCTCTCACTTTCCCAGCCACTAACGGGGCTTTCTCTAATGAATGCATCAGCAAATTCAACTGATCATTTATAAACATTTCTATTTAGCCTCCAGACGCACAAATTAATGGTTCCCTCCTGTCTCTCCTCCCCACGTCCTATTCAAAAAACTAAATACATTCTATATTTCTTCTAATTGTATCTATTATGGAAACCAGAGCTGCCTGCCCTGACTCACAGCCTATTCTTAAGTCACTTTGGTTCAGGCATTTTCTGCCTGGCTCCGCTGATTCAGCCTTCTAATATTTCATACAGTGCATTGTATGAACACCACCAAGTCAAAGGCAAGTGTGTCTGCTACTCCAAACTGTCAGTATTTCAACTGGGAAAAGAAGTGCACATTCTCAAGTGCTCATTCTCTCCACACAGTCTGAAACAGTGCGAAACAAATCTAGTAAATACATTCTATTTTAAGCCTTAGTTCATTAAAAGTATCATAAGAAACATTCCCAAACAAAAAGCAAAATCAGAGCTGATCATGTCCCACTTAAATCAAAAGCAAAAAAGTTTTCTTAATTCAGGAAATGCAGATTCACGGACAAGAAGAAAAAGAATTTCAAAATTTAGTTCCACATTATGACTGGTCACTTCTCCATCAAAAAGTATTTATGTATTTCTTCTGAAGAGAAGCCAGAGCATAAATCAACCCATTGGCTAGGTAAGAGTTCCTTTTTTCCCAGTGTCGGTATCAACTGTAGTGTAACAATAATTGAATGTAACAGAATATTCTCTTATCTCCACATGGCAACTGCTGAGTATTGATTTGTACCTCACAGCCTAAGACAGTAAAATGATGCGCACAAATTAAAAGAAAAAAAAAATCAATTCCCTGTAGTTAGCACCGTATGTAACCATTTGTATCACCATACATGCTATGTTGACTGTACATAAAACATGATTATCCAGAGCTCTTCTCTGCACACCACAGAATGGCCACCTCGCACTGCACTGTGCCAAGCCCCACGCCACAGAGGCATTCACAGAAGGATGGTCCATGCTGTGGCAGCAGGAGATGAAGCATCTGCCTGATTCTCCGTGACAGCAGGGAGCGTGTCCCAGTGTTCTCAAGGGCACTTTGGGAGTCTGACAGGCCCCGTGCTGGGGCTGGGAGGAAGCTGCAGCATCCCTCAGCACACCATCAGGGCACTAAGAGAGCAGCCCTACATCACATCATGTATTTTTCTTCATGCGAGGGAGAAGCCCACCTTGAGGACCCTTACTTAATATTTAAAGTATCTGAACTCCTCTGAGCACAGATATGCTTCTTAAAAGGCCTAAGGTACTTCCCTTCTCCTCAGCACTGCTCCCAGTACAGCTCTCAGGGGTTAGGCTCTCGGCTGACAAATACAGACTTCAAAAGAGCAGCAGTGATTTACATGACCTGAGAATCTGTCAGAGGTAGGAGATAAAGTTCTCCCTTTCCATTGCCTTTTGCAATGTGATCAAGCCTGGTAAATCATCTGGGCAGCTCAGACACATTAATCAACAGAGTTGGGCCAGCAGTAACTGCGATGGCAAGGTCCTGGTTTGAGTCTGCAAGCGAGGATGGAAACAGGCATGCCAGGGTGGTCTCACCATGCAACAGAGCCCTGTGGCTGTCCCTTCTCTCCTCACTGCTCCCTGCAAGTTCTGATGTGAGGGAAAGCCACAACCATCTCCAGTGACTCATGGGAACAGGTAACAGGAACATGGCAGTGTGACCCAGGTGCAAAGAGCATTTTCCTTTGGCTGTGAGATCACCAAGCACCACACGGGTGGAAACACAGCCACTGGAATCTAAGGGAAAGCACACAGTCACACGGCCTCCACAAGGGCAGCTTCTGGCAGGGCTTCCAGCTGGCACGGGCCACTGGATACCTGCAATCTGGGGACTGAGCCTTTGCTGCCTGCAGGGAGGGGAGGATGCAGTGAGGGGCAGAGGCAGGAAGACAGCCTCTCTCCCCCCTTCCATGGCAAGCAGCAGCAATGTCTGCCTGGGAGGGCCTTCCCTTAGGAGCATCCCAATGGGAAGGCAGCCATAAGGAGTAGAGAGCAGGACATGTGACGGCCCTGCATCCTGGTTCCTGCTCCCACACCAGCCAGGCACTCCTGCTTGCCCTGGGAAGCCAACATGGGACCTCCTCTTAAACTATTACAGTCAGAACTGACCAGAAACTCCTTGCAACACCAGCCAAGAGATGGTCTAAGCAACTCACTCCATCTCCAGCAGAGCAAGGCAGCTGCCTTGCCCATTTGCATGGTAAAGGCAAGTATCCCTGGAATCTCTTACTTGCATATTGTGATTTAGGGAGCTTACCCTTTAGCCCTTATTTGTATGAGTTGTGAGGAAACGCACTCCTCTCGCATGAACTAGAAGGACCCTCCTGATGGATGCTCCTCCACTGAGATGTGTCCCAGCAATGACATTAAGTCCAGGCCACAGGAGAGCTGGGCTTCCCCTACACCTTTAAATTGGACACCAGAGTGCAGCTACTCAATTAAGCAGTACTCCAATGGTTTAAAGACAGCTCCAGCTCAAGCTTTTGTCCTGCCAAGACCTGAAACTTGCTTAAATGGAGTCCTTGGAATTTGAAGGCTCACAGCAGTAAATCACATCATAAAAAGGTCAAAGTTCAGGTCAATTTCCAGACTAATGGTGTTTAAAACCAATAAATGCTTGCCTAATACTATAAATGCAGCCATAAATTTACACTTTTGTGTACATACACATGGCTTGACAGAGAGTACATAAAGTCTATCAAGGTAATGGCAAGGAATAGATCAGAGAAATGCAAAGCATCCCTACTGGTATCAGCAGAAAAAGAATCCTTTCCTCCATCTACTAATTTTGTGAGGATTGAAGCAATTAAATGCAATGCAGTAAGCCTGATCTTGATGTCACTTACAATGCATTTACTCTGGAGTTTAACACAAGGGAGGTAATACAAGAGCTCACAATTACACAGATAGATTCTACTCCAAAGCATTTTTTCTTGTAAACATTTTGGAACTTCAAGATACCTTGCTATGCTGAATCCAGGAAATCCTCAAAAGTTTTGTGTTGTGATAGCTTTTTAATATGTTTTAAATATGTTTTACAAGGTTGTTCTGATCAATCAAAACATGCTGCTTTGATCAGGCCAAAATCTTAGAAGTTTCTAACCATGTTAGCCACATCCCCATGATGGCCACGTGATCCTCAAACCAAGATTACTCACTTGTTGTGACAAGTAAGAGAGGCATCTCTAAAAGCAATCTGCAGCATCACTGACCAGTGTAAGAGCTATTAAAAAAGCCAATGTTTTAAATTCTTATTCTTTTTTTTTCATCAAAAACCACCTGCATTGTCCCTAAGCTGACTGCAATCTATAAACATACTCATTTTCACTGCACTAGACTGAATCATATAAAGAGCTCCACAAGTATATAATAAACTATGTGAAACCGCCTGTGGTTTCCCCCTTTTAGCCTGTCTGAATCACCCTAAATCTGACTTTAATCAGTCCTAATGACCGTTTATTTCAGCCACAGCAGCCAGACTGCATTTTTACTACCAACTACAGCTACTTGTTGGAGATTTGCCCAGTTCCCTTATCACCTGCCAATATACAGTGGGTCAATGACAGAGACACAACCAGGATCATCCTTGAGAGAAAAATCATGTTGCTCCTTTTTCTCCCTCCTTTTTTCCTCCAGTCTCAAGAGGAATAATGGCAGTCAACTCTGGAATTGCTTTTAATTGCTTTGCTCACAAGTAAGCAGAAAGAGCCTGATCTTGCCAATATCAGCAAAAGAGCCTGATCTTGCCATGATCAGCAAAAAGAGGTATTGAGCAGTGTTTTGCTCTACAAACAGTCCCCTCTGATTCCCAGGGAGCTTTTGGAGAAGAGCATTGGATCCAAAATAGACAATAATACACTGATGTTTTTAGTACGCTTCATTTTACGCTGAACTTTTCCTCATGTTCCAATACCTCACATTTAAACATGCTTCCGACAACAGGCCTCGCAAAGCACGCCGCACAGTTTGCTACAGAGAGCGACTTCTTGGGCTGTCTGCGGAAACGAGACGGCAGGCCTGTCCCGCGGGCCTCTGCTTTCAATCAGTCCTGACGCATCCCAACTGTCTGCAAGGGCAGGCCGGCCTGGCAGGCCGTGGCTTTGCCGTCAGACCAGGAGATAGCCCTGCTCCTGTGGGGAGTGCTTCCGTCCTCTGGCAGTCTCCTGCGCGTGGGCTGGCAGCGGGGCGAGCCCTGTCGCTTTTCATGCGCTTCCATTGTGCTGGCAGTAGAGCCGTATTTAAATCGGTATGCAGGCTGTCGCCGAAACACAAATAAATAACGAGAGGAACGACATGTTCCCTTACATTTTATTCCTGTTAACATGACACAGCTGGAGCATTTTTCCTGCCTCATGCCCCGCATCCCAGGGAGCTGTTCCATACCCACAGCCACCTCTGTGGTACACACCAATTTACCAAAGGCAACGAGCCCAAAACGTCCTACAGATACTTAAACATTGCATGTGGTCCACTCAATCATAAAAACAATGATGCTGATAATGGACAAGACAGAAGTTGCCTAGGGTCACGTGTTGGGGCATTTAAGCTTGAAGACAGATGGCCACAGGATATATAAAAGACACTCGGTGACTTCTTTAGTGCTCTGGAAGGGAACTGAGGACCTCAGCAGAAAGTATTTTGCTGTGCAGTGCCAAGTTGGACAGGGAGAAGTTTAGCAACAGCAGAGCACATTGCTCAGGGAGCAGGGTAAATGGTTTGCACGGTGGTGGAGATACAAGTGAGCAACAAGCAACTGGTTGTGGTCACTGCACAGACCCACGGAACTGCCAGTGCCACACGGGTGCAAAGGAACCTGCTCCTGTATTCCTGCGTGCTGGGGCTGCCTGGCTCCTGATGTGAGAGCGCTCCGAGCAACGCAGGGTGCAAAGGGAGACTTTCTGCCCTGTGCACTTTTCCCCCTCAGCCCTAAGGGCTCTGGGAAAGGGATGCCAAAGGCACAAGTATAAAAATAATTTTAAAAAATATAAAGCTGATAAGATTTATTATAATATATTACGATAGAGCAGGAATCTGGGCTGCGGTTTGTTCCTGATTTCAATAATTCTTGGGTGGATTTACAATTTCCTAAGCAGGTTGCTATAGTGACCCTGCAGAATATTTTTTTCAAAACACTGTTGTACTGTAAATATTTACATACAGCATAATCCTGCCAAAGTGTCTTGAGACAAAGGAAAACACAACGTGTCTTTGCTTTATGTCCAGCCTTACAGCTTTTTTAGCTTTGAGAATGTGCTTTCAGCTAACAACAGCAGCTAATTACAGCTTTCTGTGGGCTTGCACACCCCTACACCTAATAATGGGTCATTTATTAGCTTTAATGAATAACAAAGCTATCCGATTTACGAGTGTTAGCTGATTTCATGCATTTCTGAGTAAATTCTGAGTTTACTGAAGGGCTGGTGCTTAGCTCAAGGGCCAGATACTCAGTACAAATCACTGTCACTTGATTGAAGTAGTAAAAACATTGATACTGGGGCATGACTTTACTGATGAACATCAGTAGTTTTTTTATGGTCTCCTTAATCTGGATAATTAATGGAATGATTTAATCATTTTTAGATAACATATGTCGGAAGAAATACATGGTTCCTGTTTTAATTCACATTCTTCTGGATTCCAGCAGGAGAGGCCAACAGCCAATAGAATATAAAAGCATTTGTTCCTGGTGTTGTTTCAAAGGCTCTAATGTTCCCATATCAACATGAACAGCAGTGTGATTTATGATTGCAGAACACATACACAGCTATCGAATGTCTCCCACGCCTCTACTCTAGGATACTAAACCAAAGTCCAGAGCATAATATAATTTACAGCACTATAAAATCTTTACAACTGAAGCACAGTGAAAGCTTAATATCCAAGACCTTCTGTAATATGACTATGTCATCTTGTTAAACTTTATTTATGGGAACACTAGGGCTGACAAGAGCTTTCTTCGTGTCGCTTCCCTACTGCTTATCAATATCACCTTTCTCACTTTGTGGTGTTCATAGGAGGAGGTCTTCCTTTCAAAAACATAAGTTCACAAAGATAGCACACTGTTTCCTCAACGTTAATGTTTTAGTCATGGCCTTACATGACTTGCCCAAGATCATGATCTTGTCTTTCCTACTATGAATTTACAATGCTCTATCCAAGATAATGCATAATTCCAAGTATTTAATACCTAAGACAAATTCTGAAGCACCATTACCTGAACCTTCTGTAGTTTCTTTTCAAAGCCAAAACAAAACGAAACCCTACAATTCTTTGATCTGAATTCTCTTCCCATTCTTTTAGGATTTCAAAATAGATCATGCACCAGAAAGGCCTTATTTTGTCACAAACCTTTAGATGCCAGGAGACTGGCATCACAAATTCTTGTCATTCCTACTATTTTTGAGAGCAAAAGTCCCAGGAGTGAGTCACCTTGTGAGATTTCTATCATCTGGAGCAAAATGGATGCAAACTTATGCCTCCCCCATCTTGGCACCCATTGGGGTATGAATGCAAAGCTGATTAATCCCAATCTGGCCTGACAACCAAATGATCACCTTTAATTTTATCTTAACTTAGCACTGGGCTGAAAAACACCCTTCTTGAACTTTCTCTGTGCTGCAGAGCAACGCAGATTTTTTATAAAATCATGCAATCTTAAAAATATTTTTTGTCCAAACAGGGCCAAATCAGGACTTCAACCTCCAGCTTGGTAAAAGATCCCAGTTTTCATTTTCGTCCCTGTCTACCCCTTGGCCAAGACCTATACAAAATATTCCATCTGCTCAGCTATTCAGCCTCAGTTTCGGTGATCAGGATGCCGTCTCAGCTGGGAACATCCTGCCAGTAGAAGAGGCTGGTTCCCTGGACACCACTCCCTTCCAAGATACCTGTCACCCTCTTCTGCAACTCCACTGTACCACAGGAGAATTCCTCATTCCATTATCTCTGAATAAATTCTAATTAGTAATTTCTAATTCCATAAGATCTGGATTGAAAATATTAAAAATTAATTCCATCATGGTATTAATATTATCAGTCAAATATCAGTTGAGGAAAGATTATGGTTGGAATTAAAATGATAAAAGTGAGTATGTAGGCACATTTTAACCCTCATTATATGGCTTCTTCATACTTGTCTGGCAAGGAAACAGAGTCTTTAAATAGAAAAAAATTACAACACCTTTTCTGTTCGGTGAAAGTAGTCTTAGAAGAAACAAGAAACAGGCCTGCACACCTTAAAGGCATGGCAGCTAAGTCTGAGAACACATCTAATCTAAGTGTAATTTGTAGTAAGATACCCAATTCCTCAGGCTTGTCCCTGCTTGAGAACATTTTCCTATCAAGGAATTCATTACACTCATGGTATTTAACGTACATTATCCAATATATTACAAAGTATCTACTGATTTTCAACATCTTTGGTCACACTGTGAAGTGCCTAAGTCCATGAGTAGTGTCCTGCAAATAAAACACGCTCCCTGCAGAGCAGGGCATTACCAACCATGAACATGGGTGTAGTGGATTCTGTGTTATGTTATCCAGGACTCTACAGAATTAAACTAACACAAAAATGTGTAATTATTACAGTAGCTAAATATACACAGAGATCTGCTTCGTATCAGTGGAAACCTGCACTTATACATTGACTACTGCTGTCCGAAGCTTCTCTCCTGATGAGTCTTTATAAACATGGCAGATCTCTAAAATTAAAAAACTTCACCTCGTCCTGATACAGGAGTGAGACCTGGAATCAACCAGCATCATAGATGGTTTCAGCTCTCCTGGCACTTCTTCAACAAAGGACATGTTTGTACTATTGATTGTACTGCTGAAAATAATTTTGCTGTGTTGACAGGTATCACTCAGCACAGATTGTGATGAAAAGCTGAAAATTAGAAAGTTAAATGAACACCTGCAACAATTTTCCTGCCAATTTTACAACAAAATAAATATTGATTTATTCTGATAAGTGGGTCAAATTCATCCCTGGTATCATGGCCTTTTGAGGTTAACAGAGCCACAACCAGAATGAATTTGGCTCCTGTGTCTCTTTCACTGAGCAAATGCTTCACTGAACTTTTCAAACCTCCTGTGCCAACATTCATCTTCATTTAGAACCCATCTTTCCCTCTTTACTGAGCTTTTGCAGCAAAGCCATAATTTTCCTATCAACTTGCAGTCAATTATGTTGACAGTTTGACATGAACATTGTACGTACACAAAAATAATTTGCAAAACAGCTTTTACAATCTTTGGGCTTAACAGTCATTTCCAGCACACCTAATATTCTTTGACATGTACAATTCCAGAGCTATCCTTCTAGGAAGAACATGCACCACTTTGTACCACAGCTTGAATAGCATACAGACATATTATGAAAAAGATACTGTTATTCAGCCTTGTTTTCATCCTGTGCTTCTTTTCTATCTTTTCATTCTATTGCTAGCAGAAGATGAGAGACACACTATTTTTCCCTTGGAAAGGAAGTAAAAATTTTATTCTTCCAATCTACAAATGTTTCTGTTACAAGAAGTTCCTTTTAAGTCCCAGGGAAACCCATGGGGGGGTTATGGCCTCATGATTGGATTCTCCCCAGTATATGTTCAGGCAGGTTGTGATACTACAACCACACACACTACAGCAGTGTGTGGATGTGATGAAACACATTTTCCATAAATCTGTCATAGAGAACTCCCTTTGGATTTCCTTATTCCCATTACAGCCTGCTCACACTTATGGATGTCCAGCTACATCACATAGTAAGAAGAGTTACAGGAGGCTCCCAGGAAGCAAAAAGCAGATAAAATACTATCACATGCATGATTTCAAGGGCCACTGAGCTTTGTTTTCTGCACATTAGCCCTTGCAAACCTCACAACAATGACAAAGTCTCAGATTTTAAGTTTCAAGAAAGATGACTTTACCAGCTTTCGGCACCCGGGTTGTGTTCTGCAGGTACTCCCCACTCTTATACAGATTCAAAACTCTCTCCAGCTGAGCAGCTGTCTCATCTATTCCCCAGTGAAGTTCTCCTTTAAAAGCAGAGGAAAAGAATGACTTAGATGAGGAGCATCCTGCACAGGACAAAACAAGGTTTCATTTGAATGAATCCCTAAGCATGGGAGCCCCATGGTGCCCTGCTCCACGGCAGGGCTGTGACGTGGGCAGGAAATTCCTGAGTTCCTACAAGTCAGGTTTCACACCTGACATGACCCAGGCATTCCAGAGGCTGGCTCGTCCAGCTGGTACCCCCAGGCCTCCAGGCACAAAACACTGAGGAGAGCCCCCCACAAGAGATCAACATCAGCCAATACAGGGAACTCCAAAGCTTTGCTTGCTCATTAGCTATAGCCCAGCATCATTTATTTTCCCTTCAGATGCACACTGGAACAAGGCACTGAAAAACCCTCAAATCAGTGTTACAGGCAACTACTCTTGTCTCAAAGCCACTACCATCATTTGTGCCTCTGGCTTCTGAGGTATAAAACGCCACTGGTATCATTGACAATGAGAAAGTATTCTGGGTTTTATCATTAAAATTTCCCTTGCCAGGGACAGAAGTTCTTCCAGACCCCATAAGGAATTGCATTCTGATCCAGTTCACCCCAGTGCTGACGTGTCAGGATGAAACAAATATCTCTGCGAAGCCTAGAAAAAATCTAAACATGGGATTTCTCTGGTGCATGGGCCCATTCTTGCCTTCTTGGTATGGGAGCAATTTTATCCTGGAGAGAAAAACAATCTCGTTCTATTGCAGTGAGCACAAAAGCAGCACCCTCCCCTCCCAACCATAATAGTTACACTAAAAAAGCAACTATTTGGCATTACCATGTTTATTGTGATTACCTGTTGCATTGACTATCTTATCCAGTAATGGCCTCAGTGAGGATGGAGCACTGTGTGGAAGAAGATAGGTGAAAAAAAACCTGCAATAGAAAAGTAACCGATATTGACATTTTTTCTTACAAGAGTTTACAAATGTCTGGTAACTCCTGAACATCTTAAGGAATAAAATTCCAATTGCTTATATGCCACTGACCTATTCAGGAAATATAACAGTATTCTATACTCAAATAAATACATAGCTGAGACTATTCACACACAGCTGTCTGGCATACCTGGACCACGCTGCTGCATACAAGGCTGCCTTGTACCTACGTGTAAACGTTCCATTAATACAGCAATTTGCTGTGAAGCCCCATGGATTGTGACTATTTGCAAAGCTGTCTGTACTTTAACAAACTAAAAGGACACCATCAACCCCGTAAATGTTGGGCTTTGGTTTTTTTCAAACCTTGAAAGTGCATAAATTAGATTTCTGTTCATTTCTAATAAATGGAGTTGCTATTTTCTTTACTACGGTTTTCTTAGACCTTCAAATTAATTGCCAGGAGAAAGCCACCTTCTATTGTTTTAACACTGCTGGAATACAGAATGTCCTCCCTGTTCCTATAGTTTATCTATAATCAAGATGCATTCATGTAGGTATTCACTGACAGAGGTAGAATCACAGAATGGGAGAGGTTGGAAAGCAACCTCACTGGATGTGAGCTAGTCCAGCCTCCCTGCTCAAGTAGGGCTCCCTAGAACAAATCCTTACTTAGGATTGTGTCCTCGTGGCTTTTAAGTATCTACAGAGAAGGCGATTCCAAAACTCCATCTTAATGTTTTTTATTACAAAAGAAAAAACAATGTGCCATGACCATCCCTTGAAGTACATTTAATTTTCATATTCCTCCTTTAGAGTTCTACTACTCTGCCAATACTACTACCTATTGCAACTAACTCAGTGTCACAGAAACCTAAGATGGAGATGGACAGGTCAGGGTCTGACACTATAAACAGAACTTCTGTACATAAATATTAGCTAATGAAAGGAACAGGAACACAACTGGGAAATTGCCCAGCTTCACATCTAACTTGCAAAGCAAAGTAAACAATTTTTCATATACAGAGACCACATTGTCCAATGGAAACTCCCAGGGACTCATGCTCAGGGGGAAGACCAGCAGATGCTTTACATAAGCACAAATTAGAAAATTGAGTTACTGACACCAAAAATTGATCATAGAGGCAGGTATTATTGAGCTGATACTCTATTTATTCAATGATTATTTCTTTGAGAATGTAACTCTCTTTTTCATCCCAAACAAAAATAATGTTTATAGTTTTCCCAAGTGGGATAATCCACTGGTAGGTTTTCCTGATGATGAGTATGAAACAGCCAATGTAAATACACACAGAACTCTGAAGAGCAGCACAACATTTGTTACAAATTATTTGTCTGGTAAATTTTAACTCATTGTTTTTTGCTTAGAGATTATCCCTAAAGCAGAGTCCAACTGATTGTGAATAGTTCTTCGCAAAAATTCAGTAGCTGTCACTAAGTTTGCTCAATGCTGGCTGGAAGCAAGTCACGGAGGTTATTGTTTTTCCGTAGCTACAGGGCTACAGAAACATGCAACTGTTCTACTGCAAACACCCACATGTGAAATCCTGACATGCACAGACACTGGAGTCTGCACAACTTAATTGCAGGAACATTTGTTATTCATCGATTCCAAGGCCAGTGGTATCCCCTGTGATCTGCATAACACAGACTGTCAGATCCTTTTACATTCGTTCCTACAAATTGTTTCTTTTTGAGAACTATCTGATCCTAATTTAAGAATTCTTAGTGATAGAGAATTCATTTCAGCCATTGGTTAATAGTTCAAAATATTAATTAGGTTTACTTTCAAAACTGTCCAGTGCTTTGAAAACTGTTCCCCCAAACATTTGGAGGAAAACACAGTGAGACACATTTGTGACAGGAGGTAACCATCTGAAAATCAAGATGGGCCACTTCTTGTAGAGGTTTCTCCCACATGTTTTCTCTCTTTTAATTATTTACCTCATAAAGAAACCAGCAAGATAGGCTTAAGTATACTTTCAAGGTTAGGGTGTGCTATGTTTTAAAATTACAAGGAGTTTATGCATTGTTTGACATATTGCTGCTTTTGACTTCTATCTAACAGCATCAGAGGGCAATCTCTAAGCCTACAGCAACAGAGAGCACCTATGAAAATAACAAATTTGGCAGCCTATCCCTAATGAAGTGAGGATTTCACCCTCTGAGACAGGTGCATAGGGCTTGTTGCAACGCCTTAGCATGGGTGGTCACAGCCTCCCACACCGTGAATCCACCATCCAACAAAACCCTATGTCTCTATGGAATTGCTGAGAACACTGGGGCACTGTGCATGAAGGACACACTTGAGAGCAGTTCAAAGGCAATACTAAAAACTGCATTAGCAAAAGACCACTTCCTTCAGCGTGACCAGCAACCTGCCACAAGCCCACCACACCACAGACATGTCCCCACTTACAACCGAGATGGATGGGCGCCTATTAAAGGCTTCTTACCCAGAAACAGTAGAACAGTCTTAACCAAAAGCTAGCAAGCTAAGCAAGAACTTTAAGCCAAGCAAATGGAAACGGGAAATCTTGCAGGACACACTAAATACTGTGCTGCACAACTGCAGATGGCTGTCATGTGGTGCAGCCCATCTCAGTGAGGTCAGCTAATGTGACACACATGCTGGTGAGCGCCCTGAGACCAGAGCAGAAGGCTCTCTTTGGAGCAGCCTCTTCTCGCTGTGGTCTGGAAGGCAGTGAATGGCATGGCACTCGAAAGGGAAGCCTAAGAAATGAGCACACCATTATGGCACTGCTCTGAGATCTCCATCCTCCTATCTGGATCAGCCAAGGCGGCCGCCTGTCCCAGCAGGGCCCATCACACGGAGCAGCAATGGCAGGATGAGCACAGCACTGAGCATCCACTACTGGCTCCCTGGAAAGCAGTGACATGGCTCCCCCAGCATCTCACACAGCCCCCTGGGGGTGTGAGGCTGATGGGGGAGAGCCAAGACCACAAAGACAAAGCCAGCTGTAAATCTGGACACACCTTTAGAATCAAATTTGGAAGATGGCTGCAATAGCTGAATGCTTCCTTCAGCATGGCCAACTGGTCCAGCATGGCCCATCACCCACGTGTCCCCCACTGTGGGCACGGCCCTGGGAGTCAGTCCCCCAGCACCTGCTCACACAGACCCAGGGCTGTGAGGGAACAGTGACCAAGAGGAACAAGTGACCAACCTTGTTTTAAAAGGTTTGGGCTTAGACCCCAGATTGTCAGCAACTGAGGGTGGTCCCTGCAGCACCAGGGATGCACTGGGGCTGTTATCACCCTACCACAGCAGGCTCCAGCAAGGCAGGGAGCACTGAGCCCAGAGGGCAGGATGTGAACTGAGCTCTACGTCTCCCCCTGAAGCCAGCCCTTTGCTCAGCTGCTGGTGCAAAACACGTGATGATCCCTCTTAACTCACACCAAAAAGCTGCTGGAATCATCTCACCACAGAGCTTGTGGGCCCCCAGCTCCAAAAGTGCTAATGCTTCACTCCTATGAAAATCTCTCCTTGAGTGAAGAATTCAGAGGGCTTCAACCAACACAGAATTAGACTGAGTGGTGAATCACACTCAGAGTATGCAAAATATTTCAAATGTTATAAATGCCATGTATTTTCACAAATGAAACAATTTTTCATGGCTTCACTTACTCGTGGGCATTGGTTCTGAGACAGTATGTGCTCATTGATGTGAATAACTATACAGGATTCTGGAGCTCTAGGCCCACTCCTAATTCTACATGACTTTATCTGATCACAGACCTGTAGGCATTGTAGAGATTCCTCTTTTCGTTCATGCTCTGACACCGTCCCTCAACCGAGCAGGGCAGGGTGAAGTTTCTCGCAGGGAATTCCATGAAGCAGTCACTGTTACTGGTGCAAGAGCTCTCCTCAACACTGGCATCATCCAGATCTGTCACCTTCAGCTCCCCATCCACAATCACAAACTGCCGAGGGCGAAAATCCAGTAATGTCACCGAGCCAAGGGGAGAGTGAGCCAAGTAATGCAGAAGCCGAACTAAGCTGAGACATATCTGAAACACAAAAACATGAGTACCTTGCATTATTTTCTCAGTGCAAAGTACACAACAAAACCACTTTAGCTCATAAATTTATGACTTAATGTAAGCATTATAACTTACCCTCAAAACTAAATGTTGCAACCAAGGTATTTTTCACAGGATTAGCATAGCTGATTGTAAAACCCTGAGAGACTTGAAACAAAAATAAGCTTCTTTACAAGTGCTTTCCCACACTATTCTTGAAGCAGGGCTCATTGTTGCTATTCTTACTTTTAACAGAAATAAAAGCATCAACTTTTATTAATACTTTATCCACAGGCGTTGACCACACAGTCTGATCCTGCTTTTTACAAACTCCAGGTCTGGAAATTTTGGCTGGATTGCCCTGCACCCGTGCCTGGAGCTCCAAGTGCAGACAGTGTCTGCATTGCCTCTGTACTGATCCTGCCTCTTGACTGTTTTTATAATTTTTTTCCACTGTTTCCTCTGATATTTTTCCTTTTTCCAGGGGAGAAGGAAGCAAATTCCCAGGAAGAGGAGTTCCACAGGTCCAATGTAACCCTGCACCATGCCTCAGGGTAAGTGTATATGACTGTCTGCCTTGACAGGTCTGCTGTGGCAGACCCTCTTGCACCACTTTGAAGCTGAGGTGGGAGCTCTGTGCTGATGTTTCACTTTTCCACTGAGTAACTCTTACTAGGCAGCAGCCCTGATGAACATTGAATTCAGCCCCCTTAGCAAAGTCCTGTTTTCAATTAATGCATTCCTTTAGAGTCCACTATGTAATCTATAAATCCAAAGGTAGTAGTAACATGAACACAGTTAAATACTGGAATTTTTATTTTATGTATTAAATAAATAACAGGTCTTATTCAGTTTAGCAGGCTTTTTACTCTTTATATATAATCTTTGTTTTCTATTAAAATACAATGTTAAGGGCATGTGCATTGAAGCAGTCAAATCCAAATTCAGTCTAGGGGCTTAAACAATACACTCAAAGGTGCACCTCAATGCATCCTTGCTAAGAAAGCTGAGCATAGCTGAAGTTATCCCTCACAGACCCTCCACTTGTGGGACATTAAAACCATCTCATGCTTCTACATAATCCTTCTCCTGGATAACCAGACAAGAACATTTTTCTCCTACTTACAGGATACCATAGGTCATATGGAGATGTTTGTGGGTGTATACAAGCCTGGTTATGGGATGCTAAACTTGACCACCCTTACCTCCCCTTGGGAGGACACACAACTTGTGTCTGTGTTATCCTGCAATACACTGGAGAGAAAAAGCCCATCCAGCCCAAACTAACCTATAATATAGGTATCTTCAAATGCCAACAAACCCAGAATTTAGCTTGAACAAACCCACAGGCTGTCATACAAAATTCTTGCCTTTTCTCAAATGCCAAAAAGCCCCCTGCTTCTGCACCAGCAACCTCTGTGCCCAACCCCAGCAGGCTCTGCTGGACAGATCTGCTGCAGACTGGGACTGCAAATGCACCCTTACAGCAAGCTTTGAGCACACAGGTGAAGGCTTTGCTCTGTGTCACACACACCTCTGGCTTAGCTTACTGCTGAGTCCATCCACACAAGGAAATTATCAATTGTAGGAATAACCTCATGGATTTATGCAGTCATTTTCAGGACTGGACCACAAACAAGTCTCACATATCATGACTATTTTATTTCTTTCCTTTCTGTGTTAGTTGCATCCTAGGCAAACAAATGAGCATGACATTATTTAGGACTTCATTAAAGTGGTCACAGGAATGTTTCATCTGTAATTCTACCTCTGTGAAGGTCTTCATCTTCATCTAATTCTCCTTTATCTCCCTTTGCAACTGCTCACTCAGAAATATCCACACTGGAAAGAAACTTCTCTGTTTATAACCCATAATCTCAGATATCTCTTGGTCATTTATTTTGTACACAATTGCTGTCACAGTCCATTATTTGCATTCCCTGGATGAGATGAGCTAAAGGCAGGTGGTCCTGTGTTTTGGGAACCCTGCTGAGTACCTCTGCTGCTTATCAAGACCGCGCTTCTTTCAGGAAAAGGGAGCTGAAGCTTAGTGCAGGGAACACACTTGCTCCAGCTGTATGAGTAAAATCAACTCTGCCAGGGAACATTCCCAGGCACAGAAACTTAATCCCACATGCACACTGGCTAGCATGGTCTCTGGCCAGGTCTGACCAGCACCGAGGCTGTTCAGCACTGTCCCCAGGCACTGTCCCCAGGCAGGATCCAGAAGGCAGCGTGGCCCGGGGATCATTTCCAGCAGGTTCCAATCCTGCTCACAGCCTTCAGAGAGTGCAGGAATGCAACAGCACAGCCGTGGGCTGCACCTTGCTCTTTCCACTCGGAGTTCACTCAGGCGCACTTTTAATTTTCTGGCACAGATTGCTTTGGAGCAATCCCAAGTGCTTCAGATGGAGACTGCTGCTGCCTTTCAACATCCTAGGGAGTTAACCTCAGACAACAACACATCCCCATATACACCAAGCGAGACAGCTGTCTTGATCAAAGCATTGCTGCAGTCTGGCTTCATTTTGGACAAATTAAGTGTGACCTTCGTGCTCCTGGAAAATGGCCAGTGCAGTGGACAAACTGGGTTTGAGATTTGTGTACATTTATTTCACTGCTTCCCCAGGAAAAAATGAACAGAGCAGGAAGCAGTAGAAAACAATTATAAAACAAACCTATGATAAGGATCAGGAGAGAAATGTAACATCCTTCTATTGTTTAAATCCCAGTTGCAGAGCACAATGCCAAAACTCCTGGGCCTCAAGCTTTGACAAGCAAGAAATGTTTCAAGGTATCATGTAAAAAACCATATAACTGGTTACAACTAGATAACATTGACAGACAAAATAACCCAGCATCTTAAACACTGCAGGAGGGGAGTGCTAAATACTGCTTCTAAACCAAGATACAATCATAGGCAAACCAAACATTTAATAAATGTGAAGTGCGCTGAAGAGTACACAACCCCTGCTAATAATAATATAATAATAATAA
>VZSE01006409.1:0-105451 GCA_013398275.1 Promerops cafer
GGCTGCGGGCACCCGCCCCCCGCCGCGCCGGCCCCGCGGGGGCTGAGGCGCCGCGGGGCGGGAAAAGGTGTGAGCGGGGGTGTGAGTGTGAGTGAGGGACTGAGTGTGAGTGTGTGAGAGACTGAGTGTCTGTGGGATTGAGTGTGAGAGCGTGTGTGTGTGTGTGTATGAGGGACTGAGTGCGAGTGAGGCAGCGAGTGTCTCCGTGAGAGGCACTTGGAGGGAAGAACTGAGTGTGAGGGAGTGAGTGCGTGTGCGTGTGAAGGGCTGAGTGTGAGTGAGGGAGTGAGAAGGTGTGAGGGGCTGGCTGTGCGTGAGGGAGAGAGTGTGAGTCCGTGGCGGGGGGCCGGGGAACGGGACTGAGTGTGAGGGAGTGAATGAGTGTGTGTGGGTTTGAGCCTGAGGGAGGGACAGTGTGTGTCTGAGGGAGTGTGTGTGAAGGAGGAGGTGTGTATGGGTGTGAGGGAGTGCGCGTATCTGTGTGTGAGGGAGTGTGTGTGTGAGGCAGGGTGTGCGCGTGTCTGTGTGTGAGGGAGGGAAGGGAGTGTGTGAAGGAGGGAGCGAATGAGTGTGTGTCTGTGTGTGTCTGTGGGAGGGAGGGAGGGAGAGCGGCCGCCGCCGCCGCCGCCGCCGGATCGGTTTCTCGGGGTTTGACCAGCTGTCCCAGGCTAACCCTCTGCTCTCTGAAGATGGAGGAAGTAAAAACAGGATTACCCTTAGCTACGGCTCCTCCGCCGCCTTAGTCCCCCCACAGCCAACTGCCGTGCACAAACACACCTCCACTGGGCAGAGGGAGCCGACACTAATAAACACACAAACAAAAGGGGGATGGAACTGACTCACTGCCTGCGCGGCTGAGGTAAATCTGCGCCTGGCTTCTTATTATTTCTTTCTTTTTCTTTCTCCCCTCCCTTCCTCCCCTCCTCTCCTCTCCCTCCCCGGTCCCCCTTTCCCCGGCGGGAGGAGGGACAGCTCCGTTCCGGGGCCGGCGGGACGTGGGGCTCGGTCCGTCCGTGCGGGTCTGTGTGTGCGGAGGGTCCCCGAGCCGAGCGCGGCTGTGCAGCATCCCCGCGGGCGCCGATGACTTGTTGCTGTTAGCCTAAAATATATAAAAAAATAATTAACTCCCCCTCCCCCAAAACCCAACCAAACGAAAAACCCTCCACGAAAACCAAAGAAAAAAGCAGGGGCAGAAGCCGCGGCGGGTCTCGCCGGTCCGTTACCCAGCCCGGCCCCGCTGCCATTTCCCTCAGCGCCCGCCGCCACCTGCGCGCCCCCGGGGGGCTGCGGCCTGCGGCGGGGAGAAGGGGGAAAAGGGAATAAAATGACAAGCGAGGCAGGACTTCCATGACTTTGACAGGTTGTGGCAGGGGCGGGGAGAGGCAGGATGAGGCGCGGAGCCCGGCGTCGCCCAGGGCCGGAGCGGCGCTCCGGGGAAGTTGGCCCGGGTTTGCTACGCGGGGTGTGAGTGCGCCCGCCGGGCCCCCCTCTTCCCATCCCGCCCCTCATCCCCTCTTCCCATCCCGCCCCGCAATCCCTCCGCTCCCCCCGATCCCGTGGAATCCGTAAGGAACCGGTGGATCAAGTTTTCCTCTCTCTCTCTCCGCGCTAGTTAATCGCATTGCTCTAGCACCGGCTGACCTCGCTCCCTCCCTCCCTCTCCCTTTTTTTTTTCTTTTTTTCTTTTTCTTTTTTTTGTTCTTCATCTTCCTTCAAAGTATGTGCCATTCCTGAGCGAGTTTCCCCGCCGGCTCATCCCGGGGCTTCCCGGCTCCCCGGCTCCGCATGCCCCACCTGTAAGTGGCGGGGGCGAGTTTCTCTCCCCTATCCCTCTCCCCCTCCCTGTCTCTCTTTCCTCCCCCTCTTCTCCCCCCGCCTTTGAAAAAACATTTTTTAAACTTTCTCCATCTTTCTGTGTCTTCAGCTCGAGCAAAACTCTCTCCCTCCATTCCTTGTGGAGAGGCTCAGCAGCTGGGATTTGCCATCACCAGCCTAAAAATGGTGACCAAACTTTTTCTTTTCCCTCTCTTCTTCCTCCTCCTCTCCCCACTGAAGAAGTAAAAAAATAAAAATCAAGCCATGTTTTAATTTAGGTTATGGATGTTTCTGTGTTTCTTTTTGTCTTCCTTTCTCTTCCTCCTCCCTTCCTCCCCTTTCTTTACTTCCACTTCATTGGCTGGGATGATCTTTCCCTGTTGCTTCTGATGTTTCTTTCTTTTTCTCAGTGTGTGCCTGCCTACCTGGACTAGGGGGAAGATAAGGTAATTTTGAAGGGCTTGAGGAAGTGGCTTACCTGTTCTGAAAACTTTTTTGTGGGGTTTTTTTGAGATTTCTTTTTAAGAGTTGTGAAAATCAGTAATTGAAGAGAGTTTGGTAGCAACTAGGCAGGTTGAAATTTAAGTGTTATGTGCTGAATGCCTTGGGAATTCGATCTGCTTTATACCAAAGAAGAGCACAGAGAAAAGTATTTATTTATTGGGGAAAGCCAGGGACTGGGGGGGGGAGGGAAGGAAAGAGGGTTAAGGGAGGGGGAGGGAAGTGGTTTTGGAGACAAGAAGTGAAGCTGCCTGTTTTCCAGTAAGTAATGGAGAAATTCCAGGAGCCAGGGCTAAATATACTTGGCGATCAATACAGAAATGGCTCATTGTGAATAATTTAGCTGCCTGGTGCAGTGAGAGTTTTGAAACTAAAGGCAAAAAAGAGGCCATGGAGGGAGAGAGGAAATAAAATTTTCCTCTGGTCATGTCAGATTCTTAACTTTTCCACTTAAAAGAACATAGTTATGATTATTGATCTCTCCTTTTTTTTTTTTTTTCTCCCACAATATATATCAAATGATAGCTAGGGGGTGTCATTCTATACAGTTACTTGGGTTTCGGGAAAGTAATAGCTTGTTCTGTGTCAGCAAAGTGCTTCCAGAAACTTTAAGATTGCTTCACACCACAAAAACGCGTGATCTGGGAGTATGAAATGTGATGTTTGGCCCTGTGCTGTGGCAAATAAATAGGGTTAGAGTGAACAGGTGTGTGTACAGGTGTGTGTGCACACAGAGGTGTGAGACAAAGCTGGAACAGCTCTGTCCAAGGGGAATGGACACGGGAGGGTTTATTTCGTTTCGAACAGGAGGCAGTCTCTTGTAGTGCGTGTGAAAAGAGCAATTGTTAGTAGTATCCATATTCTCAAAGTCTGTTCTGGCTGCAGATAGAGCAGATAATTGATAAAGCGTTACATCCCAGCTCGAAGAAACAAGAAGAAAGTCAGGGAAAAACTCTCAGATCAGACAAAAAATGTGAGTGGGGCACAGAGAGAGAGGTATGGTCAGATCAGGATGATTCAGGTGCCACCTGGCCAGGAGGCAGCTGCATGTCTACTCACATAATTTACAGAAAGAGTTCAGTGATTTGCAAACGAGCACATGCAGTGCACTTGTGTGTTTCTCTAGGCAGTGGTTGCAACAGCAATAAAATGGGCAACTACTTAGGGCTTTAAGTAAGTTTAATCATTTAATGGTTGATACTGACAGGCGTCTGAGGGTGTACTTTTCTGCCTTGCAGCACTGCACTTTGACTATGGAAGCAGAGGCTGTTGATGGATATATTACATGTAAGTAGTCATTTTGTTTGATTATTCTGAATTACTTTTATTTTCCTACTCTTTTTGTATAATGCAGAAACCTGACAATTTAGCTTCCTTGTGTATGGTGTCTGCGTTGACACTGAATTAGTAGCATTTAAATATAAACTCTCTGTATGACTGAGAAATGCATGGGGATGGGTGCATGAGTGAGTAGGTTTAAATATTTGCTGAGGGTGAATGAACTTTGCAAATGAGAGAGTTCATCTCCAGAAATTCAAACTGCAGCCAAAAACTTTTTATGCCTTTCCCTATGTATTTTTCTTGTTTTCTCCGTGGGGGGTTGTGCTTTGTTTAACTGTCAGTTAACCCAGAGCTTTGGGGGGGGAAGGTCTGTATGGTGAATTACTATTCCAGTCTTCCCCTGCCCAGCTTGGATTGTCCCTGTCTGCTAATGGAAAAGTAATCCTAACTTACTTAAAACCAAGCAGCTGGGACAAAGTTTGCCACAGGAGTGTGAGTAAAAGACTGATGACAGTTGCTTTGAGGGGGCTCTTAAAATCAGCCAAATGTTTACTTGGGGCCACTGAGAGTCCAGATTCCACAGGGGCTCTGGAAGACCCCGCCAGTAAAGGAGGGAAGGGCAGGGGTGAGCAGAGTGAGTGGGTTGTGGTTCTTAATCTTTGTGTATCTCTGCTGAAGAAGGGGATAAAAACTTACAGGGGACCTGTGTTGTGTGCTCGCAGGTGACAATGACTATTCGCCTGAAAGGGAGCACTGCGGCATGGCCATCGACCTCACCTCTAGCACTCCCAATGGGCAGCACACCTCCCCCTGTCACATGGCAGGCAGTAAGTCTCCTCTTAAGCCTTTTTCTCTCTAGCTGAGAGTTGGGTTGGTCTGGTCCTCCTGGTCCTTGGTTTGCTTACAAGTCTTAGCCACTGCTGTTGGCATTCCTAATAACAGGGGAGGACAGGGGAGATTTAGGTTTTTTTGGTTCTCGTTTGTGCTGGTGTCTCATCTAAACATGAATGGGATTACTAGTCTGAACTGTCCCAAGGTGGCATTTGAGAGCTGGTCCTTACCTGCTTCAGGTAGGAAAACACTAGGCTTGACATGTGCTGGTTTTGTTTCCTCAGGTTCTGAAATCCAAATAGAAATTGTTGTTATTATTATTATTACTTACTTTGCTTCCCAAAACAGCTTGAAGTAGCTTTATTTGAAAACAAACAAATTTTATTTACGAAACTATAGTTGATTATAACAAACTGAAATGAGTTTGGTTTAGAATGTCGGATAGAAACTGAGAGTTTTGTGAGTCCGCACAGCGAGAGTGTCAAGAGCTGATAATATTTGTAGAATTATTCTCCTGTTATATATCAGAGGTGGATAAATGTAGTTTATGCAATTTCATAAAAGCAACAATATTCATTTTCTATGTGTGTGAGTTCCCTACCTTGTTTAAGTGTTGGTTACAGTGTTACATCAAGATATTTACCTTAATGTAACCTCTGCACTTATAGAAAAAATGTAATGTGCTTTGCTTCCAACATACTTAGAGAGTTCCTCTCTATGTGATATTAATTTTCTTTCTGGTTTGTGTGTACTACAGATACATATTTATCTATTTAAACTGAGGGTTAGTATAATGCCCTACCGAAATCTGTGAAAGAAAGAGAGAGCTTCTAGGGTTGCTTGCTTAAAAATGCAGAGTGTATTGCCTTCAGAGTCTTTCTGAGAAAAAGATGTTACTTTCCTTTAAGAATTCTTTCCTCTTGCAAATTACGGGTAAAGCACAGTTTTATGAGCCTTTAAACTGAGGGTTATTATGAAGATCTCTCAATTATATACATGTTGCTGGAGAATATGATTTCTAATACCGTGGACTGAACTTTATATGACAACCACCCATAATTCAGCATCTTTAGACAATTCCAATTGTGCTGCACTGGGATTCTGATATACTTTATTATGTTGTAAAAGTTTTACTACTCACTTTCTTCATTTTCTTTGTTTCCTTTTTATTAATGGGAAGGCTTCATTGGAAGGGGGAAAAGTATCTGTGTTTTAAATCTTCTTTATAATCTAGACTGAAAACCAAAGTCAAATTAGGAATAAAAAGATCTAGAATGAAGTCATGCAAAAAGCTTTTACACACTCAGTATTTTCATATTCATTGTGTTAACATTTTCAATGGTTTTTAAGCTTCATTAGTTTTTTGCAACACACATGTATCTGCAGCCTTGGTGAATAGCTTTTTTTTTTAGAGGTGTTTTCTGGTCTCTCACAGGTGTCTCAAATGCTTTCATCACTGCTGCTCTGTGTTAAGGATGTGCTGCTGTTGAAAAATTAGGGGCTCTGCCTGGATTTCCCAAGCCAAACAAAACTCAAGCTTCTTAAATTTATTGTAATTTATTTACTCTTTGCAGGCTTAGGATTGTTTTGCAGAGAGGCAGCTTGTGCTACCTTAAACATGGAGGATACTGATCAGAGGTTGTCGGCTTTTGTGGCAGCTGTTACATTGGTTCATTTAAGGGTTTTGGCCAAATCTTGAATCTGGCATGTGTAGGCTAAATCGCCAGGCTGGGCTTTAGAGCCTTCCACCTGTTTTGTGGGGCACAAGAAATCCTTTTAAAGGTTTGGTAACCCTGGGGCCTGCAGCTCTTTTTTAAAACTTCTGGGGATTTTTTGGTATTTTAAAAGGAAAGATGGAGGTGGAATAGCTGTTTGAAATATTTTGTATGAATTTAGTAGCTCCCAGTGGATTGACCCATCATCCATTGTTTTGATAGAGGCAGTGGCTGTGTTCTATTTCAGAGTGGTTTGATTTCCAGTGCGTTGCTGGAGATTGTGATGTTGGCTGCCATTCCAGCAAAGCCCAGGGCGTCTCATCCTAGCTGGGTAGGACTTGGGAATGGAGGAGGTGTTACAGGGAGCAGACCCCAAATATTTTGCTCCCAGATGGGTTGCCAGTCACTGCCAGAAGCACATGGCCCTCTTTGGCTGTGTGCTCTGGATGTGCACCTGCAAGGTAGAGATGGAAGTTTTGACCTTTGTTGTTCTTGCCTTCCACTCAATTGTTTTGAACCACAGCTCTCTTAATTTAGTCGCAATTTGTGTCTGGCTCAGGAGGAGAAACACCAAAAGAAGGGAAATTTCTTGGATCTGTGCTGAAATGACTGAATAGTGCTCTCCCAGCAACAGAAAAATTATGTGCTGGGTAAAGAGTTTTCTACGTTCATTAGCCCCTGGCAATCTGTGTTAGTAGTTCTGTCTGGATTACTGATGTTTTCAGGTTCTATTCCAAAAGGGTTTGCGTTGAATATTTTGGCTACTGCATCCTTTAACCTATTACCATTTTCGAGTTTCTAGATGGTATTTGTAGGTTATGGATGGGGATGACACTCAATTTTCCTTGTGAATGAGATGATCCTGAAAGATGAATCACACTAAATAACCTGTCATAGCTAACTGATGATCTTACATATACCTGCCTTTAGCAGAACACTGCATGTGTGTTGGCAGATGCTCTGTTCTGAAATATTTTATTGTAGTTTTATGTAAGCAAAGATTTAAAATACATGTAAATAGTCAAACCGAAGAGGTTGGTAGATCATCTCACTTTTCTCTGCAGCAAAAGCTGAGTTAGTGTCACAGCTGCTGAGTACAGATGATATATTTACACAGCTCCAAATCTGAAAGTCCAGATTTTCTTTTGATCTTCCATAGGCAAACTCTTACAAAGGCTGACACCCAGAGCTGGGTGTCACAGGCTTGCTCAATTAACTTTGTGTTGGTACTAGAGAGCTCCCTGCATGGCCCTGAGCGCCCCCCCAGACCCCACCGAGTTCAAGGGAGTCTGCCTTGTTCCCGCCTGTGAACGCTGAACTGGGCTAAAAGTGATCGGAAACCGCCGAATAGGAACTGGCATGCTAATTAAAGGCTAATGGGGAATCCTTATAAAAGAGGCTTTAAAAAGAAATAATTCCCTGTCACCTCCCCATAATACCACACTGAGTTCTTACTACAGTTATTAGAGATATTTTTTCCTGTCGGTTAAAATGGACTTAGAGGAATGTCTGCTTTAGAAACTGCAGGGGCACAGTTGTTCAATTAGTTGACTCAATCATTGCTTTGTATAGGATGAAGGACACTTCTCTGAGATCACTGGCCTGGTATCATAGGGAAAATAGTAGCAGCAGCTATTAGCATCTGACAGTCAGTGACAAAGGCAATTTCCCCTTAAATTAGAGGCTTGACAGTGGGTGTCCCAGTTAACTTTCTTATCTTTGCTTTCATAGACAAAAGGAGCCCTTAAACAAAACAGAGTCAGAACAATCATAAATATCAAACCCAACATCTGATGTTTGAAACCGATTAAAATTGTGGTATGCTTTCAAGAGGTGTTTATAGTAGCTTGAAGCGTTAGTAAGTTATGAGAATTAATTCATTAAGAGAATAAGCCATGTCGGCTGACTCTGCTGCTGAAAATAATGAGGCGATGGCGTTTTCTCCGTAGTGGGGAATGATCGTGCTGTCTGACGAGATCACTAATTGGGACAGCAGCACTAAGTGGGAATGATTTCAGCAGTGGTGTTTAAAGAGAACTTGGGCAAGGTTTTATTATAATGTAGCCAATACTATATTCCAGGTGATCAGGGTGGACTATCAGTTGTACTCTTTTTTTGGCATCAAAGCCCAAAATATTTCCTGATCACTTTCATTTTTCAAGCCTGAATTGTCCTACAACTCCTGTTTTGTCACATTTGTGTTGTCCTGAGCAGAGAGTTACATGTACCACAGCTGTATTGGCACATCTGTAGGGATAAAGAAATGTAATTTTGGAGCCTGACTGTTGGAATGAAACCACATAAAGTAAAAGTTGCTCCATGCCTCATCTCCATGGCAAACAAGCCTTGTCACCACCAGAATGTACTCCCAGGCATGTGAGGCTGAACCTTGCTCGGGGATTCTTTCCTGGCTCAGTATGTGTTGGGGGGGTTTTAGTGGGCTTTTTAGTAGGATGAGGTGATGGAGGCTTTCCTTTAGTGAGGGTGGTTGAAGCTGGCTAGGCTGGGCTGCAGAGGGGGACTGAATTAGTGCTTTGAGGCAGTCACTCCCCTGATGTGTGCACTGGGGCATGAAGAATTCTGGCAGCCAAACTGCTGTGCTCTGAACTGGGGATTCGGGTCTCCTTTTCTTGCAAGTATCTTGGAAAATGCTAAAAACTTGGACCTGATCACCTCAAGATGCTGAGGAATCTCCTCAGCAGCCTCTAAGGAGTATGGCAGGCAGCATTTATTGGTCTGGGTATCTCCTGCCTCAGTGAAGGGAGGGGGACTTTTGACAGTCACTTGAGATGCCCTCTAGTCCTTTGTGTCTGACTTTGCAGTCTTGATACTTGGATTTTTTTAGAGCTCAGCTATGGAATTGCACGGTGATGCCCAATAGAGATGTACCTGTGGTTTGGCAGGTTGAAGGACAGTGAAGATGGACTTTGCCAAGATGAGCTCAGACATGAGGGATGAGCTCAATAAAGTGTGGCAGGGTACTGTAAGAAGTGAGCTCCTTGGACACTTAAAAGAGCACGGTCTTTGCTTCAGTCTTTTATCCTCAGACTTCCTGAGAATTGCCAGAGCAGTAGTAGTTATCAAAGTTTTAGCCGATGCATTTAGCTTTCTTGGAGTTTGAGAAGAAAAAATATTAAATGGAAAGGTGATCATCAGGATTTTAACAGAAATAGAGAGGGTTTTCCACACCTAAGAAACCAAAGCTCTGCAAAGTAGTGTTACACTGTGTTGCTTGAAAAAATCCGCAATCCAAACAGCGGAAAGGGTTAACTGGAAATTAAGCATTTCCTGGGATGTACCTTGAAGTGTTGTAGCTTTATCCACATCAGCTCAGATTTTTCACACTGGTGTGGTTAAAATAATGAAATAGTTCCTCTGATACGAACTCTGTACGTAAACCAGCAAAGTGGCCACTGAAATGAGTTGGTGTGTGAGTATCTGTAGCTCACACTGCAATGGTCAAGGGCTCCCCTGTGTATTTTTCCTATCTTCTGTCACAGTCCTGGCATTCCCTATGGAGCCACATACTCGGCTGCAAAAACATTCCTCCCTCTCAGTGAGTGTTATAACGAGGGTGGAGTGAAATGATCAGTTAATCTCATTAAATAGGTTTTTATTCATTCTGATGGAAGTCTCTTGAGAGGTCATCTGCCAGGGCTTTGTTGCAGCACACACCTTTCTTAGGAAGCTTCTGTTATTCTCTTGGACTGTCAGGTTCAGTTAACTTTCCCTAGTACACACCCTGTTACAACACTGTGCTCTTGCTAGCTTTGTAGTCAGCAAGTTTTCAGTGTTTGCTTCTGGAATTTCAGTTCCTTTACAGACATGCCAACGAAAAGAGCAATCCTCATCTTCCATGAAATATGACACTTTGATAGCAGCTGGATGACAAGATAGCTGTTGGAGAGTGTTCTGTGTTTCCCATCCCTGAATCTGGCTACTCCTGTTGAAATCAATGGGTATCTTCTCCCGGGAAATCAGTTCAGAGGCTTGTTTCCAGTTCCTGTGGGCCACGGGCTCTGTCCAGTCCTTCAGCTAAGTGGTGGTTTGCAGGTTGGCAGGACTGTGTTTCACAGGTGGAAATGCAGCTACCTGTGCTACCTTTGTGCAGTACTGAGGGTGAGCAGTGCTCGTGCTTCCAGTACCAAGAGGGCACCTTGAAGGAGTGATGCTATTCTATCTGGGAGGAAAAGGCAGAGCCTCCTTTTCTGCTTTTTGCTTCAGTAATCCAAGTGAATGAAAATCCTTGAAGAACTCACCTTGAAACAGGTCTAAAATTGACCTGTTCTAAAATTCTGTAGAAAACTGAAGCAAAGGCTGAGCCACTGCTCTGTGTGGTATCGAGACCTGTTACCAGCCTAGGTGAGGAGCCTGTGCCACAGCATGTTGTCCCTTCCCTAGGGTAGTGGATGCTTATTTAGAGTCCAGGCAGCTGACTGCTGCATCCCAGTGGAAGGAAGCAGAGCTGGTTATCACTGAAAAGCAATGAATATGACAGATATGGCTCTGGGCTAGGTGACCAGAGGCCCGGTTTTTCTCCAAACTCTGGTCATTGTCAGGGAGTCCCTTCATGTTTCTGTGCTTTTTTTTTTCCCTCTTGCCTTTTATTTTCTGAATCACAGAAGCTGTATATCACTTTGGATGGATACTTGGATGGTACATGTTAGCCTTTGTCAAAAGTAGGATTTTTTTACAATATCTTCTTTGCTTAGGGGTTATTTTGCATTTAATTTTTGCAGCCCCACAATGAGACACATTCAGTAGTATGTTAATACCAGTGCAGTTTATTTCCCGTTCTGCACAGGAATAATTGTGGTGGTCCTAAAGTACCCTGTTGTGGTGTGATTACATTAGAGCAACCATGGAATTTTAACTCTTCTCACACCACTGAGCATTGCCAGGTCTGTGTATGGGTGAGCCCCTATTCACACTGCCCAGCAAAACGTGCCCTTGATCTGGAGCCAGGTCTACATTACCGGCTTCTGCTGGCACTGCTGTGTCAGCCTGTGGCTTTGAAGAACTGTAATCCCTCACAGGCAGGGAGATGCTGGCAGAAGCTCCGGCTCTGAGCATAGCCCTGGCTGGCAGGGTCACCTGCAAGTGCTGTTACAGGTGTTACATTGGAAAGTACTGTAAAACAGCAGACACTGTTCCTGGAAAAGCATGGACTTGATTGATCCCCCTCATTTCTGTGCTGATAGGTCACAACAACTTCTGTGAATTAGAATGTCTTTTTTGGGTTTTTTAACTGACTTTTGCTTTCTCTCTGCCTCTTATTTTTTAAAAATCTTTCCAGTTTGGGGGTTTATTCCTGCAATGCTACGTGGCCAGGACATAGCACCCCAGAGGTAGTGGGCTCTGCGTGCATTGTATGTGCTCCTATAGCTCATGGTTGCTCTGTGTTTGTTGTGTCCAGAGAGGTCATAGGGCTCTTGATCTTCCCTTTGGTGAAGCTCAGCTTGGTGGTCAGATCCCTGTGTCCTCTCAGGTATAGGGGGGAGGTCAGTCCTAGGCCCAAACCATGCTCCCACCCTGGTGTGGATGGTTTGAATATCTGTGTCTACCAACTGGTAGTGAAAAAAAGAGACAGAGGAGTTGAAGTGCATCATTCTGCTACACAGGTAGGAGCCCTTCTTCTTAGCAGACTGTGGGTTTTACACAAGGCATGAGCCAAGGAATCTGATTCACTGCAGACCTGTCTGCTTTCCCCACCATGGTTTTATGTTACTTGGAGAAGCTGCACAGACTGTTTTTTTCCAGCCTCTTTTCCTGCTGTGGTATTGGTACCTACCACCTGTGAGGTTGCTCTGGGCACAGGTGTAGTCACTGCAGTAGGGGAGGGAGAAGGGGAAGATCAGTGTGAGTATTCAAGTCCCTGTCTCTGGATTGGAGAAGGCCTCTGGAGGACACAGTGCTACTGTCCACCCTGAAACTTCATGCAGTGGGGATGAAAGACCCAGCCACACCTTGGTGCTGCTGTTGTGAGGCCCTTTGTCCTGGGGGTTGGACGTCTCAAATGTTTTTCAAAGGAGGTAGGACATCCTGAAGTAGAGAAAATCCATTCACCTTGTTGTCTGTGCCAACTGTCATCTTTTTTTGTTACGAATCTTCTTCTCGTATGAGGAGGTGAGGTGGGCTGTGTTTCCTCCCCAGCTAATGGAAGATCTGGGCAGGTCTTGCAGGAGAGATGCTCGGTTGGTGGTTAAACCGCATACGTGACAAAGCTTGACATTCCGGTGGGGGGATTTTCTTGTTTATCCCCTCTGTTCCTCCTCTTGAACAAAACAAGTGTTAGACTAAAGATATCTGTGCTGTGACCTTCAGCATCAGGCTGGAGTTTTCTCAGCTTCTTTTTAGTGATGTTTTCCTTGCATTTCCCCCCAGCCTCTAAAACCTCCCAGTGCCATCAGAAGAAAGTGATGTTGTCCTGGTTTTTCTCAAGGGGCATGTGTTCCCTAAGGTCATGAAAATTATGTTGGTGAATGGCACAGAATGCTGGCTGCAGAGCCCTGTGATATGCTCAGGTGCATGGTAATTTTTCTCATAATTACTGTTTGTTTTGGGAATGCCTGTGTGCAGTTCTGTGAGAATTCACACCTCATCTTTCCTAGACATCAACTCTGCTTTTGGACATTTTATGATTCCCTTTGCAAACAAAGTTGCTTTTTTGGGTAATGATCTAGTCATAAAACACAAACTGAGAGAGTTTTTGGTAACTCTGTGCATCATTTAAACTTCAGCAGTGCTTTAGTCCAAGGAGCTGCAAACAGGATGGTGTGAATTCCCTTCTTTTGAAAATGAAAGAAGTTGCTTCTTTCTGTATGAAGACAGCAAGTCTTTTTACCCAGAAGAGATAGGAGGTTTATTCATTTGAGGAAGAGTTGCTATTCTCTTAAAGTTGTGGATGGTGTAAAAGTTTCCAGGAAAGAGTGGCAGTAGACTGAAGACCTTGTTCTGGTTAGCAGCCAGGTCTGTGATAGAGGGAGACAGCTCAGGCAAAAGAATGAAATGGCATTTGGTTTTTAATCTTATTTCTTGAGAAATTGATATCCTGCAGGGTTTGCCTTGTCAAGATAACGGCCCCTGAAGGAGAATAAATCTTATTAATTAGCAGTTTTGCATACTGCTTTTTATTGTCCATTCCTAGGTACAGGCTGTTGTAGTGAGGGGCCTCTCTTCTGCATCCCTGGAGAGTCTGCAGGGATCTGGCACCAGTGCAGAGTCTGCCTGAGTATAGAAGTATTTCAGAATACACCATTGGGCCTTAAATTTACTCAGTACCTTAATCCTCATCACCTTTCAGATTTAGGCATGTCCTAAATGTAGTTGTAAGTAATAGTTTTACAGTTTAATCTCCCAAAATTGGGTCAACCTTACCAGTTGTTTTGACCTTGTTACCAGCACAGGTAGTTCCTGGGTCAGTCTAATACATCTCTGTGCAGCTGTGTGGAACAGTCTGGGGTATCAGCTTTACTTGAAACCCCCTGAAATTTTTTTTGAAATTTTTTTTTATTTGAAATTTTCCCCCTACCTTAAATACACAGGCCTCTCTCTCTATCACTGTAGGGTATTATCCTTTGGATAATCTAGTCTTCTAGAGTGTAATATAACAGTATTTCCTTGTTATATCATGCTTTGTTCAGTTTTAAGAGCTTTACAAAGGATACCAGTTGAAGAGATAAAAATGAATGGACAAAATTTTAGGCTGAAGAGGTGGAGAAAAAGTAGGGGAATTAATCTTAGTAGGAATTCAGCTCCTGTAGGTGGGAGGCAGTCATAATTTGTGTATGTGACTGCAAATTGTCAGAGTATAGGTAGCTCTCAAGAGTTCAGAAGAGTGATGTGCTAGCTGTGTTTGTAAGGGTCAAGTAGTAAATAACGTTAGCAGACTGTGAGAGCTCTGTGAGTTTATTCTTGGCCTTCTTTTAAATTTGTATTCTACGAATTGCACGATTTATTTTGCCAAAATCCCATGTACCTACATGTGAATCCCAGCGTGTTCTCATAGTCTAAATGCTATGACCCATCAGCTGCCCCCAAATTACCTAATATCAAGTGAAGAAGGTTGGCAGCCAAAGGAAAAGATAGGAAAATGTGTCCAGCCCTGGTTTCTGACAAGCCTGTACATGTGCATTGCAGTAGTACAAATGGAAGGCACTTAAGAGAGGGTTTCAGTCACATACAACAGAGAAGTACAGGCTTGAAAAATACTAGGAAAGTGCAATTCTTATGAAACGAGGAAGCCAGAAAGAGGTATGTGAATTGTGCCTTAGCTGAAGGAAAAACTATTAAGAGCCGCTCTTTTCAAATGTCAAATGCATGGGAAAAAGTTGTTGGAAGCCAGTTTCTGCTAAGTTTGCTGCTTGCAAAACCTACTTTTTTGTCATGTTTGTGCAAAATCACCTCTCTGGTCTGCCTGTGAGACCAGACATGACTCAGGCTATCAGCATGTAACATGGTTTCAGGTTGCTGTCTTACTGCTCTTGGTCTAAAATGCTGTAAAGAAGTGTTTGCTTTTTTCTCACTTTTAAAGTGCTTCATTCATTTAATGTCATTAGTGCTATTGTTACTTAAATTTACCTTCTGACTGGTAACCATTAAATATTTATAGAGAAATCAATAGTAGTGAGATTTTTGCTCGAGTAAATATATATCACATATGTACTCAAAACCAAAGCAAACTGCAGTGCATTCCAGGAAATAATCTATAGTGCTGCTCTGTAATGTTCTTCCTCATCTTGATGTCAGGATGTTTTATCTGTGTCCCAGCACATCCACTCCTGCCCCAGAACTCTGGCTGTTCTTTTTAACAGCCTAGAACAACAGAGCCTTAGGAAAAGAGTAGAAGAGGTGTTTTCACTGTATAAATGTGAATGATAATTGCCATATAATTATCCAAGGTTCCTTAATGACTAGATACAGGGAGATGCTTAGGTTTGATGTTACGTCTGGTGGACAGCGCCCCTGCCAGAGACTGCTGTACTAAAAGAAGAGAATGGAACTGGCTGGAGGCAAACCCAGCCCTTCCCAGCATTTGGAATGGGGAAAGTATTTTTAAGAGAAGGTGGTGATGGAAGATGACGATTTAAAACCAATGCTTAATTAAAAAAAAAAAAAGCCTTGGCTTAAAATGGCTTTGGAGCCAGGCTTAAGTTCATTGGAGGGGAATAGACAAAGGTGTGAGATAGACAACACAAGCAATGTGCACAGGGCAGTTTATTCTCCATTTTCGGTCTCTGCAGCATTTTCTTGTGCAACTATAGATGAAATAAATCTCTGTAGACCGTCAAAGAGATGACCTTAATCAATTGTTCTGACCAGGTGTTTTGGAAGGGGGAAAGCTTCCTTATGAGTCAGTGATGAAATTTCAATTTATGACTGTAGTTTATAATAATAATTCTAATTATATATATAAACAGTGTAACCTACTATAATGTAAAATGGTAACATTTGCTGAGCTTTGGCTGCTTTCAGATGGTGAAAATGTGCTGGTAGTTGTTGGCTGGAATTCAGAAATATTTGTCAAAATTTTGTGTGCTATGTGAACAACAAAATTTTGTGTGGATTAAGCAATTATTAATTCTCTCCTATTATGCATCAGATAAAACTACAACTAGCTCATTAACCAAAATTAATTGTAAATAAAGCCGATCTGTTGTTGAGGAAACTAGTTAGAATGATAATTGGGTAATGATGATGCATTTAATTTCAAACTAGATTTAAAAGCTACTCCTTTTGGCAGTGATAGAGCAAGGTGCTCTGAAATGAAGCCGGGTGCTTGTCATTGTCCTCTTAATTAATGCCACCAGGACTGCCTGTGTTTTGAATCTAATTAGTGTCCCCTGCAGAGCACTTGGAAATGTCCTGATTCTGCTCACACTGAAGCCAGTGGTTAAACTATTTTGTGACCTCTGTGGGCAGGAGGTAACACAGGAGGCAGTGTGGAAGTGTTGGTGTAGGACATTGTGCACTGCTGGCTTTCCTCCTGCAGCAGCAAATCCTTATGTCTGAGCTCTGGGAATAGTGGCTGTGCTTTGGGATTTGCTACTGGCTTACCATGGAGATAGATCTGGAGTTTCAGGCCAACAAAACTGATTTGTGACTCAACGTTTTAAAAATGATTGAGTGAGTAATTTTCCATGCAGTTTCATTACAGTATCTTTTGCCCCAAGGATTATTTACTGTAGAGTAACTTCCAGCATGTTTTTGCTGCTATTTGTAATGTTGAATTTTAATAAGAAAGGACTTGTTTAAATAGGATAATGTTTTTATCCCAAATTGCCCAGTTCTAATGGTAAAATTAGTATCACAAGGAAAATCAGCAGTTGTACCTGCTAGTCTACATGAACAATTTCTTGATTATTTTTTACTCTGTTTTCAAAATGTATTAAATGCTATTATGAGATGAGCAAAGTATGTTTGATTTTAGCCAACTACCATTTCAATCATTAACAAAGAAATGGGCACTGGGTACAGAATATACCATTCAGGAAGGCCACTAAGTTGATCAGAGGGATGGAGCACCTCTGCTATGAGGAAAGGCTGAGAGTATTGGGATTGTTCAGCAGGGAGAAGAGAAGGCTTTGGGATGACCTAATTGTGGCAGGAAAGATGGAGAGAGATTATTTACAAGGGTCTGGGGTGACAGGACAAGGGGGAATGGCTTCCCAGTACCAGAGAGCAGGGTTAGATTGACCATTAGGAAGAAATTTCTGACTATGTGGGTGGGATGCCCTGGCACGGGGTGCCCAGAGAAGCTGTGGCTGCCCCATCCCTGGAAGTGTCCAAGGCCAGGCTGGACAGGGCTTGGAGCAACCTGGGATAGTGGAAAGTGTCCCTGCCTATGGAAGCAGGTGGGATGAGATGGATTTTAAGGTCTCTTCCAACCCAAACCATTCTCTTATTCTCCTTGTCCCATCACTTGTAATCACTCTACTGATTTATTTTTTTTCCCTTCTGACTTAGTTTAGAGAGAATTACAGAACTAAAGCATCGACTTAATCTTTAATGGTCCTACTTCCCAGACTTGAAGGGAATACAGAATAAATACATTTTACCTATTTTATTTTTAACTTTTTCTCCACGAGTTTTTTTTTTTCTCTTGTGCTTCCTGGTCCATGGGGAGAAAAACCCTACGAGCATGTTTTAGTTACATCACTAATATTAGAACTGAGTAATCGGGTGGCTTTGGCAGCAGTCTCGTTTATAAATTGTTGGTGAGCAGATGGCTCACCAAGTTGGCATGCCAGCTCCAAACTTTCACAATCATGAGTCAAGTTTTAAATTGCAAGATTGCCTTACATACCATGAGAGTTTTTTATTTTTAATATGTGTTTGTTTAATAAATGTAACTCTCAATGGGTCTTCTCATTCCTGAGCTGAGTTTTGCACTGAAGCATGGCTTTTCAGCAGTCTCTGGCTTTGGGAATGCCTTTTTTTCTTAATTTAATGAAAGTGGAGACTTTTTTAGTCACATATCTGAAAATCTTGCTGCTAAGAAAAACTAATAAATGTCAGTGCAAGGGACATAAAAGTGAGACTTGTCAATCCTGGCTAATGTCAAACAGTTCAAATGATTGAGATAATTCACAAATGAACTTATATCAACTTTTGGTTTGTACGCACAAATATTTTTTAGGAATAATTTGCTGATATTTGTTATCCTGGATATGCAGTTCTATGCCTATTGGTTTGTTTTCTGAGTGCAGGGCTTAAGTTATTAGGCAGCCTTGAGTACAAATGTTACATTTTGATATGCAAGAGTGAATATTTTCTGTAAGCAAAATGTAGCAATAAGGAAACTGGGCCGAGCAAGAGTGCTCAGACATTCTCCCTGTGAACATAGTGAAGTTCCAAAAGGGTCAGATCTTGATCCACTTGAGAATTTGGACTAATACTACTGGAAGGATTTCTGCTTTTTTCTTTTTCTTTTTCCTTTTCAAGCTATTCCTTTAAGTAAAATTAATGTGCTATATGTGGGTTATAATGCATTGTGGGACCTGTTATGGAATGATAATTAGACCTTATTTCTAAATGATTCCACACAAAGTGTGCTGTTGTAAATGCTAAACAACTGTGTTTCATCCATAATCATGTAATTGGTGTGTGCAGCTAATTAGTGTGTGTTCAATTTAGGCCCAGATTTTTTGGAAATGTCTCCTGTTCTGGTCCTGATTTAGCAAAGCTCTTAAACAGATGATTAACTTCCATTGGCTTTAATAGGACTTAAGCACATTCTTAATCAGGGCCATTGTGTCAAATCATGTCTCTTGGTGACAATCAGAACAACCTGCCAGAGCCGTAGTAAAAATATCTGCAGGTCCTTCTTAAATTTAGATTAATCATTTCTTTAATTTGTGGAGCATTTTGTTTCAGAATCTGAAACTCTGTGTAGGTATCTTTCTCTCTCTCTCTCTCTCTTTTTAAGCAACTGGTTATTGTCACAATCTAATTGTATGTGTAAAGTTTAAAGATTTTAACTAGCTTGGCAGGCTGTTTACATCAAATCTGTTCAATACACCTTTGAGATGGAGAAGAAGAAAATAGGCATCTGAGAGTGCCTCACTGGAATATAAATGTCAGTGCTGATAGATATCTATGATAGAAAATTTGTGTGGGAGTAATAATTTAGTAATAAAATAGGTCAAATTAATTTTTATGCTGAAGGGGATACCTTACAATAACCATTTTGTAATTTTATGTTTGACAGTTTGCTCTGCATTATGTGGATAGGTGGAGCTGAGATAATGTAATCCATTTCCAGTTGTAAACAAGATTGCTTTAAGAGCTGCAGTAGTAAGATGCATGTTGGCTGACTTTAAGCTGAAAGGTAATTGCCTCTGAATATTAATGTGCATGTGGGGATTTTGTTTTTAATTCTGGGATTTCATCTTTGCCCTATAGCAGCTCAGAAGAGGCCCTTGTTTTCCCAAACCCCACTTTGCTGCTAATTGAAGCTGATGGCAAGTGTTGAATTTTGGGTCCTTTGCTTCTATTTTATGTGGCCTGTGTTCCTTGGAGAACACTGCTTTCTTTGGCTGTTATTTTTTTTTTGTTAACCATCTTTCATGTTGAGGATTTTTGGAGATGCCCTTGATGTCCTACAGCAGCTATGAGTAGTTCCTGGGATGGAGGAGGAAGGATGGAATTGTAGGTTATGGAAAAGGGGAGAAGTTGCTGCACTAATTAAATTGGAGCCTCTTAGAGAGATGAGAGTTAAGGTGCTGATCCATGTGCTCTGTAGCTGGCAAGCTTTCTCATGAGTAATTTAAGACCTATCCAAAGCCCACTGCACCCTGGGAGAGATTCTCTAATTCCACACAGTTGTGGAGCAGCCCCCTATCATGGGAGCAAGTTGTAGGTAGTGACAAGCATAGTCTGGGGGAACATCAACTGGCTGCATTTGTATTTGAAATTGTTTTAGGCATGGAAGGTGACAGCCAGATTACAAGCAAGCTGTACCTCAGCTTTCCATTTAAATTCCAGCCCTTGGCTTGTACAAGCTGTTCCATTTACCCACTGCTTACAGCGAGGCCCAGCACTGGGAACAGCGGGATTGGTGTTGAGCAGGGTGTAACTGCAGCTCTGCTCTGGAGCAAACTGCAGCTGAGCATGCTGCAGGAGCTTGGAAATCTGTTGTGTGCAGGGTTTTAACCTGCACATGTTTTTATGGCACTGCGTGTGTGGGCTGTCATTAGTTAGGACTGTTTAAAGGTGTTATAACTGGCAGTTGCCCCAGATGCCCTTCTAGCCGAGATGACTATTGCTAAGGCAAGCATTCAAAGCAGAGTTCAGCATTCCTTGTTCTCTGTGGCAGTGCCAGCATTTTCTTCTGAAAAAGAAAAACCAAATAACAAAAAGGGGTATTTTTAGCTTGGATCGATTTGCTGATCCAGTTTAGTGCACGGTCTCACACAGTGAGAGGGTGGTGTCTGAGCAGGGATGGGAGCTCCTAGCTCTGTTTCTGTTTCTGCAGAGGCAAAGGCACTCTGAGCTGTGCTGATACCTCGCACAGGTCATCAGCTGTGTGGTCAACAATGCAGGCAGTTGGCTTTTCTGCTGCCTCTGACCTAGTGCAAAGGGTGGATCTCTTGCAGAGGGATGGGGCCAGCAGCTCAGAGGTGCTGGGTTCACAAGCAGCCCTTTTGCAGGTTGCCTTTAGCTCACAGCTCACATTTGGACTGTAACCTCATATAACACCTATAGTTAAACAGTAGTGGTGGTATGAGTGGGAACCACTGAACAGAGACAGACTTGAATCTTCCACTTTCCTGCACCTTGCACAAACTTTGGGGTATTGAGTTTTTTGGTTCAGGATGATTTTTAAATTTCCATAGTGCTCCATCTCCAGTGATTTGGTCTGACACTTCCTGAAGTTAAGGGGAGTCTTGGTGGTATTTCAGTCATTTTTGCAACATGATGCTGCTTGTAGCAAAGCTGTTCTATGGATGCCTTTGCTAAAAAATTACTTAGCTACAGAAACATTTGACTGTAGGCTGGTAAGCAGAAAAAGTGAGGGTGTGTGGGTTTGTGAATGTATGTTGCCCATTAAGGAGTCTCACTCAATGCTGGGTGCTTCATTACAATGAGAAAAATAACATAAAAGCATTCTAATAACTAATTAACTTGTTCACTAATGGATCAGGCACTGTCTTAAGGGCAGTAGTTTAAAAGAGTCCATTTAATGAAAGTTGACTGGACGTATGTCCTGTGGCTATTACAAACTTTGTTTTATAATAGCATGTATTTTTCAGTAGCTCCTTGCCATGTAATGTGGTTGGAGTGGGAGAAATTAGAAAACTGACCATTTCCCGGCAGATAGCGATAAGTTTCTACTCAGTCAGAATGCTCTACACTGTGATAGGTTTATAATTATTATCCTAAGATTGATGTTTTTGGGGGGGGAGTGTAAATTTGTGCAGCAGTAATCCATTAAGAAATCAATAATCATTCCATCCTGAAATGCAGTTTCTCTACAACATTATAAATACACACCAAAGATTTGAAACTCTGTCGGTTTCCCCTTCTCCACTCCCCTCCTCCTGCTTCCCTGAACTCCAAGTTCAATGCCCTTTGTTGTGTTGGAGAAGCAGTTACATGGTGGGACTCTCCTGTCGGGAAAAACAAGGCTGGTAGTATCAGCAGGATCCTGAGAGCCAGTAACGCTTTTTAGTGTGAACTTTCCCACCGAAAGTACTCTCTTTGTCTTGGGGAGATTCTCCCTCTCCTCTGCCAGGGTTTCATCCCTGCTAGATGGGGATAATGAAGATTCATGCCTTGTTCCTCTGTAGAGAACAGTGGAGAGAGGAAGTATTATAGAAGTGCAGTCGTTTTATGTGTACGTTTCCTTTTCCTCATACAGACGTGGTTCTTCATGTAACAGTTCAGAGGTCTGGCTATCAGAGACCAGCACATCCTGCAGGACTTCCCTTTTTGCTCTGAATTCTCCCTAGCTGGGCAAACACATTTTTGAATTGCTGCTATAAGTTATCCCCCTAAACATACTTTATCTAGGAGTGAAGGTGATTATAACTGATAAATAGTAGCTGAGCGAGGAAGAGTGGGAGTCTTATTTAAGTTTCTTTGTGGAAGAATAAATTATATGGAGTGAGGTGCTGGGTCAGCCTGGTTTTGATCTTGCAAAGAAAATTGTGGATAGAGCAGGGAGATGCTATTGCTGTATCAAGAGCCACAAATCATGGAGTACATCTAATATTACATTTCCATGTCTTTTACTTTATTCTTCCTCTACTTTCTTTTTGATAGAGCTGCTTGAAAAATCATTTCTAATAAAAAAATCTCCTTTTTCCATTTCAGTTTGAATTACTATTATTTTTATCCAGCTCTGCTGTTGGTTGAAAAAAGGGGAATTAATTAATGATAGAGTTGTTTTTACACCCGTGATAGTTTAGGCCTCATTTCCGTCATTCTCATCTGCCCCAAAAAAAGCATGCTTGGGTTGTTATAGGTAACTCAGATAGGCCTTTTCCTCCTCTGAGAACACTGCCATCCAATTCATGGATGGTCACCAGCCTCTTCAGCTTTGAGAGGGAGAAAAAACTGTCTTTATCACATCTTTGCTTTTGAGATTTGAGAATCTCAGGTTATGTCCAGAGGTCTAACAAGTGTAAAGTGTGAGTTTTGGCTCTGCTTTGGTACATATGTGCCTTGGATTATTTGGGAATACCCACATGGGTAAAATCGTACGTGTATTTTAGTGTTTGCAGACAGGGAGTGTGGGTGAGCTGGTGATGAACAAAACTGGACACTGAGAAGCCAAACACTGATTCTCACCTCTGTAGTCTAGAATAATCTAAGGCTATTGTCAGGGTAAATTCTCTCACCGTGATCCTGTATGGAAAGAACTTTCACACATGGCTTGACTGTGGGGACACTTGCCTTTCACTGGTTCTCACTGGAAAATGCCAAGTTGGATGCTAACAGGAAAAGACCCAGATGCCAGCAAAAGAACGATCTTGTCAATTGTGTTCAGTAGGTTTTCATGCAGCATTGACTTCTTGTCTGGTGAATTTGAGTTTTTTTCCTTATGGCCATGAACCCTATACTGAGTACTTTCAATAAAGGACAGTTCTTCATTTACCTAAAACTGTCCCACTTGCTCAGATGCTGGTAGCATATGAGTTTAGCAAGGACTGACACTTCATGCATTTATGGGTTTTGACTCTTCTTAATTCAGTACCTTGTAACTGGCTTCACTTGTTTGGTCTTCATACTGATTAATGGCTTTTATACATCACTAACGCTTAATTTTGAAAATACCTTTTTTTTTTAATTCTCCTCTCTGGTCAACTTGTGATACAGAACAGCAGCTGATTGACAGCTGATTTTTCTGCAATGCTTTGCTGAAGAGTTCATGCCAATGACATGTGGCTTTTCAGCTAAATAGGAAGACTTTATCACATCTTTTTGTTTTACCCATTACCTTTTTTTTCCAGTGGTTTGCAGAACAGTGAGTGCTAAAAGCCCAGTATCAGCTCACAGGATGCCGAGTTTAACGGATAGGGCTTTATTAGCTCTCGGTTGCATTTGTCTTTACTTCACAAGTCTCTATTTAGAATTACCTGTAAGTGGTTATTTTCCAGTGCGGTTTTCAAAGACAAACCACTTTTTTTCTTATTGTTGTTGCTGCTGGTTTCTGTAACTACTAAAAGCTCATCACCATGTATATAATTCTTATGTGTCCACTGATAGCTTGAGTGGCAAGTTACAGAAATTGGTGTAAGTGGCTTTTCGGAAAGAAAATTCTTCAAAGAGAAATATTTAACAAACCAAACAATTAGAGATGCCATCTCAATCAATAAGTTAGAGTTAATTGGCTGTGTACAAAGCATTTTTAAACAACTTCCCTGAAGAGTCTGTGTATTGAGCTTAGAGTGCCTTTATAGTGAGGCTATTTTCAAAGGCAGGTTTCTTCTAAAAAAGTGCTCGTTTTCAATTTTTTTTTTTCTAATTTCCAGACTGAATGCCATCTTGCATATGGGTCTCACTGAGTGAATTTAAGCTGTTTAATAACAGCTTTTCATTTCTTCCTTTGTGTGTGTGTGCCCCCCTAGGAGTATCCCATGTTCTAGTGACTGCAACTGCTGGTCTAAAAAACAGTCAGCAGCTGCTCTCAGCCTGTGGGCAATAACAGCACTTCAAATGTGCTGTATTCAGGCGTCCGTGTTACCTCATTTTTCTATTTCTGTTAACTTTATCAAAGTCTCCCAAGTGCAACACATTGACCACAAGCCACGTGTTGGGACCAACGGTCTTAAACTGATGGTTCAACTTCATGCTTGTAGAGGTGTCATAAACCCTATTGGAATTAAAAGGAAAAAAGAACTCCAAACCCCCTCAATATTACCCTCAGGTTATGGTTACATTTCCAAAAGGGTATTTTATGCCAAGCCTTCAAAACCCTCTTCCATGATAAACAGGCATCATTCTCGGAACCTTGAGACTGGAGAAGGAAGAATAGCTTCCTCTCTTAGCAAGAGCCACCTGTCTCTTTGGAATGCCTCCCTTGGGATGTTGTAGGCCTGACTTTTAGAGATGGCAGAGATTGTTAGAGCACGTCCGAGCGTGTGCAGTTGGACGTTGGAAGAGTTGGTCCAAGTGGCTCAGTCAGTGGCACGCGATGAGATGGCAACCGGGCCGCACACCCGCTGAAACACCCGTCTTCTAGCTACGGGTTCATTTCACCAGACCAGTGTTTCTTGCTTGTGTAGAGCTGTTAAATGTGTTTAATGAAGATCCCTCCCTATTTTTTTTTCCTTGACCCAAATGTCACCTGTAAAAGTCAAGGTAAATGGTAAGAAAGGAAGAAATCACTAGCATAAAATCTGGGGAACTAAGTAGTTCAAAGCGAAATACTTTCTTAATGCTTTTCCTGGAAATTGTTCTTCCCTTTTGACCCACCAAAGGTCCTCATTGTGACTTGTAAGCTAAAGGTCTGTATTTCTGGGTAATAGTTATCAAATAATTTGAGCAATGCTGCATTCAGATGAAGAAATGTTAACAGGTCTTGTTCAGGCTGATTCTCCCTCGTGCGGTTGGGTAAAGGAGTGGGGAGTAAATCATTGAGTAGGTATATCTTCCATTCAGCAGGAGCTGCACATGATGGGATTATTAGTATTTCTAAACTAAAGCCCCTGACAGATCCTTGGATGCTTAAAGCTGTTGTGATGCTTTACCAGATGGTTCAGAAATTCAGACTGGAATATCTCATTGGCTGGTGCTGAACAATGACATTTCAAACCCACACGTTTGTTTGGATTTTAATTTTCAGGAGGATTAAAGCTTTTTGGGATATGGGCTGTCTCTTTCCATATATATACTCAGCACCTTATGTAGTTTAGATGCTTTTGCAGTGTCTTTATAATTCATCATATTACAGAGTATTTGGAACTGTTGCACATTTTTAGCCTTGTGGTCCAGCAAAGTGCAGACAAGGATAAGTGTGCAAGTGGTTGCCTTGTTTAATGCAATGAGCGTGATGACTGCGACTGCTTTGTCTCGTATCTGGTAATTGTGTGAGCAGGTGATTATGCTGAAATGTGCCACTTTTGAGTCTGTATCCCTCTGTTCTTTTCACTTCTCAAATCTTGTCTTTGAAGCCTCAGTCCTGTAAATACTAATGTGCTTGCATAACTTGTATTCAGTGCAGTGTTGATGCTTATTCCTCTTAGAGGTTGAACTGTTCAGTCCTGACTGTACTAAATACATTGTATGAGACCCTGCTGCTCTTGGGGAGAAGATCAAAGGAAACTAGTTGGGTTTTATTCCCTTTCAGTCCCATGACATTTTGAAAACAGGATGGAGTGTCCCTCTGGCAAAATCTAAAAAATTTTTAGGGCCTTCCAAATTAGGCAGTCCTCCCTGACTGCTAACATGTCTGTCCCGGTTGAAACTGCGATCTTTCTGCAACTTCCAAACTGCCTTGGAGCGGGAATGAGAGTATTACTGTGAAATTCCCTTCTTAATTCCTTAGGGCAAAGATTGCTGTTTTGTTGTGTGCAGATAATAATGGGTAGAGGTAGCCTACTGTGTGAAAATGCACAGATCATTTTGGGATCAGGGGAAGGATTTGAGTTAAGTGTTTGAGGAATGGAGAACTCGTTTATAATGCTTGTTTAAACAACGTTGATGTACATTCTAGAGAGCAGTGAACCAGGATGCTTTGTTGACAAGTCTGGGAGGTTTGGCCTTTTTTTGTCCCTCTCTTACCCCTGACAACTCAATTAAAAGAACAGCATCAGTGGGAAAAGAGTTCAGTTATGTTGAGAAGAAAAAGGACATTTGACATAATTATTTTTATGTGTTAGACTGGTATGTTCTATCCCACTGTTCTCCATATGATTCATTCTATTTGTGCATGATAGTTGCACAGTATTAAATAATGTGCCTTTTTTTTTCTGTCAAACAAGTATTCCTCTAGCTTGTCTCAAAAAGCTGACACATGTTCATTCTTCACTCAGGGAATTCTGCATCTGTCGACACTTCAGACATAATCAGTTTAGATTTCAGCAGCTGATTAGTGCTCACCTCTAACCAAACTCAGAAGCTGTTCCTCCAAATGGTAACAAATAATATCCTAATTAGTCCTCTGCATAACGATAGCAGGGGCCTTAGCTGAAAGCTACTGTTCTCTGAGGCCTTCCAGTTCTAGTCCACTGGCTTTACAGACTGTTGGATCAGCATTTATGCTGAGCTTTTCTTCCCCCGCCTTCAAATGCCTTGCAGAGCAATTAATTACGCACCTGAAGATAGGCATTAGGCACACAACAGTATTCCACACGCAGTTATGAACGTTTCATTAGAGGCAGGTAATTTCTGTGTGGTTATGAAAGCAGGAGCAGGAATGCTGGGCAGCACTCCAGGATTATCCTATAGCGCCTGTAGCCGCTGCGTGTCCCTGCGAAGCTGTTGGACCTGGCCGGCTGATGCAGCCGAGCGCTGCCTTAAATACCGCCTCAAACAGGAGCCCACCGAGTGCTCGGAGCAGCAGCTGGAGGGAGGAGGACAGCGTGGAGAGGGACTCCTCTCTACTCCAGTGACTGGCTGGTTGTGACAGCACCAAGTTTTACCAGGAAGTTTTATATGGGTTTATGCTTTTCTGAGTCTGATTAGCTAGTTAGCAAAACATGCCCGTCCCTGTCCATTAAACTCCGTGCACTTCCTCTTAGCTAACACTTATTTTGCACAAGCCTGGGGATTTTTTATTTTTAATAAATCAATGTCTACAGAGGCGTAGTTTAATAAGTACCGCTCACAGGGATGGTACAGTAGCCACTGGCATCTCAGAACAAAAGTCATGTGAGCAACCATAGCTGGATTAGTGTGACCTCAATAGTACAGAGAATTGAGGAAAGAAAAGAGAGAGGATGAGGGGGAAAATGCTTTAAGATGCCTTCAGGAAGCTGTGGAACTAAAGTTGTCCGAAGGCAGGCTGAGCCAGCTGAATACCAGAGTACATAAATATCCGTTAGTTTAAAAAGGAAGTTTTAAAATGTCAATTGGATTTTCAGGTTTGATTCAATAACTTTTTAAAACCCTGCTTAACTTTGAAATTGAGAGGGTCTATTTTAAAACATAAATCAACAGTAACAGAAAAATCACTTAAATAACTGCAAAAGTGCTGCTTAAATATTTGCTGCTGAAATGTTAGAGTGTCTAGCTACTAAAATTGAGGATGTCACAAAATCAGCACCTAAAAGCAGAGCTTGTTGCTGAAAGTGCTTTATTACTGTAGCTGTTGCTTTTTCTGTTGGTATGGGGATATTTTCTTCAGTTTATTCAGAGTTCAGTCAAAGTGGGTAAGGCGGCTAGTAGGTGGAAAAGCAGAAAGATTTGTTCTCCTCTGCAAGCTGGTGAATAAAAACTGGCTTGAGAGGTTGAGGCCAATTCCATTTTGCATTCAGGATAAGGTTGACATGAGTAATGAATTTAAAAATCACTTAGAAAATGAAGCTGTTAATTATCTTTAATGTATTAACATGTAAAACAAATGTGTGAATAAATGAATGTTAAGCTTTTTAAATAAGTGCACAGTCTATCCCCTGAGGTAATAAAAAGTGCCTAATCTACTATAAAGCTTCCATTTATTTGCAAAATCACTGGTCTCTGTGGCTAATAGTTTTTGTTTAGAAAACAGCTGAGAAGTCCAAATACAAGATTAGCTACAGTATTTAAACTGAAGTTTCCTGGTCACTTTACTAAACTCCAACTTTAAAAGATGATTACATCACTTGAGTATGAATTGATTCACCATGTCTTCCTCTTCTATAAAATATATTTATCTTGGAAACAAGGACTAGTGTATACCAAGTCCATCTGCATTTTGGTACTGTAGCTGGTATGCTTTCTTGAGAAAGTTGTTAGCTTAACTAAGATAGAAATTGATACAGCTTTTTCAAAGTGCATGAGAAAATGTCTAAATGAAAGATTGTGGAAGGCTGTAAAAGATGGGACTTATCAGGCTACAAGGAGGTGGCAAGCTCCTTCAGTCCTAAACCAGATTTGTTTCAAATATTCATTAAGGAATTGCCGTTAAAAATGGGGAGGTACTTGGGTCTCTTCTAATTCACATCAAAGGACAATATTAACATGAAAAAATCAGAAAATTGTACAGGAAGAGTTGCCACATTTGGGCTGGAACACTGAAATGAGATGAAACGTGGGAGTGCGCGGTGCAGGGTTGGAGGCTGGGGACTGAATTTCCACTGTAACCTGCATGCCTGGAAATGACAGAGGAGGAATAAGCTGGGTTTAGGTGATACGAGACGTCTCTTGGGCAGCAGCATGATAAAGTTAGGAAAGAGGCACGTGCTGTGACGTGATCTTGCAGGCAAAGCGTTTCCAGTGGAGAAGGGAAATATTGACGCTGGTTCACCAGCCTGAGCAGCAGGGTAGCTTGGCCCACGCAGAGGTCTGCGCTTCAGCCATGACACATCTTCTGTTTCAGGAGCTCCCTTTTCAGACTGGTCTAGGAATCTCTCCTCTCTGTCAGGAAATGAAGGTCTGTTCTGCCATGTCCAGGCCACCTGGTAAATTAAACCTTTTGAAAAGGCATGGGATCGGGCCCACTGAGCAGTACAGGAAGGGGTAAATACCAGGCAGAGTGGCAAGTTATTTAAACTTACAAAATTGTCACGAGAAGCAGCAGACTAGGAATGAAGCAGAGTTACCCTTTTGCTTCTGCCAGAATGTGGGCAGCAGTCTGACACATTTCTGAATGGGATCATATGGCACGATGGCCTGACGGTGGAGAGCTGAGAGTCACGTAGGGCAATGAGGCACCTTTTACCTCTGTAGGGGTCACCAATTGTGTGCCTGTCTGAGCCTTAAGCAACGCCTTCCTCATCTTCTCAAATTCTCACTCCAAGGCTGGTGGCAGTCTCTCTCTACTCTGAAGTCCAAGCCAAGGCCTGCAAAGGCTGTACATGTACATCAGCATTCCCTTTTCATGGATCACGGCATGGTTGTGCAGCAGCAGCAATGTCTTTTCCATGTTCTTTTCATGACTTTGTGTAACTCCAGCTTGAGTTTGCTTACCCTGTTGATTGGCATCAGTAGGAAAACCAGGATTTTCCTTGGCAAGACCTATGCTAGGTCTATAGCAAGGAAGCAGTTGCCTACAGGAAGTTGTGGGATACATGAAGGTATGGTTATGAACTCCCTTTAGTTGGATGAGCTGTTCTGCATTTTACTACAGAGCTGAGGTAGCTTGGAGTTAGTGAGGACTAAAAGTTTGTTTCTCTTTACATGTGCTGAGCCACAAGGTAGCACAAAAATGGAAGTCTTCAGACCCATCTGCATTTCAGAGGAATGAGTAGCCGCAGGAATTAATGCTCAGAGTTATGTCTGAACCACTGGAGATTTAACTCTCCCTTGGCTAACTGAAAGTCTCATGGCTATGAGAATTTTGGCTGAGCCACATACTATTTTTCATAAAACCTCCTGCAAGTTTTGTGTAAGTCTGCTGGCAAGTTTGCTTTAATTTTTATGGAAGATGCTTGTACAGATCAAAACCCCTCACCTGGTGCCAAATTTTCATTTGACATAAAATGCCATAAGTATGGATCTAATAAGGGCTTCTGATTTAGAGCATCTGATATTCTAGTTTGCTAACTACTGGTTTTGAGTTTTTTAAAATGTGCAATCATTTTTATTTAATGTAAACCTCCATAATAAAACTTGGTTTTGTTTCCTTTCCCATGTGCTTATAATAAGAAGAAAACTAATGCCATTCTTCTCTAATATGGTTGAAATAATGAATTCACTCCAATGATCAAAATTCAGTTTGGTCATTCCTTCACGATGAATTCTATCAGACAAACAAGGTATGCTCCCCAGGTGGAAGATGAGACAAGGGATTAATTGGAGCTGGCTACCTGGAATTTTCAGACAATAGTTAGTAGAAAAAAGACATTTTAATGTTTTTGAGATCTGTAAATGTGCCCGTTAATGCCAAAACAGTCTGGGATATATTTTCAAAGTACAGTTCACTAATCCTGTTATCAAATAATAGGATTTATGCATGTACCTCCCATGAGCTGCTTTGAAAACATACCTTTAAGTGTCAACAGTTTTCTGGATGCACATTTAAAACTTACTGAATTCTTTAATTGCTGGGAGTAGGAATTTGCCAATGCTCTCAGCTTTGATCACATCTGAGGTACATACTGGAAGGAACTACTACAAGAGAATTATTTGGTCTATATGGCCTAGAAAAGCTGGGTTTTTCTAGGAGATATATTTCTGTAGGAACATCTATCTGTAGTGCTGTTCAGGAGAAGCCATTCCAACCACCCTTACCTCAAGATATCTTGTCTGTCAGACCCGAACAGTACGAATTTGTTCATGGATATATGCACTGAATTTAATTTGGTGGTTTGGTGGGTTTTTGAGGGCATAAGATTGACCACAGATTAGTACGTGCTCACCCCAAGATGGGTTCTTGGAATGTGATAATTCATTATCTCATGGATAGTGTGACAAATGGAAATCAGTCCTTGCAAATTCATTTCCATGTCTACACCTGGGTTACTATCACTTCAAGTGCTGCTTGGCAAGAGGAAGGAAAAGTCTGGTTGAAAACTATTGCTGACTTTTTACCTGTTCCCTTGAAATGGAAGACTGGATGTCACTTAGCTTTTTTCTTATCAAGGAACTTGTTTCCTGGAGGCAGTCTGAATAATGGCACTTGGGATCCATGTGTGCAAACAGACCTCAGTGTAAGGAAGCATCCTGTAAATACTGCATTAGCAATACTGGGAAGACCTGGTGGCTTCAGGATTTGTCTGCAATAAAGCTGGGGGAAAGTAGAACAGTTGAGTTGAGAAAGGTGTATTTAAAAGCCAGGAAGCAGAGAAGTGTTTTCCTTTGTTCTCTTGCTAGTTCTGCAGAATAATTGCTTTGGAAGCAGCTGTGACACATTAGAGGAGCTCATGATTGTCATTTATATATGGGATATTTTGGGAGACCAAGGGCTTTCCTAATATTTTGCTGCATATAGAACATGCTATGTAAGAATGGTAAATTTCCTGTTGTTCTTAAACCCTTTCAGTGATCTGTAGCATTGTAGGTTCTTAGCTCAGTGCAAATGAGCAAAGTTGATGGTTTTGTCTGCTTTTTGGTAATGTACCTAGCAAAATTGAGGACATTTTAGGGAAAGGAGGCAGTCTTTGGAATAATTTTGTTTTTCACTCTTCTGAAAGGAGTATCAGGAGCCTATGCTCACTGTCTTTTATTCTTTCTGAGCTCCTGGATATGGAATTTTTGCTGTTGGCTGGCTTTTCAGCAGCGTCTGGTCCAACACAAAACACTAGATCCAGGAGCTTAGGCAGATTCATCCAGGACTGCCATTTAGTAAGTCTGCTCTAAGCTCAGTTAAAAACTTCAGATTTCTTCTCCAAGTTACATTTGCCTGAGTTAACCAGGCATTGAAACAAATCTGCGTACTTCTGTTTTTCTTTTTACACTGCTGCTTAATTTCTGGACCTTTTAGCCCTGTGAAACAGTTGGCGTGTGAACGATGTCTGTCCCTCCTGTACTGATAAAAAAACTCAAAAAGGTCTCCTCAAAATTGTCTCTGCTGCTGGGAATCAACCTGCCTCCTTCAGTTGTTCTTGATAATGTATAGGGTTTGGTATTTGGCATTTCCCTGATTGATTTTCATGGAACTGTTTCTGGGATAGTAATAATATGCCCTTGAGAAAGCGAATTGGGATTTATACAAATTCATCAGTATTAGCAAATGTTTTGGGTCTGATTTTGGAAATACACTAAAAGCAGTGTGGGCAGAATGGAGGGGAGATTCTGTCCTTCTGTCCCCCTCAGGTGACACCCCAGCTGCAGAGCTTCCTCCAGGCCTGGGGGCCCAGCACAGGAAGAACATGGCCCTGTTGGAGCCAGTCCAGAGGAGGCCACCGAGATGATCAGAGAGATGGAGCAGCTCTGCTGTGAGGGAAGGCTGGGAGAATTGGGATTGTTCAGCCTGGGAAAGGGAAGCTTTAAGGAGACCTTTTTGCAGCCTTCCAGTACTAGAAGTGAGCTGACAAGGAAGACAGAAAGACACTATTTACTAGGGCCTAGAGTGATATGACAAGGGGGAATGGCTTCAAACTGACAGAGGGCAGGGTTAGATGGGATATTGTGAAGAAATTTTTCCCTGTGAGGGTGGTGAGGCACAGGTTGCCCAGAGAAGCTGTGGCTGCCCCATCCCTGGAAGTGTTCCAGGCCAGGCTGGATGGAGCTTGGAGCACTCTGGGATAGTGGAAGGTGTCCCTGCCATGGCAGGGAGTAGGGGCCACATGGTCTTTAAGGTCCCTTAGAACACAAGCTGCTCTTAGATTATATGAACATTTATGTGCTTGTTTACCTTTGAGTAAGTCTCTCCTCATTCCCCCGGGGTCTGAATAGACTAGCAAGCCACTTGGGCTGGTACCAGACTTGAGTGTGTACCTAAGAGCCTTGTTGAATGAAGCTTTCTAGATGGATTAACTCCATACTTTGCTTCTTTACTGGTTCCCATGTGTGGTACTGGCATTTCTCAGCCACATTTCTGCCATGATCTGTGGTTACCAATGGAGGACCCTCACTGACCATAGTCCTGGAGGAGGCAACTCTGTCTGTTTCCTTAAGCCCCATCTTAAACTTGGCTAGACTCTTGTCCTCCTCTCCTCTGCAGCTTTTCTATAGCTGTTTTAATTTCCGGAGCAAACATCTTTACATAGTCTTGTGACCCATGTAAATACAGGCTCATCTGGGTTTTTTGCTCTGTCTGGTGTGCTGAGTTGTGGTTTTGAGCACTTGTGCACACTAACCCCCAAGCATGAACAGTGTAGGCACATATGGCTGTAAACTGATGAAGCTATTTCAAGCTCACATCTATCAAACATCACTTGACATACGGTGGCTCTGTTCCTTCACTGATCTAGTCCTCTTTCAATTTAATTTCATTACTTTGCTTTTTAGCAACTGTAAAATGATGTGCAAATGTTATACACTGAAGCATGGTGAGGGGAGAGTGGACCACAACCACATTTTGTTCTTGCTATACTTCTGTCCAACACATAAATAGGTAAGAAGAGCTTTTATAAGTAAATAACTACCTATATATTTTAAATAGAGGTTTAAACTGGCTTCTGGAGTTGTCTTGTTATTTCATTCCAACCTGAAATATTTTCACTTTTGGCACCCTTTGGCTCCGGCCCTTATCTCTATTTACTGTATAGGCTCCTCCTTAGATCTTCTTCCAAAACTTTTCACCTTAGCTGTTGCTGTCTGCTGCAGAATCTTCTGCTTTTTAGCACTCAGAGTACACAACATCCCGTGAAATTCCTTCATGTCACTGCAGTACCATCCCTGGGAATTCCAGAGGCTTTGCTAAGCATGACCTCTTCTGCCTCGGTCCAGCTGCCACAGTCTTAAGCACATTGCTGTCCACATTATGCTAGCGTTTCATTCCTGTGGCATGCAGTTTCCAAAACTTTCCCACCACAGTTCATTTTCTGCATAAGGGCTAATAATGTTACCTCTTATCTCTTTATTGGATATAAAGTGATATTAAACTGAAGGCCTTTCTAACATAATTCACTGGAAATTAAGTCTGTGTTGTAGAAATTTTGGTAGGGGGTCATTTTTGTGACAGCATAATTCTTGTGATAGATGAGAGTTAAGCTCCTTTCTATACAATAGGTCATATTCCTCGTAAAAGTTTGACGTGACTAGAAAAGGTTTTGGGTTTGTTATTCATGGGGATGCAAGTTTGTGGCATTCCTTTTTTTTTTTTTTTTATGGTATTATCTGAAAACAACGTAATAGGCTTATTTCTGGTTTGCAGAGAAGGCATTTTTAGTGCAAGCTGATAGTGAGCCAAAGTCTCTGAAACCTTGAAGTTGTGGTTAGCAGACAGCCAGTCTAGGAAATTAGGTCACCATTACCTCACTATTCTATGTTTTCATTATTTTTTTTTTTAAATTCTGTAGTATATCCTGTAGTTGACACTGCTGCTGTCTTACCAGTGACACCCAAGATGGATTGGATCCCAGGCTGGCAGTAAGAAGGGCCTGAAGGCAGAGTCTGAGGCTTCAGAGGGATGAATTCAGAGTGTGAAATTGGTGCCAGGTGTGAAGAGCAGTGGGGGATGGCTGGCTCATTCCGGAAGAAGGGTCTGGGCACAAACTGGTCTTTGACACCGTAGGAGTGTCTGTGTTAGGTCTGGGGATCTGGGGGGTTTACAGAGCCCAGGGCTGGAGTTGCTTCCCTGAGGACTGTGGCTCGGCAGGGAGGCCAGGCGTGCTCCTGGTCCTTGGGCAGGCAGCTGTAGGTGCTCCTCCTGCCTGAGTGGGTATTTGCCCCTGCGCTCTCAGCTGTCGCAGCCTCCACTGCAGCAGAATCATCCCTGTGTGGGTTGGTGGGATGAAGTGGGAGCCAAAGTAACTTGAAAACCCATACCTATTTATATAAATAGAAAAAAAATTTTGATTTTTCTTCTCTTAGAAATGCTACTAGCGGAGTCTGGGAGTAGCTGAAAGCTTTATCCCCATCTGTTACACTATGCATGGCTCTTCATAAGGTGTGACCTTATCAAAGCTGGAATCAAAACACACAGTAAAACTCAAGGCAGGCTTGATCTAGTTGAGATTCCCTTCAGTAGACCGTGGCAATGGGGAACAATGGATGTTCGTTCTTTCCTTAAGTGTGGTTTTATCAGGTTTTATTAGTGTGTAAAATTAGTGCTTCCTGGCTTCAGGATCCTTCCTTCTGCTTTCAAATTTGTATTTGCTCACTTAACCTAAAAATAAGGAAGGTTTCTACTCCAACTTTAGTAGTGACTGAGCCAATGGAGTCACAGCAGCCACATTAGTACAACAGGTATTTGTTCCTTTGTCAGTGGGATTATTTGTTAAATTACAGCTGCAGATCCTTTAGTGTTGAGTTTTCTTCACAGGCCAGCAGGAGATCAATTTATTGTTGGATTAGCCTTCCAGGCCCATGGCAAAAAACCTTTCAGAGAAACCTGACATATCGTTACACTGGGCTGGATTTTTTTTTTTTTTGATTGCTTTTCAGGTGTACTTTTCCTGCTTTGGGAGGGCTTTAATGAGTCAGTGGGAACATTGTGACTAAGTCAGGATATGTTATAGGGAGAAAAGAGACTGGAAAGGGGAAGGAGAGATCCAGTGGTCAGACTTTGTACTTGTCTCTAAGACTCCAGCAGAGTAGCAGATGACTTGAGCAGATCAAGGCAAAACTGGCATCTCCCCTCTTAACCTGAGCCTCTTAGCCTGACCTAGTGCCTAGGGAGAATGTTCAACCATGCAGGTTCGGGTTTTTGGGGGACGCAGTTCCTGATGCAAGTTGAAAGGTGGGCACTGTAATTTGCATATTGTTGAATTAGCTTGCAGGATTTTAAAAAACATAATAAATACTACAGTATCAGCCTTTTTTTCCCCTCCTTTATCTGTGACAGATTCAGTTTACAGACTCCATTCTTCTTGTGGAAATTTTATTGTGTGACCGTTTCCTTGTTTAGTAATACAGTGGCTTGGGAGGAAGCAACTTTATACTTTTGATCTAATTTTAAAGCCTCAGAATAGGTTATTCACTCCTCCAAACAATTTCTGAAGATTTTCAAATAAGCCATAACTTGATTTAGAAGGTGAGGAGTAAAGTGTCAGGGCCAAAACTTTGAAGGAGCTTTTATGTGTAACCTTATTGGGATTTTTAATGGGCTAAATACAGCACTGTAGGCAGAAGCTGTAAGCTGAGAAGCCCTCCATCTCAGCAGATCCTTGGGGATATGCCCTTGGGAGGGTTTCAGACTGCAAGAAAATGTGGAAAAACAAGAAGATTGCTCTGCAGGGATGGACATAATGTAGGGAGAGGTTGGGAAAGATAAATCCTTCTGGCCCCCTTCATTATGAGAGTAAAACGACACTTTTGGCTAGAAGCCAGTGAAACCTGGGAGATCTAGGATGGTGCAGACAGGACTAGCAACAAGTTTTGTCAGGGAATGGATTGGATGAGTGCAGATCTGCCTCAGCTCTGTGGTTTTTGTTCTGAACACAGAGCATTAACCCCTCTGTTCCTGCTGCTTTCCAGAAGCAGAAACATGGCCGAGCCACTCAACCCCTCAGAGCAGATGGGGAAAAAACTGCAGTGGATTTTAATTAAACTTGGAAAAACAAGCGGAGGTAGAGGAATGCTGTGACAGGAGGTGTAGGATTGCTGGAGGAGCATGTTGTTGTGATGCTGACCCGATGATACAGAGGTTAACAGCCTTCCCATCTTCCCCACGCAATCAAAATTCAGCAGCAGTGTGGAGAGGGAGGGGGCTGCCAGCCAGATTGGCTCCCTCATAAGGAGCATTAAAACAAACAAACAAAAAATGTATTTTTTTTTTATGAAAAGAAACTGAAAATTATTTTCAGCAAGAAATTCTGCACTCCATCGTCCCGACAGGTGATTTTGATTTAAAAAACTGACATTTTGGTTTCATTTCTGTTGGCCCACCAAGGTATGGCTAAAACAGTGTTTTCAAGGAGACAGGAAAAATGCCAGTGATCTTGAAAGCCTTAACTCTTAAATTAACTGAAATGCAGCACCTTTCTTATTTCTGTAGAAACTCATTTTTCTGTAACTGCTAATTTATCAGGCCTGTGATAGGCACAAAGTTTGACTTTGAAATTAGACTTCAAGGGCTAGTTTTTCAAAAGCTTTCAGAGTTGTTCTGCTCCTCGCAGAGTACATCTGCAGAGCAGTCAGAGACATGAATGAGGCTTCTGGGCCAGCTCTAAATGAGCTGGTGTGCGCAGGCAGGGAGGGCCAGCAGCGCACGGTTTTGGCTATCAACCCTCCCATTCCAGGGCAGCCCTGGCACTGCGGCCGTGCCCCGGCAGGCAGGAGAGCAAGGGGGCAACAGATGCTGCTCAGAGGAACCTCCAGGCTGAACATGCTCAGGAGCCTGTGGGCACTTGCACAGTCCCATGATCTTCAGGGGATGGTATTTAATTTTTTTCATGGGAATTGCATGTAAACAAGACAGGGTAGAATTTTGACCTGTAAATAGGATCTGTTTGGGAATAAGCCTTTTCCAGAGCTATATAATGATAGTTTTCATTTCTTCAATTAGAAACAAGTGAGGGCCACAATCCTAAAAAGGCTCGCATGGAGGCTTTATTTAAGATTCACCAAGTACTGAAATTAGCCTGTAACTTCAGGGCTCTGAAGTTCAGTGTGCTCTTTTTGAGAGCCTCTGACCATGGAGTGTTTCACCTGGGCATTTTTGTGCTAACTGCTCTAAGTCTAGCCATGGTATCTTTTTTGTTTCCAGAGCCTACAATTTAGTGTCAATTCCAATTTTTCACAGCCAGAAGTTAGCAAGGAGCATTACTTTATAATGATACAAGGTAGAGCTGTCAGGTTTATTAAAACATCCTTTTTCTAATGTGAAGGAATTAGCAGTTGTGTTTTAGAATAGGAGGTCAGAACGATGAAAACACCCACGAAAGGTAACTCTGAACAGCCTGATGTCATTGAAGCTATCAGCAACCAAAACCCCTAGAAAACACTTTACAAGATTTAAGGACACCAGACATTTAATTTTACATCCCTTGGGGTTTTGCACTGGCAATGCCCTAAGGAATGATAGTACTGATAAAATTGTGATTTTTTAATGAGACTTAAACTAATCTTTTGCTGCATAGGGGGCAAAATATGGGGAAAGGGTGCTGAGAATTTAACTGTTGTAGTACAGAGGAATCATGAATGAAATCCAAATTGCCTTGTATCTGAAGGCTTCTGAGGGCACTGGGGAAGTGTGAAAGGAGTTGCTGTTTTCAGTCAGGTCATTACACTTAGAACAGCATCTTAGCTCCAGTTCTAATTTTATGCTCTTACTTTGCTTGCTTTCAAATATTATCAGCCTCCACCATGCTGTTTATAAATCACACCAACTTTTGAATTCTTGAGTCCTTTTTCTCTATGACTTTTCCTCCTCTGGGATATGAAGTACATGAGTTATCTGCCCACTTGGAGCAGATCTGAGAGGTGCTGCAGTCTGCAGGAATGAGAACTGGGTTGGAAGGCAGGAGGTGGTGAAATCTACTTCTGGATCACAGGGCAGACTTAAGCTACTTCACCTTTCTGTTTCATTTTCCTACCCAAGGAAGTAAAGGGGTAAGGATGTTTCCATGCCTGCCTCCAGGATGGGTGGTGGGCAGACAGTTGATTAAATCCCACCTGAATACAGGACAGGAATGTCCTTTAGAGGCTGTTAATAGTGGCCTGGTACAACCACACTGGTCTTTCCGTGTGGTTGCTCTGCGTGGTGTGTGTGTGTGATCTGTGCTTTCTGCATTCCTGCTCATGTTTACTTGTGGCTCTGGAGAAGGAGATGTCACAAAGGTCAGCCAGCTCTGTGCATTTTCACACAGACGTCTCCAAGCCCCAGGTTTCTTGCAGCGTGCTCTGAGGACGCTTCCATGGTTAAACGTGGTCAAAAGCTGTACGTTCACTGAACAGCAAAAAGCCACTTAGGGGAATCCTGGCTCTCACTTTTAGCTTTTCTTCTGCAGTTTTACTTTGTGAGCACCTTTCCTCCAGTTGGGGGAAAGGCTGGCAAACAAACACCCTCTCACCTGCCAGCAAGGACCACACCTTGGCCTTCCTGAGAGTCATAGCAGTCAATAATTTATTGCAGGGAGTACAAATCTGTTTTCCAGTTCTGCTCAGGCAGCAACCAAAGAACTCAAACCAATTGGTGATAATGCCTGTTAGAGTAACATCTAATCTGAGAGCAGCCGTTCTTAATAAAAGCCAACAAGTCTTTTCTTTTTTTTTTTTTTTTTTTTTTTCCTTAAATAATACAGAAAACCTGTTGATCCTTCACAGTTTGCTGTAGGAAGAAGTAAGTAATTGTTTTTCCATCCCTCAGATCAGGACCCAGGCTCGTATGGTGTTGCCACGGTGGTGTTCCATTCCTGGCAGCAAGGAAAGGATAGGGCCCTCATCCCTTGCCTGTTTGTTCTCATGTCCTTGCTACCACTGGCTGTGCATTCCTGTTCTTCTGGTTGTGTGACCAGGCTGGGCTTCAAAAATCAGATGAAAACCTGGAGCTGTGAAAAACCAGAGTTCAAAAGCTAAAACACAGTGTTCTCTGTGAGAGGATTTTTTAATTTTCCAGTTTTTATGTTGCTGCTCTGGTTTAGAACATAGCCAATACATCTCTCTTGAGCAGTAACTAGCTTTTATAAAAATTACTTAGTAAGAATCTTTTAAATTTAAGAAAGTGATTTTTCTCCATTACTTTTCTTAAAAAAAGTCTTAGAAAATTATCCAAGCATGTGTTTCTTTAGGATCTTTTCTTTTGTCCGTCTTTTTCTTTTTTTTTTTTTTTTTCCCCTTTCAGCAAACCCTTAGGTTTTTTTTTCTGTTTCAGTTCATAGGTCTTTGAGAAGATTGTGTCTTTCAGGGTGGGTGGGGAACTGTGTGAGTCAGCCTGCAGGACTTCAGCCCTAGCAATACTTGTGGAGTGAGGAGGAACTCCAGCTTCTGTTAATCCGCTCTTTTCCAGCAGTATGCTCTCATGCACACTCGTAACCTGGGATTAAACCTGGCCTTGCTCAGTGTCCTGGCTGGAAGCTTGATGGGAAGGCTTTGCATGATGGATGTCCAAGTGCAGCCATGTGTCCTGGTATTTTCAGGGCAGATCAGAACATGCCTGTAACGAGTCCTGAGTTAATTACCATGGTCACACCGTTGGAGCTCAGGCCTGTCCCCAGAAGGCTACGTAATGGGCCTGTTGTTTACTAGGCAGTGAAACGAGCTGATCAGAAACCTTGGAGCTCCCTGCCCTGTCTCCAGTGAGAGAGAGACCATCAGTGCTTTAGGGAAGGGGAACAGCCAACAAGCTGTAGCTTCTGTGCAGGCATGTCCACCCATGGGGTGAACAGGTCAGACCAGGAGATCCTGACAATCTCTCCTCATCCTAATGTATCCGAATCCTGCCATTCTCTGGACTCCTTAAACCATCCCACCTCCTCCATTAGTTGTGGTTTTCCTTTTGCTGTTTCACGGGGAGTTAACAGTAGGTTCTGCCTTGCCAAAGGATGCTCTGCATGAATGCACCCTTGTTGTAAAGTTGTAGTATATGAAAGCTTTCATAGGTTAGTCTGTCTTTCCCTGTCTTTCCCCTCCTGCTGTTTCTCTGTAGCTGTTTCTCTCAAGGGAATGGGGGAAAGAAAAGGGTCAGTTTTTACCACTCTAGAGCAGAAGAGTGGATCATGGGCATTAAAAAAGAGCATCAATGGAAAGATTTTGACTGTATGTGAAAGATGAGTGCATGTTATCTTTCCTTCTTCCCAGCTTGAGTCTGTCTTCCTTTTTCCAAGAATCAATAAAGTAATTAAGATAAGTACAGGATTTTCTTCTCTCATAAATTAATCTGTAAAAGGGAATTTTGTATAAGCAATTCCAGTAACATAAAACACTCTTGACTAAAACTTTCTCAATGCCAGGCAAGGCCTGTAATATTGTAGGAACATGACTTGAACATTATGTGTAAAACATGGAAATGAAGGCACAAGTAAACCATGTAATTTTAGGATTTTTGAGGGACCAAAATAAGCAGGAAAGTAGAACAGAGGGGGTGGTGGGCCATCTGAGCATCCCCCCCAAAGCTGGGGAGGCATAGCAATATGGTCCAGCTTTACTTGTTATCTGCCAAGAATGACTTGCTCTGAAGACAATTAAGGACCACTGTCTTAGTAATAAATGGTTTCAGCCGAAATGGCTGATAAAAGATTTTCCAGCTTCTGTGTGGAAGGATCTGTGAAGTTCTGCACTGAACAGTGCCATCCATGTGGAGTTCATTCCGAGGAACTTCAGCCTTTGCAGAGGTGAGGTATCTAGTCCAAACTAGTAATTTTATCTTGTACCATAGGCTTTTCCAGAAACCATCGTCTCACAGAACAAGTGGGATGAAGTTATTTGCCCTCTGGAGATGCTTATTTCTTTGGATTGACTTCACAGGGAACCTAGACAGTGCTGGCAGGGACTTGGATAACTAGCTGTTAGATCTGTAAAACTAGGTGGCATAAACTTGCCCTTGCAGCAGTAAATGGTGAAGTGATGGTTTAACTCCCCATGGGGAAGGACCAAGACAGATGGGAATGTGTGCCCAAAACTGTTCTGGAATTTGAGTATGGTGAGGCCACCTCTCGTGTTGGTTACTTCAAATGCTGTGGTTGTTTTGATATGTATGTTCATAACAGTGAGGATCTTTGTAGCAGTATCCAGGGTGCTGTCTGCTAGTGGAACTCTTGTGCTCTAGAGTGAGGGATTTGGTTAAATATACACACCACCAGATGATTGTCTGATTAAACTGGGGATAAAAATGACAGCCTTCCGTCCATTTGCTCAAATAAGAGATATAGTGACTGCTGTACAAGCTTGATAGTACTTTTTATTCCTTCTGGTATTACTGTGGTACCTGGAATCTTTACCAAGGAGCAAAGTCCTGAGAACTATTTATGGAACTTCATAAATATGGAACACTTTCACTTTCTTCTGCTTATTTTGCTGATATGACAAACTAAACTAACCAACCCCACTGAAACATTAACACTGCTTATGCAACACTTCGCTCAGGCTTATTCCTCTCTGTCTTCCATTGCCCATCTTTATTCTGATTACTTAGTCTGTGGACTTCATGGAGTTTTGTGTGACTTTTATGGAATGGGGAAAAGGGTCTCAGTCTGGAAAGTACTTTCACTTACATCATGGTCAGAATTATGTCAAGGGTCTTCCTTGTTCTTAGGTGGAAGAACACCTCCCTGAGTAGGAGTCGTGCCAGCTTTCATCTCCTTGCGGAAGTGACTGGACCAGCATCACACCCTTGGTTAGAGCAGATACTCATCTGCAGCTCAACTGAGTCACAGTGCCTTTAGGCTTCGAGGCTTCAGCAGCTGCCTCTGGACCCTTCCTTGGGCAGCACAGCTGCCTCGCAAAGGGCTGGCTTCACTCAAGGAGCCTTTGTGGGTTAAGAGCCAATTTAGCATTTGCGAGGCTGTCACAAGTGATAGTACAGCCTGACAAACAGCATAGTGAATAAAAGGATGCAGTCTCCACTGCACTTCTCTGCCCTAGATGAGGTGCAGAGTCCAATTTTGAAATTACTAGGTCTGATGCTTCTCTAGATCACTCACCTGTCAATACAGAAGAACTGAAGGTAGCAGGATGTAGGGGATGTGTAAGACCTGCCACTGCCAAGTCTGGGCTTGTGAGTGCTGGTCCTGAGCGTTGAATGCTAGAGAGCTTGCTTTATTTTAGCTCATAATAGTGTCTTGCTTTCTGCTGCCCATAGCTATTGGATTTTTTCTTTAACATGGAATTTAATCAGAAAACATGAAAAGTTTGAATAAACACTGAAATATGAGGCTGGTCTGCTATCTTCAGTGCGTTCTCCAGTATCTGTGTTGTATCTCCAGATACGTAATATTGCGGGCTGACTAGACCTTTCCTTTCCCCATGCCCCCTAATCCCTCAAACCACGTCCAGACTGCTACAGTTCTGAAGTTTTCTGTTATTGTTTGGTTTGTTGGTTTTAGGTTGTTTTTTTTTTTTTTAAATTCGAACAAATCCATGTTCTCAGTAACAAATGCCAACACAAGTATAGATCCCTGGCTACTGGTTATTTACCATTTCTTGTAAACTATTTTTTTTGCAAAGTTCTCTCACTAGATCCACAGTTAAGAGAGCAGCTGGGTGTTAATCCAGTAAGCAGAAAGGGTGCAGAGAAGCTGCTGCAGCCTTTTACCAGCAAGGAGCAGTCCTGATAGCATCTGTTGTGCGAGGATAAGTTCTGGAAATGACAAGGCCAGTTTTGGAACAACGGTATCCGTGTTTCTCTACCCTTGAGGACGAGGGGGACAAGTGCCTACATGTGTTGGATTTTGTTAGCTGGATCCAGTTGCTGTGTTGAGTTAATGAAGGTCATGCTATTCTGTGGAATGTTGGGAAAGCAGGAGAAGCCGAAACCGAGCTGGCCCATCCCCAGGCAAACTGGTTTTAACCAGGAAAAAGTCAGAGAATGCTAAGAAACTTCTTGTACATCACCTCAGGCGGTTATGTATTCTGTTTCCTAGTTACATTTTTTTTTCCTGGTATCAATTCCAAAACAAACAAATGGAGAGAGAGAGAGAGAAGGGAGAAAGAGAAAAGCATTCCTTAAAATAACCCTTTAACATCTTGGGCCAAATTCGCTTCTCCTCAGGCCTGAAGATGCAGCCTGTCTGTGCTGATACTGGTAGGGAGCACCCCAGCTCTGTGCTGCAGTGGTTGTAAAATGAAACACTGATCCCTTTTTCTTCATTCAGAAGCAGTGTCATAGGACTGTGGCCCATCTTAGGCACTACAGTAAATAACAGCATAGATGAGTAGGCAGTGCAGGTACAGACATCCTGACAGACCTTTCTTCTGTTTCACCTTTTCCTTATGTTGGTAAAACAGCACTGGTCAGGAAGGAATTGTGGCACTGTTTAGGATCTGTAGGCACAAGCTTTGATGTTCTAGCAGTAGCTTGGGTATTTCTAGAAGTAGTTGTTCAACACTAGTGTTTCCTGTTGGGCTTACTGGGAGAAATGGCACGACCAAAGGCCACTCCCAGAGTGCTGCAGTTTGCTTCCCTGCCTTGGGAATGCTGAAACCTCGGGCTCCAGGGCTGACTGCACATTTTCACTTCACTGGGGCATTTGCATTGCATGATTGTCATACTGCAATGCTTGAATAAACCTTCTTTTTTTGTCTGTGGGTGAGCACATCCACTTCCACTCCTACTCTGTGTTATTCTAGTCTTTCAGCTAACTTTTGCCTCCAAAAATGTAGGGAGTTGATCATGCCCCCCTTTGGAACTGACCATTTGATCTGCTTGAGAGCAAAAGTAGAAGACATTTCTCAACTTCCCTGCACTGCTGCCCTCTGTGTCATCCTGTTTTGAGCTCCTCTATACAGCTCTTAAAGTGCTATATAAGGTTCTGAAAAGTATCACGTTGCTTGGCTGGGTGCTGGAGGCAGGAGGGCACACAGTCTCTTTGGCGTGCTCCAGCAGCCAGTGGAAACAAGGGTAAGCCAGCTCGTGTACGTTTTAGCTTTGGCAGGGATGATCAGAGCCGTAGCTCAGCGAGAAAGCAGCATTCCCTCTGCAAGTGAAAGGTCAGGAATGCAGAAAGCTCACTGCCTTTTTAAGAAGGTTGAAAGTTTTGAAAGTTTGCCCTCTGTTTTTTTTCCAAAAAGAGAATAAATCGGAGGATAACAGTCCCATTTTCTGGTGCATGTTTGGCTGAGAATGTGTCATCTAATCTGTTTAAGAAATGGTCACATGTAATATTTTGAAAAACTGGTAACCACTGGGTCAAATCCATTCCATTCAGCCCTGCTGTTTGCTTGGTGATTGACCAGTGGGCAATGATGTTTGGTATCCAGCTGAAATCCAAGTCCTTTCCTGAATTCTCCTGCCAACAGTTAAAGGTACAGTAGAAACAAAAGCTATCAGCAGATATTTCCTCATTAAAACCTGTGCTGCTGGGCTCAGGGCAGACTGATGAGTTCAGGCTGCTGCGATGTTTTTCAATCAAGGACATCCAAACCCAAGCTAAGAAAAGAGCAGAGCTTCACCAGCAGCAGCACATGTGTCTGCATTTATATATATGTGTGTGTATACCTCTTCTATCCAAAAGCACTGGCACAAGTGCACTGTTATCAGTCTTGCTGTGAGAGTGGGTGGGAAACTATTCAGAGCAGCTTTTTCCCACTGGAAGCTTTTGGTGTCTAGAAATCAAAGCTCTCTGCAGATGTGTGTGAGTCTTGATGAGATCTAAATTGAGAATTCTAAAATCCAGATGGAATTTGTGATGAAAACAGATGCGTGATCAACACCCTTGCCAGCTTAGAAGGCAGAGTCTGCAGCAGCGCCACAGAGAGCTTGGTCTCCGCCAGCCTGAGTAAGTGCTCAAATGTCTGGCGCATGCCAAAGGGTGGAGGTTCTTCCTTCCACCTGAATCAAGGTCTGCTTCATCTTCATGACTTTCACAATGCCAGCCTTGATATTTTCTTTTCGTGCAACCCCTCTTTCAAGGTGGTGCTCATCATGTTGTTTATAGAGGATAAAATGGATTGAATATTAGATAAGATTTGGTTCCGTCTCTTCGAAGAGATGCTGCTTTAGTGGATATTGTTTCTTCTTCTTTCCAAATTACTATTAATTACCTATTTTGCCTTAAATCAACATCCAGATTTTGTGTGCTTTAATCAATGTATTCTGTTTGCAATATAAGAAAAAAATTACTGTAGTGACACAAAATTATTTCCCTTCTTAGTATGGTACCCAGCCATACTTTCAACATTGGAAATAATGAGTCATGGAATCAACAGCACGTGATGTGGTCTTTGTGAAAGACATCTCAACTGGCATGGGGTCATATTATAAGGCACCAGCCTTAGAAATTTCTTCCCACTCATTTGAACAATTTCTCTTTTGTGCAAACATATGCAAAGTCCTGCCTGCCTTTCTCTTCCTTGCAGCCTGTGTTAAACTTCAGTTGTCACTTGGATTTATGTTCCAAGCTTTCCTTCATCAAATTCATTGAACCCAACAGTAGATAATTTAAAGGCTGTGTGGAGATATTTTTTCTGAAGGGCTCATAAAAGAGGCAGACTGCTACCTCTAGCTTGAGCCAAAATATATGGAGTGAATATTGTGCAAGTTTCTTTGCAAGCAGATGTATCATGTCCGTGATAGAGAAGGCACTGGTTTTACAAATGCTGGGAGTCCTGTAAGTGCTCTATGTCACCCTGAATTAGGATTTGTTTCTGCTTCCATTGACTTAAGCACATGAACATTCATCTCCAACATTAATCAATTTATTGTCTCTGAACCCCCATAAGATAAAGAATTACAGTCTCTATTTTGTAGATGAACTGAGTTGCAAAGAGATTTAGATTCTTGTTTAATCATGTGTTTAGGCATCTAAGGATGTAACTAGATGCCAAGTAAGATTTATAAAAGTATCTAAACTGATCTTGAGTGGAAGTTTAGAGCCCAGGGAAGTGAAGGGATTCATGAATTCAGTGAGGCACTGGGAGTATCTATAGGAGCCTGGTGCTGACTTCTGTGGTCTCAGCCATGTCTGGGAGCAGAGCTAGAGCGACCCCAGGGTTGTAGCAGATAGGCAGGAGTGCAGTAGGAGAGGAAAGCTGGGTCCTGGGAGAGCCTGAGCCCTGCGCTTGGGGACAGCACTGCTCACACAGACACACACAGCCTTTCTGTTTGTGCCCAGCCCTGTCATTCCAGCGCTGCCCCCTTCCCACCACAGGGTAATTTTCAGATGCTTTGTTTCCAGGCACAGCAGAGGCTGCAGCTCCAGGACCATGGAGTTGTAGTGGCTTCAGAGCTGCTCTGTCCTGTTGTGCCTGGGCAGCCAGTGAAGGCTTTTGAATTAACCATCTGTGCTGAAGAATGGGATAGGAGGCTCAGCTGTATCACTCTCCAAAATATTATGTAATTGTTGTGGTATAGTTAAGGACATACAGAGATTTTGAATGTTTGCCTTTTTATTTTTTTAATTTAAATCAAATATTTATTTAACCAATGCCCATTTCAGAATTTTTTCCTTAGCTCCTGATGCAAAAGACTGACTTGAGACTTGTTTGCATCCTTAGAGCCTGCTGGGAAGGAGCTTGTTGTGGAAACCACTAGGTGGAAATGACAAATAATAAATTTGTTGGAAAAGGCAGCTTGTAAGCAGGAACCAGAATGAAATTTGAGTCAAGTTAGATGAAAGTGTTGGGGGAGAAAATGCTTCGGCAACACTAAAATGGCTTTTGATGTTTGAAAGTAGAAAACATTTCCATGTTTGTCTCAAAATTATTTATTTCAGCTCAGAAGGGCCAGCACTTGAAGGGGGGGGTGTGACACAACTTCAGAAAGGTTTTGGGGTTTTTTGCCCAGACAAATGTCTTGAGTCAACTCAAATGATTTTCATAGCAAAAAAAACATTTTTGTTTGTTTGACCCATATGATTATTTTCTCATGTTTGGTAGTCACTGCGAAAACTCTGTTTTCCCTGTGTCTCCTACCAGAACTGAAAGTTGGAGACTGGAATATTCCACCTCTGTGTGTGCGGGGTGCAGCTGCCTGAAATAAATCTCTAAGTTTTAAACATCTCAGGCTCTGCCTCATGGTAGAGGCTTTATTCTTACCCTAGAGTGAGAATCCCCTGTTGATGGTATCTTTAAGGAAGCTGCTGATCCCAGAGCCCCAGGCCAGAAACCTGGCAACTGAGTAGTAACAAGGCATTGTTATATGAGCAAGTCACTTTCTGCAAAGTGTCTTTAGCATATATGCACGAATAAAGGTGGTTGTGAATGTTCCAGAACTTTAAAAGAAGTCAGTGAACTCACTGTGCACATGCAAGGAGATAAATGAAGCATGGCATATGATATATAAAATGAAATGTCCCTCCTGGGAGTACTCACACTGCCTTCCTGAACCCCTCAGATCAGTTTTGGCACAGGGGTAGTTGAATCTAACACAGCTGTGACTGTAGCCTTCACAGCTAGAATTGTGCAGGTACATACACTTGAGGGGAATGTGACAAGGGAAAATTGAATGTAAAGTCTGCTAGACAGCCAATAAATTTGCTTTATATCTTTATCTTTTCCTTGCTTGGCAATTATTTCAGCAGGTGCTGAACTACTTTCTGCCTGCTGTAAATGAGGGGACTCAAACGACCTACTGTAAATTCTTGATATTTCCTGTACTTACGAGAAGACATAATCATCTGAAGAACTTGTATATTTAGTGTGGATTAAGATGATTTTTAAATAATGCCTTTTTCTTTTTTAAGCCCAAGATTGGTCATAACTTGTGTTAGGTTGCTTAGTAGTATATAACTGAGAAGTGTTAATATTGTCACCAAATAGGTAACAATCTATTTTTAAAATAGTAGGGTGGAGTTGCTGCTCAGGTTGTTCCACATTATTTGTTGTAATTCAGTAGCCAGTTAATGACAGCATATCACTATTAGGTTATAGCCCTCCTAGGTTATGGTTTTTAGAACCGTAAAGCGAGAGTTGCAGGTTTCAGGGGTTGATTACAGAGAGGTTTATTGTTATTTCTTACACTTAAATCTGCTAGGTAGGTTAAAACAGCCAAGTAGGAGATCTGGAATAGCAATGATGTGCAGTTAAACCCTGAAAAATCCCTACCTCTTCTGCAGAGTAGAGCTATTAAAGTGTTGCTTATTGTACATTAGTATTCTGTATTGGTTACCTGCAGAGCTACTACAGGCAGTAGAGTGAGCAGGCTGTACCATTTGTGACTTCATGCTACAGCATTCTCGCTTGCCTGCACAGTTGACCCGATCCTGTATGTCATCAGGGAGGAGATGTTTAACTTGTGACAGTGCTAATCCTTTCCTGAAGGCTTTTCGTTCTTCCTGCACGTTGTCCTTTCGTTGCTTTTGTGAGCTGCAACATGCTTGCTCAGCCCAGTGATGAATTCATGTAATTAATTATGGATGTACCGAGGTCCTGTTGACTTTAACATTAAAGATCAGTGATTGCCTAAGTTTTGCACTGAATCAGGACCCCCAGGCATTTTCACATGCACAGGCTAACTTGGGAATTGGTACACCTTATTGGAGTCCTCCACCACTGGGAATGGAGAGCAGGCTGGGGACAGCTGGGAGCACAGCAGCCACCGGGGTGCTCGTCTCCCCCAGGAAAACCCTCAGTCCACACAAGTGGGATACATGGAAACAAATCGTGACGTTAGACAAAGCTCGGAGTGTGTATTTGGTTCATCCAGTTCTAGAAAGTTGGTCTGCACGCAGGTGGGAGTTATACAAAGGCACATGTCCCTGCAAGGAGTCTGCATCCTGGTACCGCTGGTGTGTGGTGTGTACCTCTGCAGGAACCCCCTTTGCAGGAGCTCTAGGGGACAGAGTTCTTCCTGGCTCAGGTTCTCATGCAAGGGTAGGGGTGATTTGTAGGTGCTCCTCGTAAATGTACTTGTCTCTACGTTTTTATTTTGCTGATATAAAGGCAGCTAATGAATGCATTGTGATAGTGCTGTGTTTTGCAGGGAGTGTTTCAGTACTGTCAAGCCCAAAGAGCCTGGGTTGAGCTTGGTATGTGGAGGCATCAAGCCTTCGGAGAAGATGATTGTCCTCAGCTGTCCTCAGCTGGAAAAAAGAAGATTCCTGGGAATCACATCTTAGTTAGAAAAAACCTTGGGTCTCCAGTTCATGTTTTGTTCCAAACCAGTAGACACATTATATATTCCCTGTAGGGGCCCATTTTTGATCCTTTGTGGTACAGTTTGCACTCACAGGAGTGCTCGCCCCTTAACAAGAGGGGAGATGTTGCTGTTAGAGCAGTTACAGCCTGGGCTTCTGCTGAAGCTCTGTGGTATTGTTTTCCTGGGCTGGTGATGGAGGAGTGGACCTTTCTTTTCTCCATCCCTTCAGAAGCCATCCGTGCTGCTTCCTCAGTGCTTTGATATTCTGCCAGCTGAGGGAGGGAAGAGCCATTTATAAATATTTCTGGTAATACAGTAAGTACTCTCACATGTTTTGCTCACTCATTTTCCGTATGCAGAAATCTATCCGACCAGAATCAGTTCACTCTCTTTTATTAGCAGAAATAGATCCACAACAATTAAAATTGATTTAAAAAAAAAAAAAAAAAAGAAGAAAGAAAGAGAAGCAGCACCAAGCACATCATATTGACTGTGTGTATATTCACACTGGCTTCCAATCCATGGATAATTACCCCTCAGAGATCGTGTGCTATGTACAGTATGATGATGGAATTATGCACTTTAAAGAGCTTCTGTGAACCTCTTAGGATGCCAGTTTCTTTCCCCTTTTCTTCTTTTTTTCCTTCTTTTTATTGCAATGAGTAATGATTTTTAAATGCACATGACCTGTCCTCAAAACCAAAGTAAGTCATGTCAGTGATGTTTTGTCTCTGGGTCTGACTTTGCTTGAACTGACACAGTAGAAGTGTACCCATGAGATGAAGTTGCATGGTCAGGGGATCTCTTGGGGTTGCTGATCCTCGTTAGTGAGGGGAAAGGCGAGTGGAACTTAAAAGTTACTCATTCTGTTTGGCAGCAGGTACCCAAATTGCACGTCCTGAAAGGAAGGAGGGCTTGAAAGAGGCTGTGGGTACAAATCCATAGGAAAGCAGGCTTTGCTGTTTTGGCTGATCACCTGACCTGAACACTAAGAACCAGGGGTAGTGGTTTCTCTGACCTCTTAGTCAGAGCCAGTTCAACTGTTTTGATTTGCAGTTTCACACACACTCACAAAATTAAAATATTGTCTATACATTTCAGCCTAACTTGTTTTTGGCAAAGTGATAAGCAAGTAAAAAACAGGGCCTCATCGTAGGAAGTGTCAAGCCATCTTAATTTTAGGCAGAAATACCAGCTCCTCCTAGAGGAAAAGAGCCAGTCTGTAAATAGCTCCCAACAGATCCTTCACCCAAGCAGACAAAAGGGTGTGACATGCAGGAGTTGCTGCTAGTGCCAGATTTCATCTTTCCACTGGTAATGTGTCACCTGGGTTTGAGTTTGTCTAAGGTGTGACTTGGTGTTCAGGCAGGAGTGTTCATTGATACTCAATGAACAGCTCCCCAGATCCTTTGCAGCTCTTGGGAGAACATCTCCAAAGGCACTGCCAAAGGAGTTGAAAGGGGAGGTACCTATTGAAACACAGCCATGGGGACTGAGGTTGCAGGCCTGCTGGACTCCTTGTTCTAGGAGCTCCATTTACAGATTTTTATCTTTTGTTGACATCTTTAATAAATGTTTGGTAACAGCAAGTGGTGCTGCATCCTGTTCCACCAGCCTGGACCAGCGGGCTCTTGTGTTAAAGGGAGGGCTCCCACACACAACGTAGTGCCCAAAAAGAGTCTTTTTAACTGGGACTGGAGCAGCTGTGATGTCGCCACAGCTGCCCCGCTCCTGTTCAAGGCTGAATGAAGGCGGGCCTGGGAGTGCTCCCAGGAGTAGGTTGGTGTGTACAAGCCAGTCCTCTCCTGCCATCCTGCCTTCCTCAGGGCCCTGTGTCCCAGGAGGTGCAGTGTCCCTGCTGTCCCCCTGTAACCCAGGCTGCAGAAGCAAGAACTCCTTCCTCCATCCACCGGGGCCTGTGTGCGTGGCCCTGTGGGGTGGTTGGACACGTGGTTCCCATGGAGTAGCTGAGTTTATGGGACATGTTTGGGAACGGCCTGAGGAAGTATCAGATGCTTCAGTATCCTGATTGCTCTGGATAATGGTGAGTGGTGCTCAAGGCCACTGACAGCACCTTTCCATGTGGTCTGCGATGGCCTGAGCTCCTCAGCAGCCTGAGCTGTTCCAGCTCAGCCTTCAGTCCTGCAGCCCCTGCTCTGTCTGGGCACAGCATCCGTGGGGGATCTGCTCAGGGCTCCTGGGTGCTCTGGTGAAAATGTGGTAGGGGCTTTTTGTGCTTCAGTGGGCAACAGGAGAAAATGTGCCTGTTTGTGTCCTATTGTTATTGTTTTAATCTAACTTGGGGAGTCATTCCTTACTCGTTAAAGATGTAAATTTTAGGTGCCTAATTATGTGTTTTACTTTCCAACTCTCTCCATCCCCTTTCTTCCATGATCCCACCACCCTCTTCCCTTCTCATTCCCTTAAATATGTGTAGATGATGAATAGCAAATCTTCTCATAGAATTCTTCAGGAATATTTAGTGTAGGGTTTTGCTTTTGTTTGCTTTTCTGGTGACTTGGAGATGGCATGGTGAGAAAAGAAACATGTGAGCTAAACCTGTTGGTTTGAACATTGTGTCAGAAAATATCCATAAATTGCAAGTTACTACACAGATGTATAGATTTAATGAGACTGTGTAATGCCATTTATTTATGCTAAAGAATCTGACACATACGGTACTGAAAAAAGTTAATACTCTAAGAGTTATTTTATATTTTTCCATTGCCATCTGTCACTGCCTACATAATAATGATACAGGTGAAAGCCTAGCACTGCTTTAAAAAAAAATCAGAATGAATAGTCATTTAAATGTCTTGCTGCTTTAATAGCTGGTGTGTTTTAAGTTGTGGGAAGGAGGCAACAGAGATACCCTCCCCCCGTTTTTAGTATATTAAAATTTGGGTTTAAACAGATTCGGATTCTTGAAGTGACTTATGAAAGTGGAAAATGACTGTAAACTCTACTGTCCTTTACATCTGAAAAGGTTAAGGGACTAAACCAGATGCTGCCATCCTTGGAACAAACCATAAGTGGCTCTTGGAGTAGCCCTTTCATGTGCATCTTGAGATGTGGGTGAATTTTTGTGCTCTAAGTTCTGCCTTAATGGTCTGAACTCAGTACTGCTGGGGTCTCTGAGCTGTAGCAGGTATTTCCAGATCCCTAAATCCTTGTCCTCATTTGCCATCTCAAATAATTAAAAAAAAAAAAAATAAACTAAGTAAGGCCATACAATTATTTTTTTTAGCTGCCTCAGGTAAAAATACATGTTTCAAAGCAGCACCATGCTGACAGAAGTCAGCATTTACAAAGACACTGGCTTTTAAGAGTTCTCCTTCAACATTGTGTAGTCATACTGTAGCTCTGTTAGGCAGAGCTGCTTTCCTTTTATTTCTTTTAGTCAGGCAGAGTCCAGCCCAGCAGTGACTGTGAAGTGCACGGGGAGAGGTCCCTGCGCTCGGGCCTTTGCAGTGATCCAGGGCTGCAAATGGACCTGGGGACCAGCCCATTGCCTTGCAGCAGCCACCTGCCTCCCAGGGTGCAGACAAGGCTTGGGCTCAAACAAAAACAGGTTTTGTTGTTTGTCTGCTTTTTACAATATAGTGACAAAGACAGAAAATATTTCTGTGGCAGGTGCTTATCCTATAATTTTCCATGGGTTGATGAGTTGGGGAGGTGCCTTATTTAGAGGAGGAGGACATGGCTAGGTCAGGTTGCATTAAGATGATTTAGAGTTTATATAATGAGAAAGAAATAAAACTTTTCCTGAAAGCTGTGAATGATGATATGTAACATGGTAATGAAAGCCTTTTGCTGATTTAAGATAATGTCTTTAGTGGTAAAAATGCCAGAAAATGAAGCAAAGTCTAGACCCAGAGAAGTGATTCCAGTGGCTTCAAACAATTTCTTCAGATGTATTTTCAAATATAGTGTAGATCCTGAATGGAAAGTTCCTTATAAATGAAATAATCATTACTGTTATAATTACTACCCTTTGCGTATGCTGGAAAGCATTTTAGGAAGTCCTGCACTTTTTAAGAAGCAGAGACAACAATGAGTAAGCCAATAAGGTTTTGGTCTCTTCAAATGGATGTTATCAATCACTTTATTTTTGTTTATAAGGGATGATCCATAAATAGCTGTAGTTTGTCAGCATTTTCCTTTACAAACTTGTAGCTTTTGTACCATATAGAGCTCTCAGCACCCTCTTAGCAGATCCACTTAGGGGTGAATGTTATGTCACTCCTCAATGAGTGTTTCTTCTGCTCCCTCATTAGAATCTGAACTGGTCTTTAAAAAGTGTTCATGGTTTAATGTTTCGAGAGACGGCGTGGTTCACTACAGGACTGAGCCTTTATTTTTCCTCCTCTCTCTGCTTTTCCATGCACATCAGAAATAGCTCTACTGAAGTAAAAAAGAGCTGTGGTAGAGAGGAGACTCTCAGTATTTAACATACACGTTGCAGACAGTAATAGACTCGCTGTAGGTCAGCAAGGGAAAGGCCGTGGGAGACCACCCACAGCACCGAACCTGCCTCCTGCGCTGCACAGCCACTGTGACAGGGAACTTCACAAACGAAGGGGCCCTGGAGAACACCTGCTGAGCACCACGCCCCCAGCATCACCTGCCCCTCAGAAACAAGTGGGAAACCACTCACACAAAGGCAGAAAGTCCCAATGGCTGCAGCATGCAGCAGGAGAGAGCAGGGCAGCACAAGGGCTGGGCAGGTCTTGTGTAAAGACAGTGTTTGCCAGATGACATTTGTCCAAAAGCCCATGTCTGTACAACAGCAAAAGGAGAGGAAAAAGAAAAATCCCTCTGCCTCTCACTCTATCAAAACAGAGAAAAAAAAGAAAAAAAGCAGAACAAATAAAGATATTTCCAACAATTGCTCCTAGTTTGACCTTAGGGAAGAATCCATGAGTCCAAGACTATCATCTGAGTTAGCCTGAGCATCTGTAGAGGGGACAGCAGCTAGGAGCAAAGTACTGCTGTGTTCACACCTCTTTCATAGGGATCAGGTTCCGGCCCTGCAAAAGGGTAGGGGGAATAGAAGTGATACCTTGCACCTATAGGGAATTGGTAGAAACCTTGTATTATGTTAAGCACAATATTTGTTGCACTATATTACTTTGTAAGTACAGGCACAAAGGGAGGGGGAGGCTGGGTCATCAGGAGTACTTTTCCTACCCTGGGATATGAATACACGACTCTGGCTTGTGTAAGTGCCGCTTGCGTAGATGCATTTGTGGGTGAAATTTGGCCTGAGGTCTTTCTGGAGAGGAATCTTGCGACACTGAGCAATCATATATATTCAATTAGGATTTCATACTCTTGCCAGATGGAGGTATGCAGCATGGGTGACTTGTGGTGAGCAAACAGTCATGCCTGAAGGCTGGGCATCTGGGGCAGATACTGGGCTAGGTACTGCCTTGCTTACACCAAGGAGCTCCTTACTCAGTGCTCCAGCCTTGGGACTTCAGCAGGAATCTCACTGAATGTGACCTTGTGGGAGACTGGAGGGATTGCTGGCTCAAAATATTTCTGGTGTGTGTGTCATTGAAACCATCAAAACTGGTCTCTGTGATAGAAAAGAGATCTCAGCTTTTAGTGCTGCTCTTGCTGGGGTTCTGTTCGCTTAAATCAGAGCCCTTCCAACTGTAGCTGTGGTCTTTTCAGCTTCATATTTGCATAAGCTTGTGTGGCCATTTGAGCATAAAAGTTTTTACATGTTTTAGTGCTGCAGTCTTCATTCCTTGTGTCTGGCCCTGGAGAGCTGGGTTGGGAGAAGCCACCTGGTGATTTAGAACCATTGCTGCTGAAAGTGTGTGGTGGCATCTGGAGTGCTGCTCCATGTGAGCCAAAGCTGGTTGTTGTGATGGCGTGGTATGCCTGGTCAGGAGCCTGACCCGGCTGAAAAGGGTTGATTTTTGTCAGGAAGATCAGTTTTCAAACATACTGGTGTAGCACCCAGTTCTGTGATCACTGGTGCCAGTATAAAAGATGGAAGGGGTGGGGATTGAGGGAGGATGGCAACCACAGTTTGTGTCAGCTAAAACCTGACTGAAGCTTGGCTTAGCTATGCAACAGCATCCTAATTTAAACTAAACTTGGGTGTAACAGACCTGTTAGTCTACACTTACTGCACACACCACCTCCAGAAGATATGAAATAAGTCTTCCGTTGCATTTAGTGAGAGTTTAAATTGACTTCAGAGGTAGCAGGCTTAAACTGAGATTCTTCAATGTGAAAACTAAAAATTTCTAAGGATCCCTAAATAAGCCGATCAGTTCTCACTGAATTTCTGGCGCATTAACCACCTCCTTGTGGGCTTGAAGAATCCCGTTTGTGGCATGCAGGAAAGGACTCGGCACAAAGTTTCTAAAACATTCCTTTCTCTTTTTTATTAGTTGTGAACTATTTGGTTTGATTTAACTGTTGTGAATGACCAGAACCCTGTGGTTCTGGTGGAGGTCACTCATGACAAGATGGTATCGCCATCTCCCATTGTCCTGGCTCGGTGGCCAAAATCTTTGGAGCTTGCTACAAACAAATTTAACATCCAGCATTGGGAATGTCTGTGATCGGACATTTTGGTACTGGAGTCAAGAAAAGAGTTGGGTAATTTCCCTCTTTTGCAGGTGACATTCACCCTCATTTGTTCCATCCAGATTCAGCTTCGCTTCTCTCTAAACCTCCAGAAAGCTTCAATGTACTGTGAAAGCAAAACTGGCTCCTTTGAAATACACCTTTCTAACCCTCAACTGAAACATCTTCCATTTCAGTGTTGGTAGGACAGCAGTGCCCACAGGTGCCATTGAAGAGACATCTTCCTTTCTCCTGAGCAGCAGATGTGTTGCCAGTGCCTTGAGCAGATCTCACTTTGCTTATTCCTCAGCATCACAGCTTTGGAGTGATACCTGCTCCTCAGGAGAAGGGGGCACTTGCTCATTTCCCAGGAACTAAATAGTATTTGCTAAAGCTATTTGCTTTTTAGTGTCAACCTGTTAGCTAAGTACTTTGTGGCTATGAGAGCCGATTCTGTGCCGTGTTCTGCTGGTGCTTGGCTGGCATTCTCACCCCTTGTGTGTGTGCCTTTTTAAAAAGAGGAGACTTGCTGGTGCTTCCTTGTTTACACATTTAATAGCTCACAATTAAGCTGAAATTAACTTGAGAAGAGTCCTTAACCAAGACCCAAATTCTATCAGCAACAAGAAACTCAAAGATTAAGTTTTCTTTCACCCAGGACTATTTTGTACTATTTCAGGAGGAAAGTATGTTTGAACATGCATTAAAGTCTCACTACACTTCTGGAGTGATGTAAACACCCTCTTTAAGAACCCTTTCTGCTACCAGAGTGCTCTTAGACTGAACAAGAGCTAGGGATCATTGTTTCCAACTTCTGGCATTCCTTACCTTGAACTTTCAAAATCCATCAAGACAGAAGGGTTCTCCCCCTCCTCCTTTAATTTTCATCTTACAAAACACTCATCGGTTTGCCATTCCGGTTCTTAAAATTAACTGTATTACACTCACCCTTGCTGAGTGCTTTTGATAGTGTAGAAACAGGGAGTTTAATAGCATAGGGACACACCAACTCCAAGGCTTGTGATGTGTAAGAATTGAGTTCAAAACCTGTTAGAAACTGGGTCATTTTCTATTTGTCTGTAGCTGCCAATTAGCAGTGTCATTAATCCACTGCCTAGGAGAAGTGCATGATTAAAATAGACGGTGTCACTGACCACTGACAGGACAATATGCACAAGGCTGTGCTGTAGCTGCCTGTCATTGTGCTGCTGTAGTTAGGGCTCAGCCTCCTTTTCCAGAGGGAAGTAACAATTTCATAATTTCTTTCATTTTGGCTGTAAAGACAGACACATCATCCGGGCTTTGAATGCTGGATTTTGTTGTATTCTGGACAGGGAACCTGGAGCAGACCCTGGGGTTGCTGGTGCCCCACCTGGCACCCACTCTCTGGCCACTTTGGTTAGAGAACACGTTGTGTCTGTGAACGTCCTTCAGTGTGCTCGCCCCCGGAGCCATCCAAGGCTCCTCGGGGGCGGCAGGTTTGAATTTTGCCTCCTCAAGGATGAATGTCTGAAGCTGGGCCAAAGCTTTGTTTCCTGCTGGCGAGAGAAAGGGCGATGGGGGAAGAGGCATGGGAGGCCTTGAGGGGTCTGGCTTGACTTGCTGCTGCTCCGGGGACAGCAGGAAGGGGCTGGTGGTGCATGGCTGCTGCCAGGAAAGGCCAACCACCAGCTGGAGACCGCAAACCCTCGGTGACAGTGGCCAGCCTGGCTTTCCAAGGCCACAGATAAAATAAGCATTGACCTAGGACAGCAGACAGTGGAGGAGACAGAGGGCTACAGTCCTGCTGCCTTCTCCCTGGTGTGTTGGACAGGAGGAATTTTGTTTCTTAGTGGGAATTGCACTCTTGTGGCTTGCTTAAGGTGTCCGGTGCTTTAATTTATGTTCCACCTGGGGATCAAATCTCTCAGCAAGACAGAAGGATTTTTTCCCCCAGATCTCACCTTTGAGGGCAAAATTTCTGTGACAGAGGATAAAATACCAGGAATGGTTTTTTTAGGTGGACCTTCCAACTTCTGGTTTGTAGCCACACTAATTTGTGGGTGAAGGAAATATTTTTGTGCTGAAAAGTTCCCAGGAAACTGTTTAACAGGGTATTGGAGTTTAATTGGCACTTATGAGACATTAACAATAATTATATTTAATTTGGCCACTCAGGATAAAGTGTGATTCAGGATCAGCTGATTTGTGTGCTGAACAAAAAGTAAAAAAAACCAAACCCGCCAAACCCAGAAAAATAAAGAAGAATGAAAAAGAAAGCTACATTAATGTGTGGACTGGTGAATATGTGCTATTAGCTTCTTATTCCCAGGTAGAAGCTTTTGTGGTGCTTGTCATATGTTTTTCCCCACAAGATGTTTTGCCAGACCGGAAGTAGAAGGAGCATATATTAACTGGAGGGAAATGGTTTGACTTCAAGTTCATGCTTTTGCAGTGAGCTGGATTACAGTTTTATCCCTGCTATCTCTTTTGCTGTCTTTTTTTTTTTTTTTTTTAGGAATGTCCCAAAAACTTAAAAAAACCCCAACAAAATCCATTTACGTATTTATGCTTTTATCAAGCATGTGAACAAGAACGGCAAGGGAACACAGGGTGAAATTCGTTGTGGAGCCTTGTGTATGATGCAGGATAGCCATCAACATCCCTTGAACATTTATTTGTCCTTTGCAGCAGAGTTCATTGTGCTCCCTCAGTGCTGTAGGTGAGAACAAAGACAGTGCCACTACTAAATGATTGCAGCTTCTGAGGCTGGCTGAGAACAGAGAAAACAAACTATATGCAATTTAAGTGCCTGTTTGTATGCAAGCTGCCACGCAGCCTAATATATACACCCGTATGATGTAAAGCAGAGGAGATGACCTGATTAGCAAAGCCCTCGCAACGAGCCGAGGAGATCCCTGCTCCCCTCCTTGGAGACCTGCAGCTGGTCCCAGCTGGAGGAAACCTTTCCACAGCTACCAGAGAGGGTTTCTGAAAATGGCAGTGCTCTGTGTGCATGAAGGTGAGGGAAGGAGGAAGAGCAAACAGCCTGCACAGCTCATAGCATAGCTGGGATGTTTTGAAGGATGCAGCTTGAATTCCTTGGGCTTTGTGAGCTCCGTGTGTGTGAGGAGGCTGTGCTTCAGCAAACGGCTCGTGCCGCTTGGTTGTGCTGCTTATCCTGTTGCATGAAAGCGTCATTCAGCAGAAAGAAGTGCTAGGGGAAGGAAGATAAAGTAAGTGGTCTTCCCATTTGTAAGCTCTCACAGCCTTGTTCTCATGTGTGCTGAGCAGGCAGAGCTCCACAGCTGTGAATGGGAAGGCGTGGTGCTCAGCACTAACTGCACTCAAGTGTTTATTATTCCAAATCAGAAAAACAGAGAAAAATTTATATACGTAAGAAGACATGTAAGATCCAAGACTTTCTCTTGTGAGTACATGTAAATGTGCACAGTTGGGATGTGGTTTTGGATATTTTGTGCAGTACTGTGCCAGGACAAGCGTGCAGGCTTATGGCAGCAACCTGGGGTTTTAGGTGAGGAGCACAGGGCACTATTTCTGGCTCTGCTGTAGCTACTTGTGTGGCCGAGTGTATTAAATCCCGCTCCTAAAGCCAGTGAACCGTTTCTTTGGGCTTCATTCTCAGACTTGCTGAATACCCCGAAAGGCTGCTATTATTAGAGGGAACTGCCATTCCTTTGCTCTGAAAGTGGGCTGTTCGTAAATCACCAGTGTGTGCTTTCCATGGGGAGGTGGGTCTGGGACCTCAGCTCTCTCCCTGAGAGCCCATGGAGCTGCCAGAGCTCCTGCTCTTCCTCCTTTCTGCTCTGCCCCTCCACAAGGGTAGATCCTCCTGGTCAGATGGCTGTTGGCTGTGCCACTTGGGCTTGGCACCAGGGCAGGATGGCTTCCCATGGCTTCTCTTGCTGCCGTGGTGGGGCCAGTCCTCTCCTGCTCCCCCACGCAAACTGCCTCCTCTTGACCTGTTTCTACCCCAGGGCACTGCCTGGGGCTGTGTCCTAGTTGACCTCTTAGTCTGGGCTGCCTTTTACTCTTTTAAGAACAATAAATGCATCTCTGTGGCAACGAAAATATTCATTTCCTTCTGTAAGTGATGCACTCAAATATTTTCTACAGACCATTTGGATGGTGGTGCCTGTGCTGACACTGGTCTGCTGTGATCTGATGCAGCAGCGTCCTTGCTCTGGATGGGCTTTGCCATAATAGTACTTTCTTTTCATTTCTTAACTCCCATTAGTGCCTTGATGAGTACTGAAAGATGTTGCAACAGTTTTATGATTAAAAAAGAAAACATCTTACCGTTGCTTGGTCTCTGGTTCATTATGCTTTCCCTGGTAGTAACAGCAGTGATTTAGAGTTGCAACGTCAACATCAGTCTCTGAACCCTGTGTTTTCTGAGAAGGGGAAGAAGGGAAGATGAAGGAGGAACTCTAAATAGTATGGTTTTTTCTTCTGACATTTCCAGGCCAGCTGTTTGAAACTGCAATGCCTCAGAGTGTTTACTTATAATTCTCTTGTTGGGTTCCTGGATGGGGACCCCTTGGCAGTTGCCAGGGAGTACATGTGGCCAGAGTTTGGTGACACCGGGTAGGCCCAGGGCACAGATTTGTGCTCCAGGTCCGCTGCTGTCACCGGCGCTCGTGCCAATGGCCTTAGTACAGAGGTCAAAGACTGCTTAGATATGAAGGCTGAATCACCTCCTTGTTAAACCCCTCAGCAGGATCAAGGCTTAGGGAAGCAGACACGTGGGCTTGCCTTCTGGCTGACACTGTGGATGGAGGCTCTGACTCTGGGACAGGCCTTTTGGCAGGTTTGACCAACTCTTGAGGCGTTGAAATGGGGGCATTTGGTGATTAAAACACCCCTTTGTGAAAAAGCCCGGTACATTTGTTTCCTTTAAAGGCTTGTTGATCCCACAAGCTCTCAATATCCTGTCACCTGAGGATCACAGAAATCAGCAGTGAGCCCGCCAGTCTCCCCAGGCAGATGTGAAAGGTCTCCAACTGCACGTATTTCACTTACAGATATAAATAATCCAGCAGAGTAGGTCTCGCTGCAGCCCTGTTTGCCTTGGCAGTGTCCCATGTACGTGAATCAGAAGGTGGGAGCAAAAAAGCACTGGAGGCTCATCCAGAGACTGGTCTCCCCTCCATCAGGGAACCTGTCTGTGCAGGCAGGGTGATTTGGAGATTACTGGCACAGCCCACAAGCCTGGCTTCACTAGATCTTTGCGTTTGGAACAATCCTGCTTTGTTTCCTTGTGCTGTGCCTTTGGGAACCTTGCCTCTCGGGGCACTGGGCAGGAGAGGCCTGGAAGGAGCAGCTCTGCCTTTGGCCTTTGCTCCTGTAGCTCTGGCTCCTTGAGAAGGAGGCAACTCTCATGGTTCAAGTTGAGAGGCAGGAGGTCAGTTCTTAATCCTGCTGTATCTCTGCAACTTTTGGCAGGTGTCTGGGTCACACTGTACCTGAGTTCTTAAGCTTTAAAATAGGGATAGAAATTAGGAATTGAAACAAAACAAAACAAAGTCTAAAAGAAATAAGTGGTTGTAACTTGTGATGCCATCACCACCATGAGACTCTCATGATAGTTTGAGCTTCAAGGCTGTGATTTAATATTGATAACAGTAAAAAGTTTATAATGATGTTTGTGGTTGGGAACTTGGAAAATGCATGGGTTTAACTTTAATTTTTTTTTTTAATTTCAGCAAATTCAGTAAAACTAGAAATGCAAAGTGATGAGGAATTTGACAGGAAGCCCCTGATTCATGAAGATATTATCAGAGCTCACGATGGAGGAAGCAGCCTGGAAGATCCCTTCATTGGGAGTAACGAGATGGTGGATAACAGAAAGATCCAGGAGCTATCAAGCGAGGGAGGAATCCGGCTTCCGAATGGTAAACTGAAATGTGACGTCTGTGGCATGGTTTGCATTGGGCCCAATGTGCTAATGGTACATAAAAGGAGCCACACTGGTAAGCAGCTGAAAGAAAATCTGTGGCGATGTTGATGTTACCTGACAACTCTTCTCTCTTCCCTTTTCATTCTTGGGGTAGCAGGAGGCTGGGGAGGGGGAAAATGGGCTTCATTGGTTTTGTTTCTCCTCCTGCTTTCCAAATTCTGGTGCTGCTTTCTTGCTGGCAAGCATGGTGCTTCCTTTACTTTGATTTCCAGCCTTTTGTTCTTAAGAAACAGCGCAGAAATCTGGAAATTGCTTTTCTTGCTGTTCTTGACTGGAGCAAGATAGTGGGAGTCATTCTCTGGCATGGGGGCGGGTGGGTCGTGTTGTCCGTGTGTGTGCAGCGCAAAGCTTTTGAGCCTTTAAGAGGAGTCTTAGGTGTTCTTCCATTGGAGGTGCTCACAGGTGGACAAGACCAGCAGCTTCCTGGGGATCTCACACTTCTTTTGGAAGTGGCTGGGCCTGGGATGAGCAAACCCTGCAGGGGACACTCATTACCTGGTGGTCCTGATGCCAGGGTGGGCTTGCTGCTCACCCTGTGACAGCTCCCTCAGGGAGTCCTCAGCTCAACCACGCACCTGGCTCCCCCACACCATCTCAGTACCATTCTGGAGGCAGCTTTCAGTGCTTGGTCTCTCCCAGCACCTGTATTTTTATTACCATTTGGAGTCCCAAACAGCTTATCAGGCTTGTGGGTTTGGGAATTTAAGAGGCAAAGGGAACCTCTGCAGTATGCTGATTGGGTGGGTCTTTGTGGTTTGAAAAATAAGGCCTTGAGCTTAAACTGGGGTGTTTCAGGGGACTGATGGCTAATATGGTAAAATTGTGTGCCCAGGAAGCTGGTACTCACTCCCCTGTGCTGCCCACTCCTCAGGTGGGAGCAATAGTCACCTCCAACAGAAGTACAGGTGGTGCCAGAAGATGATGCTCTCTGGTCTTGCAGCAGTCTACCTGTGATTCAAAAAAGCACTTAAGCTTGTGCTTAACTTTTATGAGATTTAAGCACATGTAAGTCACCTGAAGGGCTTCAAGATACGCTTACCTTTGGATACCCACTTAAATCTTATTAGGGTTAAGCACAGGTTTTTGTGGTGGAGCCTCAGTGTGTGTTTGCAGTTTGTATTTTTTGGATATTTTGCTTTTTACCTTTGCTGTTATTTAATGGGGTGAGAGACTCACACTGGCTGAGATCTGTGAAGATATCAAAAGAAAGGTGGAGTTTTAGAGTGGAGTAAGAAAAACTGTGTTATACCTCTGTAAACCTGGTAGTTTGCAGTCTAGTAGTGTGCTCTTGATGGGCAAGAAATCAATAGAATTTCTGTACAGAGGAATAATAAATGTATATTACATAGTTAATCTCCTGTATATGAGTTGTATTGATAAAAACTTGACCTAAGTGTGTAATGCAAAGCATGGCAGTATCGTTTATGATGCACTCATGATTTTAGACAGGAATTACGAGAGGGGAAAAGCATTAGCTGGAGAATCAAAACCTTGATTAACAATTTGACATGCTGTTACTAGAAGAGGGAAAGAGAAACAAGAATGTACCAGACTGAGTCTCCAGCTTTCAACCTCCCAAAAAGTTTTCACTGGCGCTTGCGTGTATCTGAGCATATGTATTGTAGGTGCATCAGAGTCCATGTATTTGAACTCGAGCAGCTAAACTAGCTGTGCTAAATTTAGATTTAGGTACTTAATTAAATGGTCTGCATTTCTGACATAGTTAATAGCTGGTGCATCTTTTAAATACAGGCAAGCTGCCTTTTTCGTGGTAAAGATGTGTAAATTCAAAGCGAAAGAAACAAAATCTCCTCTGCGTGCGGGCGAGACGGCCGTCTGCGGGTGCATGGGCAGCAATTGCATAACTGGTAGCTTTTTCCTTCGGGCTACTGCTTGTTCCTGGGAGAGCTCTGACTCTTTTCCCATCAGAGGAGAGGAGCTGGGATGTACTGTTCTATACAGATGATTTCAAGCATATAGAAATGGCATTTCTTTTAATGTGCAGCTCGGTGCTCTGTTCTCGGTAAACCAGTTGGCAAATTTTGCAGAGGATTTTTTTTCCCTCCACTTTGTTTGTTTGTTTTTTAATATATGCTGCTACTTTGCTGTCCACAACAGAAGGAGAAGTTTGCTTGGATTTCCACATCCTGGATTTTAAGGCGTATTTTTAACATACTGGTATCTATCTTGTAAAGTGCAGTATTTTAAAATATATTGCCACTTCCTCAGCAGTGGGGCGTGATGGGCTGGCCCCAGCTCTGGAATGAGCCCTGACCTGTGGGTAGTCTGGTTTTGCAGCCCAAGGGAGAATGGTGGAGAGAAGGGAGGTTGTCCCTAGTGAGTGGAAACAGATGACATTCTTTATCAGCTAATCTAACTGGCATGTACATCCCTACCTCTCAAAGCCAATTTAAGTATGTTTTGGGAGCTGAATCCTGCTTTACTCTCCTCTTTAACTGCACACAGCCAAAGTATGATCTGGCCAGTTGTTTGCGTTGGCAAAAACTGAAGTGCTTTTCCCTTCCCCGAAAACCTGTCAGCATTTTATGTAAATCACCCAAAATGCTGTGGTCCATAGCAGAGGCTGTAATTTGTATGTGTGCTGGGATGAGTGCAGCTTTCCTTGCACGGGGGATGGAGGCTTGGCAAGAAGCTGTGCTGTGGGCTCTGGCTGTGCTATGCACAGAGAGGGACATTTCTCCAGCCATTATTCCTCTGTTCCTGAAGAGCAGTTGTCTTCCCTGCCAGATTATGATAGTTCAGTCAAACGGATACAGGGATGAGGAAAACAATCTATGTCATGGATGAGGCCAGAGTAGGTGAGTTCAGTGTCCCATCTCTGATCCTGGTGTGCAGTCACCCCTTCCTGTGATAGATCAAGCTGGGGATTGCCCATTCATCCCTCAGATCATGGTCCAAGTGATGTTCTGGACTGTGGCCCTTCCATCACGGGGCCTGGGGCGCTGCTGATTGTGCCAAACACAGCATTACTCTGAAAAATTGTTAATTGAGGTGAAGTGGTTTTGTAATTTGCCTGGCCACCAGGAGAAGGCCTTCCTATTTATTTGTCATTGCTGACAGAAAATAAATAAAATGCTTGGTGTGGGAATTAAGTGTGATGCAATCCCTGCATTAGTGAGCAGGGTCACCCCCTCCCTCATGTGCCACATCCTTGTGTCAGAAAAATAGCATGAGCTGGATTTATTTTCCTCTTTTCCCATACTGTGTTCTTTTGGTCCAAATTTCATACTCCACAGCACATTCCTCAAGTTGCTGGATCTCTATCAGTTTTTTGTTACTGCAGGAGATGACTTGGTCATAGAATATTGCCATTGGATACTCTAGGGGTTTGTGCTTAGGGATGCAGAGGGAAGGGCGGAAGGAGAAGAGGCAAATATTCCAGGTTTTCTGAGATCATGTGAAGGAATCTCAGTGATTTATCACATCTTTATGCTTTCTGCTGTGGGCCTGAATTAAAATTTCCTTGCTCCTTGTTTCTGGTAAAGCAGGAACTGTATTCTGCTATAGCTGTGCTGATACTTCCCGTGCTCTGTGAGGTCCACGTGTTGTTCTCCCTTTTGCTGTGAATTGTGACCTTTTTTTAATATTTTTTTTTCTTCTGCTGTAACATCCAGTCCCTTATCCAGTTCACTGCTAGATTTTTAAATGCTTTTTTTTTCTAATGGAAGGCTGGCATCATAGAATCATGGAATGGTTTGGGTGGGAAGGGGCCTTAAAGCTCATCCCGTTCTACCCCCTGCCATGGGCAGGGACACCTTCCACGAGCCCAGGTTGCTCCAAGCCCTGTCCATCCTGGCCTTGGACACCTCTGGGGATCAGGCTTCCAAAACTTCTCATCCTCACTGTTTCATAAAAACACGGAGGTTAAATGCTTTCTCTGTGTGGATGCAGCATCAGAACAGTGGCAAACACAGCCTGGGCAGAGGCAGCAGGGATGTCAGCCTTGCCCCACTCTTACTTTGGGCTGCTGGTATGTTACTTTTAGGCTTTTTTGGGGGTGTTAACTGCAGGACAGTCTCAGATCTTTGCTTGGACTCCACAAGCATTTTGATACCATAAGTCAGTGAAATGAGTTATGTGCCCATGAGGGAGATGTTCAATCTCTGCTTTAGCACCCTTAGTATTACAACTGAACTTATGCAGCCCTGGAACTCTGAATGCAATTTAACTTTTTTTCCATGCAGAGTTCAAATTTTTATGACAGAAGTAATAAATGAGGAAAAACTCAGTTGTGTTGTTTCATATAAAAGGCTTGTATGCCTAAGCAGCTAACTAGGAGCAAATTTAAACAAATTATCATATAAACACATTTTGATGAACTCCACTGGACTGCCTCTCTCATTTTGCTAGCAGAAAGGGGTTTTTTGGTTTAATTTCTAATTTGTAACCTAGGGAAGCCATCCTGTCTCTTGCAATGTTAATACATTTGGCACTGAATCAAAAATTTTACGGCTAAATTCCTGAAAGTCCAGTTTTCTACTTAGGTTCTGAAGTCTAACTTTCTGAAAAGTCATCTCTTTTCATACTTAAGCATAAGGAAAGGGAGCTGAGATTTTTGAAATTGCTCTGGGCAGAAGGATGTGTTTTACTTGCAGTACTCAATAACTAAATTCTTCTGATAGTTTTGGCCAAGTTCACTTAAAAGATTTTTTCTGTCTTAAGAATGCAGTCATAAATTTGTACAGAGGACAATTGGAAATCACCCAGGATTTCCCAGGAATTTTTCATGAGAGATTTGTCACTACTCTTTTATAGTAAATTGCCCTGTCTGGAAGCAGGTTTTTTCCAACAAAAAGCCCTAACAAAATCACTGATTTTGTGTGATGTGCAGGCTGTTGAGTGAATCAGATGGGACAGTGAGGAGGTATGCAGACTAGTTATGATCCCTGGAATAACAAACAGAGAAATGGATCAAAGTCTGCTGTTCTGTGTCTCGCTTGGGTAAACGCAGGTGGGAGCTCACTGCTGTCACTGTGTTGGGAGCACCACTGATAATTCCCTTGTGTTCCTGGGACAGAGCAGAATCACAGCAGTTGCAGCATCTGATGAATTGGGAGAAATGTTTCATTTTAACAAAATGAATATTGACAAAAAGCCTATTTTGGAAGGGTGAAAATCGGTATTATTAGTAAGAGCAAATACTTTCTGATGGCAGCATGGGCACAGTAATTTTCTATTAAGAGGCTGGAAAGAAAAAAAATCCCATTTGAGAAGTACTTAAGCTGTACTTTGCATATCAAAAGTATCTGCCACACAAAAAAGATTGAGTTCCCAGATACACATTTAACCAGGAGAGATGTTGAAATCCCTCTGGACCTGGTTTTTATGTAGCAGGACTGCTGCTGTAGGAATTCCCTGTGTTATTGAGAACCAGTGCACTAATTTGTGAGTCACTCCCCTTCTGATTTCAAAGGGACAAATGTTACCAGCCAAGGGCTAGGAAAATCCAAGCCTCCTTGGTTGCCAGGTCTGTGGGCTCCACATCCTCAGACAAGTTTGTGTTTTAATACAGAAAATATCTCAGCTTTGCAGTGAAAATATCAGTGTTTTGCACTAGTCTGAGATTCAAAGAAGGTTAACTCATACTGAAACTTCTGCACCGCGCTTCCGTGCCAAGGCAGGAAAGGAGTGCTGTTGTGCAGGGAAGCTTCCAATTAAGCAGAAAAAGGAGTTGGTTTGCTTTTTGAAACAACATTTGACATCTGTGAAATCTATTAGTGTGAAGTTCATTGGTTCATTTGCCTGGTTTCAGGTTGTATCAGCCAGCCAGCACTCCTAGCTTGTGCAGAGAAGTCCCATCCAGCTGTCATGTATGAAAGATACTGTGAAAGAAAGGCCCATGTCTTGTTTGTCCTGTCTTCAGGGGCCACTTCACCATTTGTCTCAGGATTTGTTTACAGGAGAGCAAGTTCACTTGTGTAATTCAGATGCTCGTGTAACTCAAGAGCAGTAATATTTCATTACTATTATTCATTATTATTTTTCCTGGAGGAGACACAGCAGTAATGGATGCATGTTAAACAGTGAACTGTGAGGTTTCTGCAGTATTTTACTGTAATTTAGAGGTAAATATTGAAATAATACCTTTTAATTCTTTATTTAACTGTAAAACTGTAAAACTCTATGGGTGTATTTATTTATCAATTTAACTATTCCCTGGCACAAGTCCCTCCTACAAAGCCTTTAGGAAAGATAATGCTTGGCAGCTCTGGCTTACCTTGCCTTGTCCATTTATGAAGTAACTTAGGTAATTAAATTCCCTCTGCTGGAGAGCGACGGGTTTTAGGCATTCCTGGTTTTGTCTGGCTTTAGACTCTAAATCTGGAGTTGAAAAGAAACATCTTTTTTGTTTGGCTGGCTCTCCCTCCCCCTCTTGCCGCTCTGAAAGTCACCGAGTTGGAGGGTTTTCTGCCCTGGTTTAGCTCAATAATAGAGAAGACGTTTAATACTTAAAGTAGACTAAAAGTATTTTGTAGTTACATTGCAGTCACATAGTTTCCAGTGCTGAAAAGCACAAAACTTGCTTAGTCGCCTTTCAGCAGAGTTCTTATTTTATTAAATCAGTGTAAGTACACAGAATCAAGCAGGAAATACATAGCTGTAAGTGGTGGGGAAGCACACCATGCTTATAATTGTCATAACTCTCTTGGAGTCGTGTGTGCTACCTTTAATAGGCCCATAGTTCCGGGTATGTCTGTGTTGCCATCACCCCCCAAAACCACTTTAAACACAGTCAGGGACCATCATGTAGAGAAAAGCTGTGTTTAAAGACTTTTTGTGAGTGGATGTTTAGTTTGAAGTATGATTGATTTCAGCTTATGGATAAAACCTCCGAGTTTTCACAGAAAAGTGAGGGAGGTGAATAAGGATGTCAAGGTTGTTATTTTGTTACTGGGAAGTAATAATTCTGGAGAACAGTTTACAAAACTACCAGGAAAAGGCAGCAGGAGAAATAATTGGAACACAGTCTTCTCAAGGCATTGAAGTGATAAAAAAGGCTTGTTTGCTAGTATCTGGGGTGGGCATCAGACAGCACAGTTCTTGGAAAACCAACAGAATCTTCTTGCTATGCAGTCGTTACTTCTCTGTGCACCCTTCTATTGGATAATGGCCTCTCAGATTAGCTGTGCTAAATGTAAAAGCTGCTAATCAATAGCACGAAGGTGTGACCAAAATTGCATCCCTCAAGTCTGTGGCTTAAACAAGGAGCTGGAATCGAGTGATTGGACTTAAATGTAACAAACACATCAAAGCAGCTATTTACCCGGAATGAAGCCAGTAGGAGAAATGAATTCAGGCTGGCTTTAAATAGATACAAAGGTTATTTAAGGTAAAGTGTGCTATTGGAGCAGATCCTGTCTGTTGCAAGAGAGGAGCAGACTACGGGTGATTTTGTGGTGAGTGTTTTCATGTCGTCTTTGCCATCAAACTGTGGTGCAGTGACTATTTGAATTCCTGACTGAAAGCTTTCAGCATCTCTAGAGCAGCCAGTTTTTGGAGGAGTAATACCTGCTCATATGTGGCCTCCAAAATGTCAGAGATAAGTGGGTGATGTAGTGGGTAAAACGCAGTAGCTGCATAATTTTAAATACAGCAGGAGTAAAAGGAAAGACTTTAGACTTGGTAAGAAACGTGTTACCTTCTTTCATGTTGTCATCCTGAAACTGAAGCTATCATTCCAGAATACTCAGAAACGTGTCAAAGGAAAGGGTTTTGCCTGTTTTCTCAGACAGCGAAAGCAAAACAGAAAAGAAAAAAACCCATGTATTTTTCTACTGCAGTCTCTTTACAGATCTCTTTTACGGACATTTTGAAATGATATAAAAGGAGATAATGGCTAATCAGATAATTTAAGTATAGTGTGGGAGTTTGAAAGGGAAACCACAAACTCTTTATCAATTCTAATGAGCTCATGTTCAGTGTATTGGAGGAAGAGCTTTATGCTGTGATTTTTTTATTATTATTACTCTATAATGTTCTTGGTGAGACTATAGGAACCTTAGTATCTCCTTGAGTACCTCTGCGTGCCTCAGACGTGATTTCCATTTTCCACGTGTGAAATAAAGTTGCAGAATATGGCATATACATGGCACACCTTGTGCTGCCCTCCTGGCAGCATCATAGTCCTGGCAGTGATTTGAACCACTGACACAAGAATTGCTTGTGGACATCTGTAAGAGCTCTCTCCCTCCCTCCCTCCCTCTCCTTCCATTTGAATCTCCAGATGTGTTTTGGACTTCACCCTAGACAGACACATGAACTACTTTGATACAAAGGTAGCATTCATTTTGTCCAGCGAGGGAGTAATTTTTATAAAGCAATTGTAAAAGGCTTTGAAGAGATGTGAAAGATCACAGAATGTGTGTGTTTTTCACAAGATCTGTGCTTCAGGCACACTGAATTTAAACTCAGAAGGTCCCAGCAGGATTTGGCCAAGACTCCATAATAGGTGATACACTGAAAAATGTGGATGAGGTCGCTTACATCTGAAATCTGATGATCAAGACCTTGTTGAGCTGGGGCCCTACTTGGTGTAAACATTGGATAATGCTTTAAATTGGAAGAGGGTAGATTTAAATTAGGTGTATGTGGAAGAAATTCTTCCCTATGAGGGAGGTGAGGCCCTGGCACAAGGTTGCCCAGAGAAGCTGTCCCATCCCTGAAGGTGTTCAAGGCCAGGTTGGATGGGATTTGGAGCAATCTGGGATAGTGGAAGGTGTCCCTGCCCATGCAGGGGGTGGAGCTGGATGGGCTTTAAGGTCCCTTCCAACCCAAAAGGTTCTGGAATTCTGTGATCTAAAGTCCAGCTGCAGGAAAGTGCTTGGACAAGCAGCTAGCACAAGTGTGTTCAATTGATTTGCTCAGCAGGACATAAGCAGGTGATTAGAGCTGACTGCCTGCACAAGACTGCTGCAAGTCTGACTGTCCTCAACAAATGTTGATACAGAGTATGGTTTTGATAATGTTCCAGAAAGCCTGTGTGAGTTCATTAGGGGTTTTCCTCTAAATAATAATTTTTTTTTAAAAAAAGGTGGGTTTTTTTTTTTAATGGACCCAATCCCCACTGTCTAAGGCAAATATGAAGGCTTAACATAAAAATAAGCTTTGGATGTGTGTGTGTGTGTGTGAACACATGGGATGAAGTGATAGGGTAAGGTCTAGGGTTTCTGTTAGTTTTTCATCAAATCAGCGTTTTTTATTTGTTTTATGTAGAGTGCAATTTGCTTGTTTCACAGTTTAATGGTTTAAGATTTTTCTCAACTTTCAGTACTGCCCAGAGCTTGCAACCCTGATCCTCACTCGCATCCATGCCCTCCATGTCACTCTAGAAATGCAAAGTAGCCTTTAAAAAGGGCTGTCAGTTAAAGTATAATGCAAGCAAAAGGTTTGGTTTGAACCAAAGACCTTAATACCTTTGCTAAGGTCCAATTGTTATGATCAGTTCTGAATACTCGTATGGATTGGACCTATACTAAAAATAAGTGCAAAACCATAGAAGTAAATACTGCAAAACCACAACTACGGATCTAAATTTTCAGCAGAGCTCATCTTTTATGAAGGATAGAAGCTCTGAGGTGAAGAACTCTCAAGAAAACCAGGAAGCATTGATCACCTGAAGGAAAGAGCCTCAAATCACTATTGGAGGCTTTGCCCATTGTGCAAAAGAAACGGCCTCTGACTTTAGAAGTGCCGTGTGATGGTGGTGGTGGGGACTGTACCCATGTGCAATGGCACTGGTACAGAGTGGGAAAGTGGCCTCTGTGCATCCTCCGATGTGTGTTGACAGCTCTCTCCCTTCCCCTTCCCTTCCAGGTGAACGCCCCTTCCACTGTAACCAATGTGGAGCTTCTTTTACCCAGAAGGGGAACCTGCTGAGGCACATCAAGTTGCACTCTGGGGAGAAACCGTTCAAATGTCCCTTCTGTAGCTACGCCTGCCGGCGGAGGGACGCCCTCACAGGACACCTCAGGACACACTCTGGTGAGCCCACCTTGGCTTCTCCTCACACCTCTTCCTTCCTTTATCACTACCGTCCCAGTGCAGCAGGTAGTGAAATAAAGTGTAGCTCTGGGTCTGTACCGTCCTCTTCAGAGAGTGCAGCTCTCAGCTTTGGGAAAGCCTTGATGTGAATCAGAAAAGTTGTGGTTCAGCCACACCTCTCCTTTTGTGTAACTGAGCTCCTCTGCTGATGCTATCGCATTTTCCTCTCAGTTGTCTCCTTGGGTGTATCCCGGCTTCTATGGCAGATTGTTTTGACACTCTGGGCCCCAAAGTGGCTGTGAAATTCCAAAGATCACAAAGAATAACTGTGAGCTCTTGGAAGCCAGCTTTGCAGTTCATACCCATTTTTTCATCTAATCAATGCCATATGCTGGTTGAGTTCAAACTTGTTCATCTTTCAAAGCCCACTAAATTGCATTTTTGATTCAGTTAGATCTTGCTGTAAAGTCCTAGCTCATGGCAGCCATGACACTCACCCTAGAGCTGAAGGTGGTCAAGAGAGACTGAGTTTCTCTTGCCTTGTTAAGTGATAGGATCATGTCTATATCAAGTCTACATGAAATAGTTTCTTGATGAGTTGATGAGAAATACCTGTCTCATAGCATCATGTTGGACCCCCAGCAGTCGGGATCAGCTGTGGTTTTAGTCCCTGTCCCTGCACCAGGGGGCTGCATTCTGCCCACTCACCTGTGTAGGACTCCTTAGTAAGATCTTAACTTGCTGTGTTTGTGTCTCCTGAGTGTTCAACTTGTGTGTTTGGGCCATTTATAAGAGGCTGTGTGTTTAATTATTGAGTGAGCAGAGATAATTGGACTGGTTGCAAGTGGCAGCATTATGGATAAACTTCTTTGGGGTATTTGGAAATGTGTTACTACTGAAATACAGTGGTGGAAGTGCAACTGCAGGCAGAAATCCTGCATCAGTTTTCTGACTCCTTATGCGTATTTCTTCTCCAGAGTCAACCTCACTTCAGTAGGTGTTTCTGTTTTAGGAGCATTGAGTTGGTCTTAGGATACAGAGCTGCTTGGGCATTTCCAAGAATAGGAAAGGGTAAGCTGGTAAGTTTCTTCAACTAGATTTAGGAATTTGCAGGATGCTGTATTGATGGAAAATGCTGAAAGGAAGCTTTGAACTTCCAAGGGAGTACAAGAGTTGGGACTAGGCTGGGAGAGAATTGCTTGAGCTGGATTTGATCTGAAAGTCAGTAGGGAAAATGTCTGCGGAACTGTGAGCTGCAATTTTCCCACATCTGACAATAACTGTAGTTTCAACTGGAAATTTAAAAAGAAAACAGAACACAATGCAAATGCTCACAATTAAAACAAAAAGGGAGTTGTGGCAAAAAAAATCCCATATTACCAAACACAACATTGTGGTTGAAGACCTTCTCACAATATGAATATAGATTTTGTTACCTAGATACTGCCATTGACAGAGATTGTTCTTCCTGTGGGAAGAACACGTGGCTGATGGTTCTGTGTTTTGCGTGAGGATGAAATGTAAAGGTGTGGGATTTTCAGAAGGCACCTAAGCTGCTTAGCACGAGTTTCCCTGGAGCTCCTTCCCTAACTGACTTAGCCGTGCTCAGCCGTGCTCAGTTTGTAATTTTAGGCTTTGTTTTCAGTGGAGAAAGTGTCACTCTAAGCACTCAGATACAACAGCTTTTAGCAAAGGGCCAGCAAGAACAAGTAAGTGCTCCCACAATAATCTCCAAGGCAGTTCTTAGAATTCTTAGCATTCACAAGTGAAGAGTTAAAACCTGGATTATTGCCCTAAAACGTGATATCCTCCTGCACAAAGGTGAAATGCCACTCTGGCCATGGCATGGAAGTTAAGGTATCTGTCCCTGCCATATAAGCAAGCTGGGTTGGCATATGCACACCTGGATCATGGGGGAGATGGGTAGATGTCCCCAAGGGACTTTAAACAGTTTCATGTCAGTGTGCTATACAAGCATTCTGTGCTTTCATAAAGTACACATCAAAGTCTGTAAGTAGGCCTGCAAGGTAGAGCAGATCCAGCAACTGTAGTGAAGGTCTTTTCCAACCCAAATGATTCTATGATTCTGACAGTGTTTACATCTTCTGCTATTTCTGACCAGAAAAGAGGATATTGGATAAAATATAGACAGAGAGGTTGAAAACTGTTTTGAATATGAGACTTCAAGCCAGTTTCAATCTGCTACACTTAGTGTCTAAATTGAGGTGAGTCTGAATATATTTTTGTAAGAGAGAAGCTCTTTAGATCAGATCCTCAGCTGATGGAGATTGGAATTACATCCTCTAAGTAAGGAAAGTACTTCTGTTTTGCACCAGCTGAGAATCTGGTGCACAATTTCATGAATGCAACACCAATTCCCTTTTTTTTAATGTATGTATGTATATTCTTTTCCTACTTAGATAAGAGTTCTATTAATAAAAAAATAAAATACCCAAGTAAAACCCCTTAATCTTTTCTCCTTCCCAAGAAGGTTTAAACTACTATGGAAGGCAAATTATGCAATAAAAGAATTGAAGAATTCTGTCTTATCTCTTGTTTTTTCCTCTCAGTTAGTTTGATTTGTGGATTTGAGAGCACTTTGCTTGTGTCACCACTTAGTCAGTGACATCTTCTCACCACTGCTTTTTAGTCAGTTCTTCCTGTGTTTAGTGAAGTTTTCATACAGTACAACAGGAAAGGTAAAAAAATAAGGAAATGTAGATGCAAACAGAAATTAGCAGAAGCATTTCTGAGATATCTGAAATAGACAATACTTACTTGTAACTTAAAAGTAATTACATTTTTTTTGATTGATGTTTGTTCATGCTTTTTAATGTTATTTCTTGTTGATTTGAAAATGTTTCTAAGCATCACAATCTACATTTTGCCTCTTCTTCTTGTGCAGAATCATATCTTTGTGTAAGTGTTCCCAGGCTGAGTGGTTAACAAAATATTGCTCTGCATCTTTAATGCTGCTGCTGCTGTTTAGCCCTAAATAATTAAGGACTTGCCTTGCAGTGATTTACCCCTGTGATTATTTACCTTTTACGGACATACAGAGTTCTGATGAACTTCATGTCTGTATTTTCCTCCCACATGCAGCTGCTTTGGTTTCAGGAATATAATGATGCCTTCAGGACATCAGTAGGATAATGCCTGGGGAGAGATTCATGCTCAGAATTACACTAAGAGTGGGTATGTACCTCAAGGTACTTACAGGACTTTCAGGTGTTGGTTTCAGAATTAAGTCCATAGTTTCACAACCCAGATAATATAAGAGAGGTGCCAGAGAGGGATTCCAGGATGGGAATGTAAGGACAGGCTGTGGAGTGCTGGGGCAGGAGTTGGTATCCCCTTCCTGCAGGATGCACTGGACAAATCAGCAGGGATTGGCTTCACCTTTGCTAGCTTTGGCTGTTTCCAAGGGAAAAACATCTAGGCAAAGCCAGTCTGCTGATAGCATTCACAGAGTACCTGCTATCTCACCCTGAGACATGCATGTCTTCTCCATCCCCTCTGGAACTGCACAAGACAATGGCAAAGACAAACTATATGAGAAAAACTCTGCTGTAGGCAGTTAATGAACAAACTGCAGAAGCTTTAAGGGAGGCGGCTGAATCTGACAGGTCAGTCTGATGGTTAAAGCCATCCAGATGTTGACCTCCATACTTTGAAAAGTATGACAGCCTGATGCTATTTTACCCCCAAAAGCCAGGCATCCTCAGACGGGCACATAAACTTAGAAGTTAGGTTTTGGCATGGATTTCTCTTGTGTCTAAAATGGAGCTGAGTCAGCCCTCCCCTCATAATGCTGTTGTAAACATAAATGCTCTGACAGTGCTTGAAAAAGTCAAGGCTGCAGTGATGAGCAATCTGGAAGAGCCCAGAGCAAACACAGGCACCTCAGTTTTCAGAGTAGGGCTTGGGCAGCAAGTCAGAAATGAGGGATGGGATCACTTGCTAAGGAGAAAACAAAACTCAGAATAGATTTTGACTAAGTGAGAATCATCCATCCATTGCACTAAGTAAGGATGGTCCTGTGTGCCAGTTGTTTAGTGCTTAAAAGACTGTCTCGTTATGTGTCCACACAAACTGTCCACATGGACATTAATTCTGGAATTTCCTGATTTTTCTTGGCAGCTTCAGTCATGTTCGTTACTATGGGAGTATGTAAGTGTTATTCATATATGAAACCAGTTTTACTGTCTGTTTCTTCCTAAAAAAATGGGTAGTCAGATTATTATTTTTTCACAGAAGATTGTCCTTGTAATGCATTTTAAAATTTGCTTTGAAGCTACTGCTTTCCTGCATAGAAAGTGTCCCTTCCAAACCATTTTTTTGCTTTTAAGAAATATTTTTCTTCCCTCTCTTCTTCCTGCATTGCTGCTGCATGTTGTTTGTTTCTGCCCAGCTCTTCAATAGCGCTGAACTAATGGTGCCCCTTTATTGGCAAAAGAAAAGCAGAAACCCTTTGTTTTAAAGAGAAAAGCTTAGGCAAAAACTCCCAAACGCACAGTCTTAGCAAACCATGTACAGTGTGCAAGATGAAAGCCACATATAATTAAAAAGGAAAATGCCCTGTTCATGGAAACTTTCCATGTTTGTTGGTTAGCTAGTCCATCTTTCTCGTGTCTTCTTGTCCGTGAGGACTTCCCTTTCAGCCCTGCCTGGGTGGCAGTGAGCCATGCAAGGTGTGTCCACACGCCTGGAGGTGGATGGCAGACCTGAGGAGTGCTATCTGTGTGTGCAGCTGTGCTCGGAGGTAGAAGGAACCTGTTCCCTAATCCTGATGACATGCCTGCCTCAATGCATCTTTGGGAGAGTCCCGCTTCTGAGTGGCTCCATTTGGCTGAAAAATTGGATGAACAAGTGCTGGAATACACAGTGCTGTGCATGAGTTCCCGGCTGTCAAAAGCCAGTGAGAATTACTGAAACAGTGGCAAGGATGGTTATTAACAATAATGAAGTCGATGTTTTAAACTGCTCTTTTTCATCTTGAGGGAACTTCTGCCACTATTAACATCTTCACTCTTAAAAGGCCCAGTATCTACTCTGTAACCATGTTTTTGAGGATGGGAATGTTGTAATTAGATGAATCTTGTGATCTGAAGTTCTCATTACACTCTGAACTGGACTGACTCAAGCACTTTGTGAATGGGGGAGAAATTCAAAGCAGACACATAGGATACTATCTGAAAAATCAAACGTGTGTGAAGAGGCATGGGGATATTCTGCATACAAGTGCCATTTCTTCAAATAGGTTAACAAACAGCATCTTCCCTCGGTTGTGATGAGCTAGTGGGTATTTATGCTGTTGATCTGATACTTAGACCTCTATTTAATCAGGCAGAACTGCTCTTCCTCTCAGGTTTTCTTATGCTGTTTCAGTTAAACTCAGTGGAATTACCCTTGTCACAAAATCATTTTGGGTTTTTCTTATCAGGCTTGCGGGTTCCAAACCGCTTTGAGCATGTGCGCAATCCTGCAGCAGCTCTGCTTCTCATTACTGCTTCCAGCACCTAGAGGCCTTCACTCCATGCTGGAGAGAGTCTAAAATCTCTTGATATTCTGCTTTCCATTTATTTGTGTGTGTTTTTAGAGGTAAGCTCAAAATATGTACGGGGTAGGAGTTTGCTATGCCAGGGCTTTATGCCCTGGGGGTCCTTGTTTAAAATTGAATCCTCTGTGGAGTCCTCTTGTATCCCATGCTTTGGTAGAGCCCCACCTGGACCTGATCCTTGGAGTGGAGGGGTCTTCTTCATCTCCAGAGCACTACTGTGGTAAATACTGGTATTGGCTATATGGAAAGATTATCTTTTTGCTTAGGATTATCTCAGTACAGAAGCTTGGTCTTTTCTACAGAGCGTAATTACCACTGAGAAATCATGAATCAAAGAAATCTTTCATTTAAAGATGTTGTAGGAACTTGATCATTCCAGCAAAAGTACATTCAGTCTTTGTTTTCAGGGGAGCTTGTGAAAAGATATGGTTCCACCCAAAGCAAGGAGTGTTCACTTCTATGTTTTGGTCTTGAAATTCCATAAAGATTCCCTCTTATCTGCTGTAGTTTAGGAATCAGTGTTTAACTGTTCAGTGCAGGAAATCTGCTTCTTACAGATAAAACAGAGAAACAGGAGGAGTGATCCTGGCAAGCAAAGGTAGATGGGCTGTGTACCAACCTCATGAATCCCTCTCTCTGTTAGGACTAGGTATGAACTTTTCTTTTCCTCCACTCCTGTCTGGAGTGTGTGATGGAGATAGCAGGAGCAGATGCCCTGCAGCTCCCTGTGTCTTGTGGTGCCCGAGTGCAAGCAGAGGTGGTGGTCTGTTCTTTAGTCCCTGGGCACTCCCTGTAAATCGGCTGCATAGGGAGAGACTCGCCCCCTCTCCTAGAGATCAGAGACTCCAGCACTCTGGGAGTATTCTCATTCCTAATATCAGTTCTCAGCAAGATCAGCAGGTGGTAAGATTTGTCCTGGTGTCTGAGAGACTGTCCCTCCTGCTGCCTCTCCCAGTGCACCACGGCTTTGCGATGTCTCTGCCACGTCTACCAGCAAGTCCTCTGCAGTGCTTGGAAGTAACAAGGTTCTTGTTTAGGCAGGAGCATCACAATGTAAAATTCACATGGGGTCATCCCTCACTAATGGTGACCGGTTCATTCCTGATGAAATACCCCGCAAGGATGGAAGCTTGTGTTTGGGATGAAACTGCTGACATCAGTTTTCTCTGTGTCTCCTGTCACCCTCCATGTTCTTAATTCACATCCTGGCATCTTTACCCAGATTCTGTCCCTCTCTGTGTTGCCTCAGGCCACATGGAGTGGAACAAAGCATCTGGTCCTGCCCTTCTGGGCTACAATTTGGAGAGCACACAGGCCCCTCTCTGCTGCTGGGTGCTGCCAGTTCCTAGGCCAGCCTTCCTGTTCTGGCGCAGCAAACAAGACAGTGCTTTCTTTTTCCTCTGGGCTTTTATGCTGCCACAGTGCTATATGTGGGATTTCACTGGCATCAAAAAAGCATGAATGTGGTAAGACTTCTGCATATAGGGCAGCAGTGCTTCTAAACACCATGCCTAACCTGTTTTTTAAACATCCAAAGAGACTGTTTCTGTTGCCTCCCTAGGGAGACAATTCCACTTCTCATCTGCTTTTTATAGCTGTGACTCTCCTCCTGATATTTAACCTTAGCTATTTTTTCTTTTGGTGCAGATTATTTGTCTTTCTAACACTATCTTTTGTGACTGTGAGTAATTCCTGTGCTCAGTTTACACTAGGGTAGGCTGTAGTCGTATGTCTAGCATTGATTCCATTCTAGTCTATCTTTATCTTCCAATCCTCTTGTCTCTTTTTTATTACTAATTTTGAATGGTTTTGCTACCCTTATTCACTAGTTTATGAGGGACCTAAATTACAAAGTCATTTGATGCTTTGGAAACAGAGGCCAGTACATATGCAGACCCCTTAACCTTATCTCTGCCTCAGTTGCCTGCCAGTAAAATGGAAATAAAGAGCATTTCTCCACCTCGTTGAGATGGTGAGAGGGCAGGACGCAGGAATCATGGCAAGGCACAAACGTATTGCTGCGATGAAGGTCACGTAAGTACATCATAGAGTACTCAGTGGTGCTGGTGCCCCAGCTGCACAGTGCTGTACATGATCTCCTTAGCTTTACTTAGCCTTTGTGCAGTAGTGAAACGAGATAATTACAAAGTGGAAGGAATAATAACTTTGTATTGTTACCATAACCACTGAGGTATTAGACCCCGATACCAACGTGATTATCTCAGACACAATAGTAAGGTGATTATTAATAATGCTAAAGGACTTACTACTTAGCCTGCAATTTTTGCGTCATTTCTTTAAAGACTCCTATCTTTTCCATCAGCCCCAAGCCTGTGTGAAGTGGGTATGAGTTGTTGCCTCCTTGTTATCTGTTTTTCAGTGATGAGAAAATGAAACAGGAAAACCCCCATGAGACCCAATTTGCAAATTCAGGGACCTAAGCACCAAGGTAGCTTTGTGTGCATCACTTGTCTTTATGCACCAGAACTGCTGCGGACAGGCTGGCAGGTGAGACTCTAGCAGCTCAGGTATTTACAGATCTGTAGTCCTTTGCTCCTTTCAGTTCCAGCTAGAAACAGTTCCCTTGTTTTCCTCGTCACCGGGGATAGTTTCAGAAATGCGGTATTTTTATGCTCAAGTTGGCACGTGTACATACAAACCCAGGATTTAAGGTGCAGGTGCTGCATCTGCAGGGATTTGGGTGTCTCATTGCGTTAGGATAAGCTGGAGGGACATGATGCAGCACACCAGGAGCCCTCCTGCTGCAGAGCCAGCCACTGAGGTATCTGCCGTGGGTTTTGCAGACAGATTCAAGAGGTGACAGAGAACTTTTTCATGCAGCTGAGGTGCAAATATGGTTTTGATGTGACCAAGCCACATCTCAACAAAGCCAAGACCACTTCTTGCACATACTCTGAGCAGCAAATACCACAGCAGCCCTAAGGAGGAAACAAGTTCGGGTTCTTTTTTCCCCTCAGAAAATTATTTTCAAGGGCAAAAAGCTTCTGCATATCGTCTCTGGGGAAAGGAGACCCAGCATTTGGAGCTGGCCTTTGTCAGTTCTTGAAGGAGTTTGTGAAACTTTTCAGCTTGAGAATGTTTGAGCTTGGAACCCAACAGTGATGTGAGGCCTTCTTTCATTGATGCTCGGAGCTGTGTTACAGGGCCGTGTGACAGGGAGAATGGCCCCTGACATTTTTGACAGCGTATGTTTTAAGGTGTAAGAGAGGTATTTTTGCCATCTGGAAAGGAAGCCAAAAGAAACTAAAGGAGGACAGAAATAACCCATAACCCACGCCACAGCAGAGTTGAGGAAAGCTGCTACTGATGTATTCTCCTGAGCTCTCAGCAGCCTGTAATTATGAATTGGCTTACAGCTAAGATATTGATGGATATCACTCAAGAAGGAAAATGAGAATGTCTCCATTTTTTTACAGTGAACCTGTACTGAACTCTGTGTGACTCTCCTCCTATTTATAACCCTGTGTGAAGTTCAAGGAAACTTGTCCTGGAGGTTTCCCATGAGAGGGAACTGTGTTTTTACCTGACTAAAGCTCTCTGGATATTTTCCCATTTTTTATTTGATCTAAGTGTGAACTTTCTCCACCCTCTGCCCCTCCTTCCCTTCTGGAGTGGTTAGAGAGGTTGATTGCAGCCAGGATTACACAAGAGATGCCAGTTGCACACATGTTTTGCATAACTGTGCTGTGTTGATTTCAGACAGGGTGCCCCCAGTTCCCTCCCTGCCTTGCAACAACGAGTCAAGATCTCTATCTTCATTCCTGAAGCTGGAGAAATGCTGGTGAGGCCCTGACTATTGAACCTTTGACAAAGAGCACCTGGATGGGACGCTGCCCAGCAGCACAGAGCGATCCCTGTGGAAGAGCCTCTACTTAGAAGTTGTTTGGGCTCTTTGTATCAAAGGTGCAAGAGTTGTTCTGCCACTGGGAAGGGCTGCAAGTGGTCGGTGCCAGCTGCTCTGTGTTAAGGGAATGTGCTCCCCAAGCACATGTCCTTTCCTTCTATTCCAGCAAGAGGCATAAATGTTCTCATGTGCTCTTAGACAGCCAAGGACCTCTCTTGGTGAGACTCCTGACTGGAAAATTAAGACAGGCTCATCCCAGTGCTCATTTTGGGACTAGTTCAGTGTGGCTTTTATCTTTAGAAGCAGTGAAGTCTGCTTGATTTCAGTGAGATTTAGGGGCTTTGACAGCCTAAGCCATCGCCTGTGTTCCAGTTCCTTTTGCCAGGAAATAGGTACTTTCTTCCTCCTGCCTCGTTTATTTGGCGTGCAAGTCAAGACCAAACTGGGTGGGGCTTTGAGCAACCTGGTCTAGTGAAAGGTGTCCCTGCCCATGGCAGGGGGGGTTGGAATGGGATGATTTTCCATCCCAAACCATTCTGTGATTCTGTGACAACAGCACAGGGTCCTCCCCAGCCAAACAGAGCTGGGGATGTTCCTAACTGGTGTTGCCTCATGGGACAGAGCTGGCCTCACAGGTAGCCAGAGCCCAGATGATTTAAGGGCTTCAAGGTCTTTATAAAAAATAGATCACATGCAAAAAATACACTGCGGAGAATCTGACGTTGGGATTTTTATATAAGAAAAGTGACATGGGCCATAGACTCTCTCTCACTTGGATACCCTTCATGTGCCTGCATTTTGCTCGTTTCCTTGGAGACAGTGTCTTGTCTGAGAGCAGTTAGCCTTGGCTAGGAAAGGCCTGACATTTCTGGTTTGTGGGATAAAGCTGTGCTGATGAATTTTCCAACAACCACAGAGGCAGGATTCAGTACAGACATAAGCAGTTCTGAACAGGGTTATCATGTGGGCATCTCTAATACCTCTCTGGGGACACCACTGAAGTCCCTGGTGTGAGAGCAGGGTTCAAAGATCCTCGAGGAGAGCCCAGCGATCCCTGTCCCTCAGGTATCAGAAACGTTTGACAAATTTCTGCCTTCCCTTTCCTTCTTCCAAAGAGCTGAGTCAGCTGGACTGGCATGTCTGGAACTCTGTGGCACCGGAGCAGGCAGTCTGCCAGCAGCATTACACTCCGCATCCAAAGGAACACGTCACTCCTCTCTCTCTCTCCTTTTTTTTCCCTTTGCAATCCCCACCCTCTCCCTTTTATTTTTCCTTGTTGATCCGTGTAGGTGAGTCAGAGAAACCTGCTCATCCACAGCCTGTTCCTTCTTGCCAAATCCTGGAGCAGCACTCCCAGTTCTTGGTGGGTGTCAGGAATAGGTTATGAAAACAAAAACTGATACAGTCCATGTACTGGGTATGGAGCCCATAGTGTAAATGCACACTAAATTTGCCACTTAGAATGGCTTCCTAACAGAGGGATATCTTTTATAGGAGACACCTTATTCTGGGATTCATACATACTATTAGTTTTATTCCTATAAAACAGCAGGATGGAACAGGGAAATTATTTAAGGCATAAATTGGAGAACCTTTGGGGAGAAAATCCACCTGAATTCCACCGGATTTTGAAACAACGGAAGAGTGGAAAATTTCAAGTAGGCAAACAGGTGGTTCATGGAAGTGGTTTTGACTGATGTTTTGGTATCAATTGTAGTTTTACTAATCTGAAGAAATTCCATGGATATTGTCAAATTTCCTCCGAGTTTACACTATTGATGAATTTCTGACCCCAGGAATTAAAACATCGTGCATCTGGATTCCCATATCAGATACTTACAAATAAGAGTGCAAGGTGATAAACTGGCCTTTTTATTTACCTTGCAATATTTATTTCATGAGTGGGAAGGGAGTGAGTGAGCAAACATGCAAGGTAACTTTTCCTCTTTGGCCAGCTGACTCCAGCAGCCAGGTGTCTAGCTTGGGGTGAAACTGCAGGTGTTGGTAATGCTGTAGGGTCAGGTGTGTCTCACTGTCCATAGCTACATTTCCATTAGGCAGCATCAAATCTTGATTTTTGACAGCTTGTGTTGGAATGAAGCTGTTCAGCTGCAAAGAATAGATCATTCACCAGGAAAAGTGCTTTGTTGGACTTCTATGTGCCATAGTAAAATGTCCATGTTAGCTATATTGTAAAAAATGCATCCATTATGTTCATATGGTCTTTCACAAGCAGTGAGTTTGTTCCAAGGGCTAAAAATGAGCCAACTTTGAGAGGCTGCAAGTACAGTTCTGGCTGAGAAGCATGAGATTTCTGCCTTGATCAGCATGAAGTGCTGGACTGCAGGCCCTGGGACGGGATCACCCCTTGGTGAAGAGAATGGAAAGGTCATTCTGTGTCTGGTTATATGTAACCATCTTGGTGAGGTACAGTAATTTCTCTGGGTTCCAGCCCAAGAGAAGAGGAGAGGAAGGTTTACTGCCCAGCCACCTTCAGCAGGGGAGGAACCCAGAGGGCTGATAAAAAGGGATTTGACAAAGGCAAGACATCAGTGTCACAGGTGGGAATGAACCCAGATGTTCTAAATTCCCATCTGCTGACTCAGTTACAAGACTTTCCACACAAATTAAAAGAACAGATGTAAAAAAAGATAAAGTGTTTTTTTTTTTCTTCCAGGTATTGAGGAACAAGAAAATTTACATCCTTTTTTCTCTTGATTCAGACTTGTGGGTGAAATCACCTATTTCAAAGAGCCTAGTGTAGCTTTCAGTATGATTTTTTTTTTTTCATCAGGGAATGTAGTTAAGTATATTCAGAGTTTCCTAAATTCCCTGTTTTTACAGGAAACCTTTTTAAAGTGTTTCTGGATGCTTAGAGAGCTATTTTCTGTTGTCCGTCCAGCTTTTCTGTCTTTACTTTCAGCCTAAGCAGTTGCTTTTTCTTCCCTTCTTTTCTTTTTATTCCTTTTGGTTTAATTTCACACCCGTATTTAATTCCCTTACATTTTGTCTACCTCCCTTTGAGTCACAATTATTTTCTGAATCTATCCAGGACATGTAGTGCAAAGCTAATTGCACCAAAAAGGAAACATCCTAAAACCCCAAATCATTCCTTCCTTCTTTCCTTTCTACTCATTCTCTACTGAACAAACCTAAAAAATCCTGGTTATTAAGAAAGTACTCTGAAATTGTTGGGTTTTACTTTTTGTATTGAAACAAACAATGAACAATGCCCTCCCCCCCCACCAAAAAAAAAAAAATCACCTAGGAAAAATATTGAGACTAACAGGAACTTCAGAATTTTCTTACCTAGAAAAGATTAATCTAGCTTCAATATCAGACCTAGATACTTGATGTAGAGGTTTGTGCTAGAACAGAAGCTGTCCAGTATCTGATTCCTCTCTTAAAGGGCCCCCCCATCCTTTGAAAGATACCTTTACTGTTAATTTTGTTGTACTTAGAATTGTTTTCCTACAAAATGGTCATGACTTCCTCCTGCCAAATACTGTGGGAATTCTGACTGCGGAGCAGTAAAGACCACTGGTGTAGGTGAGAGAAGTCCCACCTTTATTTGGAGCTGCTCTGCATCGTTGGTGATAAACACACATGTTGTGAGGCAGGGAGCAAGAGCAGGGGATGGGAAGGCTGCACAGGTGGAAGGAGACAGTCAGCTCTCTTGCTGTTTGACTTCATTTGACACTGGTGCAAGACGTGGCAAAACTGCATGCCTGAACAGCAGATCTTGATGAGGGTAACACCAAGGCATGGGTCACACTGATTCCTGGGCAGTTAGAAAAGTGTGAATAACAATTTTCGTGTCCCAAAGGAGCCCATTAGTTTCACAGCCTGACCTGCTTTTGGAAGCAAGATTTCCTTCAATGCTGGCCTTGATCAAAATAAGTGAAAACTCCCAACATCAGTGGTTAGGAAAAGAAGAGGAGCTGTCAGTATTACTCTTCCCAAGTTGCTGTTATCTTCATGACAGCTTGGTCTTAATTGTCTGTTTCCAAAACTTTGTTTCTGACAGTGACAAGAAAAGGGAAAACTTACAGGAAGGGAATGTTTTCTTCCTACCTGCTAATACAAGACATAAAACTGAAAGGTGCCAGGTACTAAAAGATGCTTTTTCTGACAGAGGAGCATGTAGGTGGAACAGGGGAAATCATTGCCACGGGATGAGAAGAAATGAGTTAAGGGCTTGCTCAGTGATTTTATGCAGGAGAAAACTTACCTAGTGTTACAGTGAAAGCTAAACATGGTGTCTATCTATCTCCTGTTGTTTATATAGTATAGGATCCCTGGTAGCACTTTGGCACTGCCTGCTCCAAATAATTCTTAGATTCTGTTGGCTTTGTAATGCTGAGGGGCTTCTGCAGGATATGCAAAGGGGCTGCACTTGGAATAAATGCAAACTGCACACAGCTGATATGAATTGGCTTCAGGGTATTGATTCCATAGAGAAATCTGGCCCAACATCTACATTTGTTTAACCCAAAGAGGAAACAAAAACCCCCAAACAAAAGCTCTTGTGAAGGGAGTGTTTGTCCAGCAGCATTCCTGATCTGCACTGAGGTACCCACACCCTGCGCTGCCCCTGGGAGCTGTTCCTCCCCACCTGCAGTCAAAGCTCGGCTTGCATGGATGACGTGTGCATCTCCAGGCACCTCCTGACATTCCTGCTCAGCTGTGGCACTGACAGGGGGCAGACAGGACAGGGCAGAGAGGAACAGCAGGCCAACCTAAACTTGTTCTCATTTTACCTGCTTGCTCTGTTGCTGGAGCAGGGTTAAAATGAAGAGAAGCCAACAAGCACATTTTGGAAGGTTTGCCTTGTGATCCAATTAACACTCTACTTATCAAGTCAACTTTATATAATGTTAAAGGTCTGAAGTGGAGTGGAAAGTACAGAGCTGGTACACAGAGTTAAGGTTTAACCTCTTCCTTCAGCCTGTTCCCACCCACATCCAGATAACATGGAGACATTGCAGGGTGAACTTTCCAAAGTCACCTCTTGTATTCCTTAGAGGGCCTCTATCCCTTTTAAAAGCTAGTGATGATAAACCTGGCTGCTTGTAAGTCACTTTGAAGCCAGCCAGGTGATAAAACACCAGTTATTTTGTGGACTTCCTGGTTTGTGTTCATTCATCTCAGCACCAGAGTGCAATCTAAACAGAGTCCTTTTCTAATATTATTTAAACGTTTCAGAATCCATGTAGAATTCCTAGCAACCCCACCAGTGCTGGGGTTCTGGACCTTCTGGGACATGTTGGCGTGGGACTTGGACAGTGCATCCAGGTCAGTGGCCTCACAGCATTAAGTGCAGAACATTTGCACTTGAAATTTTCAAATATATGTGGGGAGAGAAATCAGAATGCTTCATTGGCATTAATGTAAACTAAAAATTGAGTGTCAGGTTCATTTTGCCAGATATGAAGGAAGGAAACAGTTGACCATGAGAAATCCATGAGGAGAGCTTCTGTGTAGTGCAGTATATGTTTCTTGAGACATAGAATTGGAGCATGTACCTGTGAATTCCATCTCTTTCAAAACTAAATGGAACATTATTGTCCCTATCTGTGTTTTCCTTGATTTGATGCATCATTTATTTGCATGTTTTCACACAGACAAGTACATTTTCCTTTGTTTTTTGCACATACACAGATACAACATACAAACCTGCAAAGTGAACAGGTGCTACAGGAAAAAAATGTGCTGCATCTTCTGTGCTGAAAAGGAAGAAAATGGGGTGTAAGATTCTTGCTTTTTCTGGGTTTGAATGGGTGCCGCAAGATTGCGGCAGGAGCTGTGTGAATATTTGGACAATTTGGAAGATTTCAGTAATTCTGTGACTGTGCCAATGAAACAGGAGTTTTGCTTGTTTGTTTGTTTGTTTGTTAAACTTCTGGTGCAAAAAGGGCACCTATTTATTTATAACCCTGGTGGCAGATTGAAACATTGTTTTATCTATAAAATTCTGCAGATTAGTTAATAAATAAATACAATCTAATGAATCATATAGCACAGCCACTAATAGCTGCAAAATAAATTGAAACATCTATTAAAGTAATAACAGGCTGCAGGCAGAACCTCCTGAAGGTACAGATAAGGACCCAACCCCTTAGATGAGCGCTGATATTTACAGAATTACTCCAGATTCTGGCTTTGTAGTTCCTATAGACAGAGTATGGATAGGAAAAGTTTCTCTTCACTAGTGCATTTACTTGTAGCCAAGCTGTAGCGTGGATGAAGTCCTCAGGGTTTATGTATAATCTGGTGTTCAGCACTGCTCGTTGTGACATATCAAGGGAGAACTGGACACTGGTACAGTACTCACTGCTTGCTGCTTATTTGACAGTGCTGTAAACAACTGGCAGGCAGATGCAGGTGTCAAGCTGCTGCTTTGTGCCCTGGAGGTGTTTATAGGAGAGGCAGGCGTGTCTAGAAAACACCAGGGTTGGAGGTGCAATGTTTTGCCATTGTTTCACGGGGTGCTGATGTACCCCGAGTATCCAGCTGCTTTTCACTGCCAGCTGCAATAGGACTTGGTAGCTGCTGACAGAAATCACTTATCATTGACTGCTACTGTGCAAAAAGTCAGGACAAGCTGCTTTTCATTTGCTGAGAACCTCACAAAATGTTGTGGCTGTTGAACAGCCACATATATATCAATTGCAATTGATAGTAATGTTGACTAAGAGGCACTGGGCCACGAGGTCGTGAAGTCAGTCCAGTGCTCTATTGCGAGCTGCAAGTCAAGACCTCTAGGTAGGCTTCTCCTGTTGTACTGCTACATTTTGAGTCTTTAACCTTTTGACATGTCCAGAAACCTTATTAAGAGCAAATCTACTTGTGTGATCTTTTCTACCGCATGATCTGGTGAGCGAGCCCTTTACCACATGGCCTCATGAACCCTAATACTTGGCCCAAAATATGTTAATCTAAAAGGTCCTTGTGAAATGGAGACATCAGAATTCTGTGAGGTCCAGAAACGTATCCACATCCCTCGAAACATACCCCAGGTATTGCTGTCTGTTCTTGGACTGGGAAGATTAAAAAGTTAATATGAAGTTTTCATAATGTGACTAGAGATTTTCTTCTTTCTGAAAATTACATTGCTTTAAGATGTCACAGGCTGGGCCCTCAGGAGAGGGTGCACTTGACACTGGGCGTCTTCAGTCTGTGTGTTTGTGTGCTCTAGCCTTTATTTTAGATGTTTATACATTGTGACTTCTGCATGTAGGTTGTCTTGGACAATCTTGGGCTGGTTGTGGGACTTGACCTTATTTCTGAACTCCAGTATATATGAGGCGTTTGCGTGTGTGTGTGTGTGTTTGTGTGTGTGTGTGTGTGTGTGTGTGTGTAATCTCACCGGCAAAAAAAAAAAGCAACGCATCAAAGAGCCCCCATGAATTTCAATTAACACATTTACAGTCATTAAGCACAGCAGTGAGATACAGCTTCAGAGTGGGAGGCAGTTCCCTTTGCAAAGCGACGTGCTGCTCAGAGCCAGCATGGGCTTAGGTCTCACTCTAATTTTTCTTTGTGATTAGTTCGTTCAGGGGTCTGTTATTCATGTAAATATTTTTCTGTGTGAGACTTTGAGCCAAGCAGCTCTAGACAAGCCGAGGTGCACTGTTTAATTACAGTAGCGAGGCACAGCCACTGTGTTGCATCTCCACAGCCTCAGCCCTCCCGCTGCAGCCTCAGCTCTGCCTCGGCCTTCTCTGGCTCTCAGAGCTGCACCCTTGGCGCGGGGAGCTGGAGGTGGGGAGGACAATAGCAGCTGTTATAGCCACCTTCCTGCAACTATTGCACCCTCTCTTTTTTGTCCCATGTGGGGTAAATGTTGCCAAGCTCGGGGCATTTGACATCCCCCTGCACTCGCTGTTTCCCAGTCTGAAAGGACTCCATGCAGCACATGGCCTCACAATGCCACGTTGTTTTATTTCTGATTTGATTTTCTTATTGTTGCTCTGTTCTGTGCCATCCTAAGTATCTCCTCCCGCTCTTTAATGTTCACTCCCATATCTAATATAATCACAGTGTATTATTAAGTCCTTAATTTCTCAGTAGAGGTACCAGTGCTATTTTTCTGTGTCTTCCTACTTGTGAGTACTCCACAAAATTAGCCTGTGTGCATCTGGCAAAGTGCACGAGTTCATTTACATGCTGTGAAGAAGGGAATTATTACCTTAATCATATGTATGAATAATTGAAGCCCAGGAAATCAGGATAACTTGCCTGCAGTCACAAATTTGTAGTGTAACCAAGAGTTGAACTGTATGCTCCCTAGTCCCAACCCAGCGCCTTAAATCACATTTCCTACCTCTGTGTTAAAGCTGATTGTGCTCTGATAAGTCCCATTCAAGGCAAAGGGCTGCTTTGTAGGCACTGTGTGACTGCAGAACAGTTCCCTTCACTTAGGCACCTTCCAGTTTGAGGGAAGAAAACAATTAGTGAATTAATAAAGGTTATGATTATGATGGGGGACTCACTGATATGTTGAGATGCTCAAACGCATCCAGAAAAGGGCAACAAGGCTGGCGAACAACACCTGTGAGGAGTGGGTGAAGGAGCTGGAGTTGTTTAGCCTGGAGAAAAAGAGGCTCAGAAGAGATGTTATGGCTCTCTAGAACTCCCTGAAAGGTGGTTGTAGTCAGGTGGGGATTGGTCTCTTCTCTCAGGCAACCACTGATAGGACAAGAGGATACAGCCTTAAGCTACACCAGGGGAAGTTCAGGCTGGACATTAGGATAAAATTCTTCACAGAAAGAGTTATTGGGCATTGGAATGGGCTGTCCAGGGAGGTGGTGCAGTCACTGTCCCTGGAGGTGTTTAAAAAAAGACTGGACGTGGCACTCAGTGCCATAGTTTAGTTGATAAGGTGGTGTTAGGTCATAGATTGGACTTGATCTCAAAGGTCTTTTCCAACCTAGCTCATTCTGTGATTCTGTGAAGTATCAGCTCAAAAGAACATTTTAATACTGCTCCAGAAAGCTTCAGTCGGAGAATACTGATGTTTGCTCCAGCTCTGGGGTGCTAGGGGCTGAGCAGGAGTTCAGATTTTACAGAAATAAGTCCCACTCAGTGCACTGCTGTCAGAGAGCTCTTGGTCTGAGCCAAAAGTAGCTGCGTTAGATGGCCATGCAGTGCAAAAGTCCTGACTGGCTCCACTTCCACAGTCTGGCCAGGGCAATAGAGCAAAAGTAATGGAAATGTGGGGCAAAGCCTCTGCTCCTTGGGCTGGGCCAGCCCGCGTCACACGGGCAGCAGTGCCCGGCCCTGCCTGAGCAGGACGTGTGAGCGCTCGAGCTGTGGCCATGGACATGAGCGAATGGATGGAGGAGTTCTGCTCTGCTTTGCTGCAGAGGACAATGTGCTACCCAAAACAGGGGGTATAGTGTCAGTGCTCTTAAGGGAGGCAGGATTTTAGCTCACTAAAGTGCATTGCAGCTCTGAACCCATTCCATAAGCCTTTCTCGCTTTATGTGCTTATGGCAAGGTGGTACCTGGGATGCCTTGTTGTTTCCCTTTGACTTACTTTATATTCTGCTATTCACTCCCATCTCTTTTGAGAGCAAAATGCTGTGTGAATGCCTTGCGGGCTCTTTCTCTTTCACTGACCCTTTTTTATGACTGTAAAGAAGTTTCCCTAGGCCCAAGTCTGCTTTCTGTCTTGAATATTGACCTTAGAGTTACACCATCTCATCGTCGCTGCACGCAGACTTCCCAGCTATCAAAGTTCACCCACAGGACTCAAAGTATTCCTAACTCAGAAACACCTTGCTTTTATGTCCTCCTCCTCTTTCCCCTCCTCCCTCCACATGAGCATTTTAATTTCACAAGCAAAATCCATTTTGCTGTGAATTTCGACAAGTTTCACCTGTTTCCAGGGTAAAAATTGTACTTCAAATTTAAATGTCTTTTTCACTGTGACTGTCATAATATTTTCCATTTGAGGCTGAGATTCCACCGTGGGTTTTCTGTGTCATGTTGTCATCTGTCCAAATCTGAGCTTAAATGTGCGGAAATTCTGACATTTCAGTAAGAAATATAAAGTGGGTTTTTTATGTTCTTCAAGTTTGCTTGTTTCATAGGTGTGGCCACTGGGTTTTGCCCAGCGCTCTGGTCTTTCCCAGTTCAACAACAGATCGAAGATTTCTCAAGTTTTTTGGGCTTGTTTGCATTAACTGTGCCATGTCATTTTTGTGAGAATAAGTGACGGTGATTTTTTATCTGATTGTTGATCCTGAAAAGCTGATAACGGAATAATTACCCCAAACCAGGCATTTCCAGCCTGACTTTTCTTGCCAAGAGATGGTTGCGTATGATGCCAAATGTGGTGTCCGTGTACGTGGATCTTGGAGATGGCAGCTTCAAATCAAGCAAACTCAGAGCGGTTTCACAGTGAAAATGGCTCTGTGGTAGAAAGACCTCTCTTCAGTGGGGGTTTTGAGAGGGCTTTGGTAGATGTAGTGCTGTTGGACTGCTTCCCCTCAAGTCAATGCTCTTTAGTCAGAGACTGCTTATGCCCAGTAGTCTGAGCTACGTGTTTTGGGGACAAATTTTGAATATCACTGTTTACCTACACTCAAGTATTTGACAAAGGTTGAAATATTCTTCCTCAGTCATGTGGTTTCATGTCAGGTTGTTATGTGGAACAAAGTATGCTGTTGAGATTATCACTGAAATTGAATTCTCTAAAAGGCTTTTGCCGCTTTCTATCAGGTAATATGAAATACATAGAAATGTACACCCACTGGCAACATTCACTTCCTTTTTTTTTTTTGTCATTAACTTCTTTGAGAATACAAGGGGATATTTGCAGCTATTTCAGTGGCTTGACATTTGTCACAATGATACAATTTCTGAAATGTTGACTGTAATTGCTGCCTCAGCTCACTGAACCTCTTACCAAACAGGCTGTGAGAATTGCTGGTGACACAAACTCCTGCTATCAGAACTGATTCCATTGTGGTCTAACCTGATCAGTTGCTCTTTAACGCAAGCCACAGTCACTCTGTGTAATTTTATAGCGTAAATCTCTGTGTAATTTTATAGTGTAAGATTTTACACCTTTGGGGCTATGATGTGATTCCATCTCTAAGCCAGGGGGGACAGAGTTGGGAAATGAACCCAAGGGAGCTGTGCTTGATACGACTCAACTGGTGCTCACAAACTTCATTCTTTGCAGCTGTGTATTAAGCAACATGACCAACATTTGCCACGTTGTTTATTCTCTTATCTTCCCCCCAGAGAAGGGAATGTGTGTACTGGGCCTATTTCTTTCCTTGAGGAATTATGTTCCTCAAATCCCATATTGCCTGTAGAAATCATGTCTTTAGCATTAACTTTTATCCGCTCTATTAACCTTCAGATTTGATGGACTTTGGGTAGCTGACTGTCCGAGATATCATTGGAAAAGCTCTGCCATGTTGTATGTGAATAGTTACTGAAATGGTTACAATGCAGGGAGCAACAATTTGAAGAGGTCTAATAAAACCTCTTTTTTGACTGTTAGTTATTAATTTTTTATAATATGAGCTTGTAGCGGAATATTTTTCTCTGTGTTAAATGATAATAATATAATTAGTTGTAGGTGCCTAAAATAGCTGCAAACAGTCATCCCTTTTCCTTGTGTCTTGCAGTTTATCTAAGTTGCTTGATAGCTTAGTGTAGCCAAACTGGGTAGGCTAATTCAGCCATGCTTCAGCTCAGTTAACATAATTCCTTCCATTGCACTGGATTTTTTTATTAGACACCACATTAGCTTCTAATGAAGGTGTCAGACTGACAGACATTGATGCCATCTAGATGCACAATGAAGCATTGTAATGGTGATTATAGAAGTCTCTCCATCCTGGGGAACCTCTGGTGTGTTTTCCTAAAGGTGCCTCCAGAATGAACTGGCTGGTTTATGTTTAAGAGCTGAGGCTCAGTCCAGATCGTTCACATTAAGGGCAATTATTCCGGGAATGATAATGAGTCTCTCGCTGGGCCTCCACTGAGAATTCCATTACCAGCATCAGTTATGGCAACAGTGTAAGCAAGTGAGCAAAATAAAATAAAGGCCACAGCAACTCTTTGGTCTAAGACACACTTTTTTGAGGATAAGCCTTATCTCAAAGAAATCCACAGTTTGGATACTTACTAAAAGCAGAGGGCTTTTTTCTCTTGGTGGAAAACTTGGTTGTGCCACTAAAATGTGCACACAAACTTCTTGGGAAAACTCAAAGCTTTCTGCAAGCATGTTCTTTTCATCAAATCCCTTTTTTCATGTCTGAGCCCTCTGCCCAGCTCATTCTTGGCTGTGCCTGTCCCCCCACAGCTTCCCTGCGTTTTCGCATCCCAATGGTGACGGTGCAGTTTGGCTGCAATTAGTACAGCTCAGATTTCATTAAGTAAATGACTCTGAAAAGCTTTCAATATTGGGACAAACCCAATAGAAACATGTAGATTACCCAACAGAGGATGTTCTCAATTTCTTTGGCGAGAAACTAAAATTCTTACCTAAGATTTTCAAAACTCTGGAAGAAGTTTGACCTTCCCCTTCCCTCAGCCAGCTCTGAAGTTTGCAGCCGATGGTATTTTACTAGACTTGCAGCACTGACTTAATAGCTCTTTAGTTATTAGAGGATAAATGTTCATGTTCTACAAGTTTAAATTATATTAAAAGCCTTTATTAGCACCACTTGGCAAAATACCTTCTGGCTAGCTTTCTGGCCTTGGGCTAGGCCATTCTTGTGGTTTCTTAATGACATACTATGAAATGGATATAATTTATGAGAATTTGGTGCCAGGTTTTGCGTGTATTAAGAAGCATTTGCCGTTTGTGCTTAATGCTGCTGAGCAAAATGAAAAAGATTAAAAACTTGAGTTACGTCTTGCATTCATCTGGCTCGATTTTCATTGTACATGGCCTTTTGTATTTTTATGTGTATATATTTATATTATATATTTTTGAATATTGTCTGGTCTGTGAATTACTGGTGATTGTTCAGTTCTGGCATGTAACAGTGCTGTTACCAAAGTTACTTTCAATTCATTTTCCAACCCTCCCTGAGTAATTTTGGCAAAGTATTCTCAATGAAAGAACTCCTCTGAGCCACGTAATAGGTTTCCCCACAGTTGGGAGAAGAATTAGGCCACTGGGGCAGCTCATTTTTATAAAGGCAACTGTGCCATGGGCCAAAGGCCTCAGAAGTTTCTTTCCCACGAGACTTGGTGCTGGGGTGTGATTCAGCTGGTTGGTATTTTCCCCCCTCTCTGCATCTGTTTATTTGCTTTGCCACCAAGGCCGCCTCCTTTTCCTTCTGCTGATACAGTGTTAGTGTGAAAAACGGATGGGGCAAAGCACCTGGCGGGTGGGAGGAGGCGTGTGTGGTGGGAAAATGGGCCTGGGAGAAAGACCTGGGGCTCTAGTAACCTTTCTTAGGTGTCTTTCCATCACAAGAGTTGTTTGTGGCGGGGGCGTGAGCTCTGGTGACTGCAGAAGTGGGCTGCCGTGGATCTGACCCGATGCTCTCATTCTTTCCGCAGTGGGGAAGCCTCACAAGTGCAACTACTGCGGCCGGAGCTACAAGCAGCGCAGTTCTCTGGAGGAGCACAAGGAACGCTGCCACAACTATCTGCAGAATGTCAGTCTGGAGGCTGCGGGGCAGGTCATGAGTCACCATGGTGGGTGCAAACCGCCTCCAGAGCTCCCTTGGACTTGGAGCGTCTCGTGCGGGTTTCTTTCCATCTCTTCCTTCCTTTCGTCTTTGCATCGCTTCCATCGTAGAGGTTGTTTATACTCAGAGAGGCAGGAGAAGAAAAGATGGGCTAAAATCCTCACTCTGTCCAGTTTAGCAGCCCTATTTGTGCTTATTTTGTTTAAGTCGGTATTTCACTTTTCAGTGTGTGTGCATATGCAGACATGAAAATAAAGCCAAGTCACCTGTTCAAAATTACCCAAAAAGTTGTATCATAGAATGGTTTGGGTTGGAAGGGTCCTTAAAGACCCTCCAGTTCCACCCCCCCTGCCATGGACAGGGATACTTTCCACTATACCAGGTTGCTCCAAGCCCCATCCAGTCTGGCCTTGGACACTCCCAGGGATCCAGGGGCAGCTGCAGCTTCTCTGGGCACCCTGTGCCAGGGCCTCAGCACACTCACAGGGGGAAATTTCTTCCCAATATCCCATCTATCACTGCCCTCTGCAGTGGGAAGCCATTCTCCTTTGTCCTGTCCCTCCATCCCTTGTCCCCAAGTCCCTCTCCAGCTGTCCTAGAGCCCCTTTAGGCACTGGAAGGGCTCTAAGGTCTCCCTGGAGCCTTTTCTTCTCCAGATGAACACCCCCAGCTCTCCCAGCCTGGCTCCAGAGCAGAGGAGCTCCAGCCCTTGGAGCATCTCCAAGGCTTCCTCTGGATTCACTCCAGCAGCTCCATGTCCTCCTTCTGTTGGGAGTTGAAGCCATGTATAAAATGTATGATTCTCTTCCCCTTCCCTTCTGATAGTGAGTGATAATTAGAAAAGATAAGGATGGCAGAGGTAGTCAGAAGTCATTATTTTTACCCTCTGTAATATTATCTTATCCCTCCAAAAAAGGGAGGGATGGATGTAAAAATCTCTAGAGCAGAATGGAATTCGATAGTGTCGTAGAAAGTAATTATAACAAAACAAAATGTTTGTATGCATTTACATTTGCTAGTATTAATATGTTAACTAACACTGCATGTGTTAATATACATAAGGACTGAAGATTGCCAAAAAGATTGTTGAAAGCAAGAAATGTCAAACTCTGTGAATTTGTTTTCAGAAATTTCTGGAGCTATTAGTATGGATAATGAGCATAATGTCTCAGACTGCAGGGTTGAAGGCTTATATAAAGCACTAAATGCTAAATGGTAGCTGTCCAAAAATGGTTATAATTTTATTCAAAATTAGTGTCTCACAAACTCTTCTAAAACTGAACTTCTTTTAACTTTGCAAAGTTGTCTTTAGATGTTTGGTACTTGAAATCTTTAAAATTTTCACTATTCGGAAAATATAAAAATGGTACGTTTTCCATTTGATTAAAAATTACCATATACCTACAAATACCAAAAAAAGTTAGGTTGTGGGTAAATGAAAAGGCAAAAGAACACTTCGACTTTTTTTTTTTTTTTCCATTTTGGTTATCATGATTGAGTGGAGTCATAGAACTTCATCTGGAAATTATTTCTGTAAAATCCTTTTTAAAACCCTGAAAATGCAAGCTGAAATAAAATCTATTCAGCATTGCTACTATAGGCTGTTTTGGTGACAGAAATCTCCAAAATTTTTTTAAATAGTACTTTACCTAGGCACATTAGACAGTTTGAGTACACGTTGCCAAAATATTCATACAGCTCTATTAAGTAATTGCTCTCTTTGTAGACACCCTGGAGACTAAAGTCAACATTTAAAATGTCATGGATGTTTTAAAGATACTGACGTGAGTGATTATGTGCCTGAGGTGGCTTTTATCTGGTAAAAGTCAGTGAAAAGGCAGATTTCAGGTCTTTGCTCTTTGGAGGTACCCATTGTGGGCTTGGTCAGCTAGGTAGGAGTTGAACCACTGAATTGATTCCCGACAAAATACACACTCCTGTCTTGTTAACCAGGGAGGGATGCCTTCAGTCAGCCTTTCCTTAGGGAATAACAGGAGGCTGCCCATAGCTATGACAGCCAGGATGTTTGAGATCCTGTTGTGGAGGAGCTTCCCAAATGCCGCTCAATGTCTGGTTTTATTATACAGTTATTTATTAAAATAATAAATTAAAATAATTAACATTTCTCAGGAAATCTAAAGCTTTTTCTAAGCTGCCTAATGCCATGACAAGAAGGGTAAGTCCTTAACCTTGTCTGCCCAAAGAAGCTGCAGTGATTGACCTTGCATTGATTTTTCTACCACCTGAAGTTAAACCAGTGCAAATCCCATGTGGACAGTTCTTTTATTTACAGACTGACTGACTTTGCTTGGGCTTAAAATAGAAGTGTTCACACAACCACTTCACTTTTCTCAACAAAATTAGCTTAAAGCAGCACTTTGAATTCAACTAGTGCCTCTTTCTCCTCCGGGCAAATATGTCTGTGCCTCCCCTGGTGAATGTTTAAGGGGATGTTTGATCCACTGTCTTCATTTAGTTGTTTTGTGAGGGCACAGCGAGGACAGGCAGCAACAGGGAGCTCCAGATTCAGCTGGGACCAGTAATAAATCTCTGCTCACATCCCAGCATCACTCACCTGTGAAGCTCAGCATGAGGGTCATGAGCACCAAGCTGTAGAGGTCTGCAGCAAAGTCCTTTTTCCTGGGACTGTAAAGACACCAGGGAAGAGTACAGAAGTGATAACTCAGCTTAACGTTAGGCCTTATACTAACCCTGAAAAAACTGTATTCATTTCCTTGTCTCCCATGTCACACATGGAAATGATACTCCTAAGGATGACTAAGAGTATGTTTTGGAGACTTATTTTGCATCCCATTGGGCTGAGCTTTCCTGACTCTCTTTCCAAATACTTGGTGTTTTGTTTTTGCTGGGCGTTTTGAAGCACTGGAGTGTGTTTTGGTGTGACTCCTGCTACAACTTCACCATTGCACGCAGAATAGGGAGACGTGGGGATTTTCTTATCCCCACCAGCATCCTGCTCCTCCTGCTTCAACAACACCAGCATTGGCCAACACTAAGCATTGATCCAAATTATTTCTGCTGGGACTAATTGTTCCAGAAAACTGGAAGCAGCCCCTAGAGGGTTTGGATTATTTTCAAGCATTGTGCTCGAGCCCATCAGTTTACAGGCATGCTACAGACATCTACTTTGGTGCTTTCAATTATCTCTGTCTTGCAGATGGCTAGATCACCTGACTGAAGCCATAGAGGAAGCAAGAGAGGAGGAAGGAGGGCTAGTTTTGGGGGGTGGGTAGGAATGTACAAATCTCTGGGTCTCCTTCCATCTTCTTGCAGAGTGCCAGTTGCTTGTCGAGCTGCCCCTCCTTGTGTTCCTGTTCCCTGCTCAGCAGGACAGATGCTGCAAGAGAGATCCCATGATTTTGTTGTTGAAAATTTTCAGCTAAGCAGTGCTGGCTCTGGAAGGAGAAATTAGTCTGCAGTCTCCTAGCTCAGTGTGACAAAAGGGACAGTCCCTGAATGCCAAGAACATGGCCTTTGCAGGAAAGTACAGGGAGAAATGTTGAAGGCTAACTATGGTTTGCACCCAGTTATGTCTTCTTCTCCACTGCCACAAAGCCAAAAGTCCAGAGAAATTCTTCCAGGGAAATGGAGAAGGGTACTCTTTTCAGGAGAAGGAAAAAGAAGCCTGGCCCTAGGCTGTGCAAGGCTCAAAGGCCAGCTCCACATAAAACACACAATGGCCTTGTGTCTTTCCCTCTTACATAGCTGCTTAAAACATCGTTAAAATGCTGGTCCCACAGGACACTTCCCACCAGGGTCCATGGGAATATTTCCTGTCATTTCTCTGCACACACACACTTCTTTTAAATAGCAATATTGTGAGCCTCAGAAAGGAAATTGAGGTTGATGGAGTAATACTAATTTATACCAGCTGAGACTTAGCCCAGTGTCTGGTGTCTGCACACAAAATATTTATCAGCAAAACACACACTGGCTAATTTTTTTACTTCTCTTTTTTCCTCTCTTCTTTCCTTACTGGTACAGCATAAACTTTTTTAATAGTTCATGTGGTTTCTTACAAATTAAGAAGTAAAAAGTTAAAGATATTCGCTATGATAGAAAATAACAATGTCTTCAGGAAAAGAAAGACTGTTCTGAAGACTATCCAAGTTTATGAATTCAGAGTTTAGTCTTAGAAACAGCACTTTGTGTTAACTGCAATTGAGTATTGACATTGTCAGAGGTGGTGAACTCTTCCATGGGCAATCCAGGAGCACACCCTGATAACTGATGAAGAACATCGCTGAACAGAAACATACTCTAGTGTGGGCTTTTCCTGGGCTGGAAGTTTGATTTTAGAATAAAAAAGTCTTCCAGTGCTGAGACTGTAAATGCTCAGCATAAAATGAGTTGCTGTATCTGAGCTAGTTATATCCTGTCAGCTGTTCTTTGGTTGCTCTCACTACCAAGGTAATGAAGTAGGATGTACTACAACAAAAAAGGAATTGCATTTACTGCTGAGTAGATGTGTGCACGAGCTTCTACTACAGAGCAGCTGATTGTTGAGAACTGGTAGTTGTGTGTGATCAGTTTGGTTTCCCTCTTTCTTATTTTGTTTTTCCTTAAAAAAATAATGGAGGCTGGGCTATGTGTCCTCTATTTGTGTGGTTTTTTAATTGAAATGAAAATTAAGGTATCTAGAACTGTCAAGGTGATATTTAACTTTTTGGGTTTCTGAAATGTGACATCTCATCTGTTTGGTCCAGTCTTTCCTGCCATTTAAATAGCTTCAGAAACTAGACTATTTCCTTCTTTCCCTTCTCCCAGGAAATCTGCATAACAAAACACACTCTGGTAACGTATTTTCGTCATAACACAAATACTGGTGTGATTCAGTGATTCTCTTGCAAAAGAGAAGTGCCCTGGATTATAGACTTGAGTTCTGAGGTGGGAAAAAGCACCTTCAGCGTGAAAGATGGAAAAGAAAATGCTTTTATTGTTGATGATTTTATTTTAAAAATGAGTCCAAGCAGGATTTTTGCCTGACTTAGAGAAGAGCAGATGTCTTTTTTAGCACTATTCATTTTTCATGGAAGAAAGGTTTCAAATTATGTGTAGGAAATTTTACACACATATGCCCAGCAGCAGAGTTATTTCATTATTACTTAATTGTTATAAGACCATACAAATGTCACTACATTTGGGGCTTATTTAGGTGGCTTTTAAAGTAATCAGGAGCTTTGAACTGGTTCAGGATGCCTTGAGCAGGTGTTCTAGGAGGGATTGAGCACCTTCCTAGTACCACACCACCAGTCTTGTGTGTCCTGTGCACCAAGGGCTGGAAATCCTTGAAGTGGCACGCAGGTGGACATGGCCCATGGCAGTCACACCCCGGGATTCACACCGTGTGTGAATGCGTGTGCATGCGTCCACTGAGCTTGGGTAAGCCAAAAAGGACAGTCAGATGCCAGTTCCCAGTGAAAATCAGCAGATAGCATCTTTCCTTTCTTCCCAAGTCTCCTTGGTAAATACTTTAGTGTAGATAGTTCCTGACCAAGCACGGTATTTAATTAACCTTAAAACTTTACCCTTAGCTATTAAAGTATTCCAAGCCTCCCAGTCTGCACTGGGCATTAATTAGGTCACTTGAACACTGCATCCTATTTTTTGCAACATTAGATTCATTTCATATTTATGCTTTTTTCCCTCCCTTTCAGTGATGCCAGCAGGACTGCCTTGTAAATGAGAAACCATTGTGTTTCTCAGGGGGAGCATCCTGTACAAATAAAAAAGCAGCAGAGTAAATCATTTTACAGCATATGGTAGATTCTAAGCCTCAAAGTACTCAGCTTTCCATAGCAGCAGAGGCACAAATGGAATCAAATGAATAAATTGCCATGTTTTCTTATTATGGATGTCTGAATTGAGAAGTTCACCTGAGCAGATACTCTGTTTTGTAATTGCCTGGTATTTGCTCTTCCTTACTAGAAAGCAGGCAGAGACAAGGCTTTTATCACCCCATTTTTGGTATATTATGTGCTAGCAAACAGCTGTGTTTAGGAACAGGGGGGTGATTATTCCATGTCAGGATCCTGAAGGTAGTGCAGTTAGACGGGAGGAGAGTGGGCTGGTGGTGTTCATTTATGGCACTGTCTGGGAGAAGGTGTCTGTGACACAAAAGGCTGCCATGGTGAGAGACCGGAGGAGGGCTGGCAGAACATGAGGGTGCCAGTCCTTCTCTGCCCCCTCTGCAATACCCAGCACTTCACTGGGAGCCTGATGGAAGGCAGAGAATGCAATGGGTTCCCCTCAGTTTACAAACTGCAGGAGCTCTGTGCCAGATCACCCCAGTTTCCATTTTTCTGCCGTCCACTCTTTAGACCCAACCATCCCATTAGCACATGGACTAGTGGCTGATCCCTCTCAGGTTTTTCTTGCTACCTTCTGAGGGTGAATGCAGGACAGTTAGGCCTGGTATTAAGCTCGTAACAGCAGAGCAGAGCTACACACTGGATATGTATTGCAAATGACTGGGACTCTCCAGGCCTGATCCACAGTCTGGTACCACTGATTATTAGAGGATGATCATAAGAGGATGCTCAACAAAACCAAAGTACTTTGTAGGTGCTTAAGAATGGCAATATCAGCAAGTGGCATAAAACCCTGTGCAAGCAGCTCACTACCCTGGTTAGAAGTCTGTGCAATTCCTACATTTTAGCTTTAGCACCTTATTCCCTAAACCAACAAATGACAAGAGTGAAATGAGTAAAGATGGAAGAAGATATTGATTTTTTGGTTTTGTCTCAAATACAGCGTATGAGCATTCCCCCTGATGTAGTTAGCACAGGAATGCTCCCTGCTGATCCCTGCTCCCTGGTGATGTGAAGTAAGATGCAGAAAACCTCTGTTTGCAGACTGTGAGATCTGTGCTTGAGGGGATAAAATATTAATCAAAAAATGGCTAGTTTCTGTGTCTGATTCTGAAGGGAATTTCTATATGATGTTAATCTTGTAATTCCAGTACAGTGTGTGTTGATTTTACAGTCTCATTACCGTGTGAAGAGAGGAAATATGCTTTAGCAAAGTGATCCTTCATTTGAGAACCCTTTGTCTTAGGGAACACACAACCAGGCCCAGGAAACACAAGTCATCAATGCCTTGTGTGATTTTTAATCATTGAGATTAGTGCAAAAAGATAATAAGAGTAATTATGCTGTATGTATGAAGGGAATACACAAAGAATGATAACTAAAGATTTACATTGGTGACAGATTGAAGAGAAAATAACACAAAATATCACCTACAGAGTGAGTTTTCGAAAGTGTCCTCTCCTCACTGGTGATCTTGAGTGTCCAGAACAAAACAAGCCCTGTATAAATGCTTAAATTTGGGTTTCTGCTAAATAAGATGTTCCCGAGGTGAGATGTTTTGTGAATGTGGCTCTGCTTACAGGTGATTGCTATCTTGATGGCCAAAGTGTTCTCACACCTTGCTTTATGTTGTGTTGCACTTGTTGCACAATCAGCAGGGCTCAAATTATTTGTGTTGTCTGTGAAGTGTACACCAGACCTGTCTGATACCATTTTTTGGTTTTATGTAGTACCTGCTCTGGAAGATTGTAAGGAACAAGAGCCTGTGATGGACAACAATATCTCTGTGGTGCCTTTTGAGAGACCTGCTGTTATAGAGAAGCTGACAAGCAACATGGGAAAGCGTAAAAGCTCCACCCCACAGAAGTTTGTGGGTAAGCTGGAAATGAGCCTTTTATTCTTTCTAGTGCACGGGTATAGGTGATGTGCTATTTGTAATAGCCAGAAGAACAAGGGGAAAAGTAGCACTCTAACAACTTGGTTCTGATACAGCAATGGAGGTGGGTAAATCACAGCAAGAAATCACGATAATTATTGAATTCATTTTACCAGTCCAGAGAATTCAAAAGTGAAGTCCACTATCATGAAAATGCCTTAGGAAACCTTGAGCTTTTTACTTAACGTTGTTTTGTTCGTGTTTTTTTAAAACTTCTCTCTAGCCTTTTTGAGATTTAGACTTGTCATCTTCTCTCTCCTTGCTCCAGAAAAACAAAAACAAGCTAAGACTGTCATATAATTATCTGTCTCCATATGTGTTAAAAAAACAAACAACAAGTATCTCAAGACTTCTAATTTGTATTAAATTCCTGACACTTGGCAACAACTGGTCTGATAATACTGGCATGAGGAAGTAAATCACATCCTTTGTGTTGGAAGAAGTTCTTGCTCTGAGTGCAGCACTCTGCACACAATAAACTTATTAATGCATGAATCCGAAACAGAATTTGGTGCCTTTTGGTTACTAGATTTAGAATCCTAGGTCAAGAACTCATATTTTGCTTTGTGTCTTGACATATTAAAATTATTCAGCTTGTAACAGGTGACAGTATGGAGAATTTTACTTGGTTTAAACTGTAACTTAAAAGCTTCTTTTTACTGCTACTGAAGCAATGCAAAACTTCTTAGGAGGGAAGCTGGAGCAGAGAGTTGTTTGGGGTAAGTGTCAGACTCTGAAGTCACGTAATAGGCGTTTTCCACGCTGACTCCCTGGAAGGGCAGTCACACAGAACTTAAGGATGTCTCATTCTGCCTCCGCTAAGGACACTTACAGAGAGGATCACAGGACTGTAAGTAATTAGCACAGCCATTTAGTAAAATTGTTGCCCCTCAGCTAAATGGAGATTCAGATGGATTTGTTAAATCACCCCTGAAGGTGGCTGTAAGTAAGCTACATGGTTTGGAATAGCAGGGGGCCAGCAGTGTGCAGCAGCTCACCTGGGGGGACTGACACACTGACCTGGCTGCCCTCGGTCAGCTGGCCATTCCCAAATATCAGTGCTGAGCCAAGGTTAGGCCAGCAATGATCCATCCCACATGGGGAACGCTGGCAGACATCAGTATTTCTGTGTTGTTATATATTTAGACCAGACTGGTGATTTTACTTGTCCACTCATGCACCGTTGGCCATATGTTGTTCTTGTGTTCTAAGGTAAATTTACTGATTGGAAATCTTTGCCTCAGAGATGCTATACCATGTTATTATTATCTTCAGCAGGTTATACTACTTTGTTGTTAGATAAATCAGTTTTTTTCTATAGGTGTAACATATAAATCCATATGTAGGGAAAAAAGTACCCCCTTTCATATTTACCATATCTTACATTTCTGATCTTTAGTGGCATCACAGTGTTTAGATTGAATAATGGCAGTCTTCACTTGGTTGCCTTTCTTTTACTTTTTTCTCCCGTCCACCATGACCTCACTTTTCTTCCCTTTTTCTCCCCAATTAAATATTGTTCAGCTCTGTCAGGAAGAATGTGTAATGGTTCTGTTGCTTGCAGGAAATTTTCCTGTGCATACTGCAAGCATGGCACCTATCCAAAACAACTTAATGGTGTTTATGAGAAGGTCATGTAAGCATAAGCTAAAATCTTTGCATGCTACATCTATCAATGCTTTACTGCTCTTTCTGATCAGCAATCTCCAAGGGACCATGGTTATGGACCACAGTCTCTCCTATGGCTGAATTTTCAGGAGGGAAGGAAGCAGCGCACAGCAAATAGAATTAATTCATTTCTGCTTGAGAGACTTGGTTATATCTCTTCTCTTGAGGTACTAGTCTTACCAAACCAGTTGAAATAGTGGAGGCAGAAAGTACAATTTGTGATGTGCAGGAGTGTGAGTACTACTTTTTGCTTCTTGTTCAATGAGGGAGAGGCAGACACCAGTTAAATTAAAAGCAGCTGTCTTCAGGCTGGTCATGTGAAGCAGATTCTTGTATTTTCAGCTGGAATTTGGAGCTTTCTCTCAGAATGTCACCGAGGTTAAGAACTGGCAGGATGCAAAAGGAGACATTTATGTGGCTTACGATCAGACCATGGTTGTTAGAGTAAGAATTAAAAATACACGGGCGTCTCAGAACAGATGAAGATCAGCCGGCTGCCAAATTACAGTCAGCTTCTGGTTAATGGGGGTCAGGGAGAAACTTCCCCAGGGGCAAATGCTGGAACAGCTTTCTCCAAGGTTTCTTGTAGCTTTCTCCCAAGCGTCCAGCATTGCAGCTGCTTTAGATACTTGTTGAGATGAACTACAGGTATCACAGGACAGCTGTGTCTGTGAGCTTTGATCTAGCTTCAAATACCTGTTTTGGGGTTTATTTGAATGTCATATGGCCAGAGGGGAGAATGTTTTTTCTTCTACTTCACTAATGTAGGGCAAGGATAAATAGACTTTGAGCAGAGATTAAATGAAAATTCAGAATGATTGGTCTGATTAGCTGATTTTAAGTATTGAATTGTCTAAAGAGGAATTTAATTTGGAAACCACATTGTGCTGGTCTATTGGACTGTTTATTGGTTACTTCTGAGC
>VZSE01006409.1:120920-206479 GCA_013398275.1 Promerops cafer
TTTTTTTTTTTTTTTTTTTTTGGTTTCAAGAGGAAATACTTCCCTGCCCTCAACTCCTGTTTTCATATCAGTTCAAATAATGTCAAGACACTCTTTGCTGCTCTTTCCCATTATTTTTGTTACTTTTCCTGTTTCAGGCTGCCTGTGTGTAGTTGATGGGGTGTGGTGAGGAATGTAAATTATTATTTTCATGTAGGTGTGGTAGCTATTCAGTTGTAAATCCTGTTTTCAATCCTTCTGACTATTTTATTTGTGATCTGTAATATTGATTTGTCTTCTGAGCAGAGAACGCTGCAATCTATCAGGAGCAGGGACATTTTATTCCTTGCTAAAATAATTCAAAGCACTCCCAGAAATCTGCAAGATGGGAAAAAAAGAGATCTTCCTTGAAGCCTTTTTTCCCCCTTTTTTCCTCTTTGAAATGAGTTGAGGAATTTGTTTCTGCGGTTGATTTGTTTTTATCAGTTAGTTGCAAAACCTAACCAGCCTCGCCTTTCAAACCCATCTCCCATGATAACCTGCCACTGGCTGTCTCTTGATAACCGACTTTAAAAAAAACAAGTGAAAAGGTTTGGGGCTGAACGCAGCTCGGGCTGGTGGAGGAACAGGGCTGAGCTACAACAGGCAGCTCTGCAGTTGCTCTTGGAGTCGAGTAAAGATGTCAAGCTGTTCCCAGTTCCACACAAGCCGTAGCAGCCGTGCCTGGAACACAGCTGTATTTTCCCACAAGCTGTGAGGGCCTTTTGGCAGCCGCAGGCAGCAGGACCGCAGATGCTCCGGCTCTCCAAAGCCTTTCCAGCTGGTCCTGCCTCGGGAAGGAGGAGCTGCTGGGGCAGGCGCCGGGGGTGCCTCACCCTTGGGACCCGACCCTCTGCCGCTGCAGATGTGCGTGGCCTGAGCAGCCTGGCGGGAGCTAAGCCGATCTGCCCCGTGTCTCTGCGAGATGCCAGTGCTGCTCTCACACCCCGGGGCTGCTGTGTGAGCTCCTCTGCTGTGCCCTCCTCTGTGCCCAGCCCCTCCTGTGTACCTGTCCTGCTAACAGCTGTTACAGCCAAAACCATTGTTACAGCATCTGCCTGTGTTAGTGCAACTTGGCTTCTAGCTGTCAGTTCAGTCTATCTGGTTTTGGGATAAATCTGGAACCTGGGAGTACAATCACTGCTGATTTTGTTTTAATTATTTCTTTTTTATGGCTAGCTTTAGGCCTGTAGCATCCTTGTGCCTGAGGCTGACTAGTAACAGCTGATGGTCTCCTTGAAAACTGAAGTTTAGGTGTCACATGCTGCATGCTCAAAGGTGGCCTGTTCCGGCCAGTGTAGTGCGAAAACGCTGGAATACAGTTATCCTTGGATACCTCTGCATATTGGTCTCTATCAAAATTATTTTCGAAGGCTGACCTGAAAACAACCTATGTCTTTGCAGCTTGAAAGGCTTCTCCTTTCCCTGAAGTGGCAGAAATGTTCAGTGTTTGGGCACAGGTTGCATTTTCCAAGCAGTGAGTGCATGGTTGGGATGTCTGCAGTACATACCGAGTGCTATGCTGCTGCTGTGTGGCAATGAGGAGGCATTTAAAGTGTTTTTTCTTAGGAGTTCTTTTTAAAATTTTATTTATTTGGTAAAGTGTTCTCTTTATTTGCCTTCAGCTTTTCTCCCCATTTCTTCCAGTAAGAAAACAGTTGTCACTGGACAATAGAACACAGCAAGGTTTAAGTCAATGTGGGTTAATACTGATTATTTGCATGATGTTTGTTTCTAGAAACATTTCTAGAAACACTTCCGAGCTAAGTGGTACTCTAGCACTGAGCAAAAATAAGTCCTGGCTCACATTTAGCATCTAATTATAAAAAGAAACCGAGTTTCTTGTCATTTTCAGAAGTCCACAGATCTTACTGTAATGCTCCTTTCCTTTATTTGTCCAAGCCTGGTTATCAGATTTGGAGACCGTATTCCCGTAACCGTCCCTCTGGCATTTTGCTGCTTCTTGAGACTATTCCCTGTGTGGTTCCATATGGCTGTACACAGAGCTGGATCTCCTTGTGCCCCCAGAGCAGCTCCACAGGATTTGTGGAGCAGTGAGCTCAGCTCCCAGCTGTGCCCTGTGCTAGCTGAGCTGAGCCTTGGCTCCATCCCTGCTTTCAGAACACAGCCCCCTGCCCACGAGCGGCGTCACCGGGCCTTGGGTGCCGGATCTGAGGCCGGGATGTGCCGGAACACGTGCTGGTCAAATGAGTCCAGCTGCCCAACAGATCCGGATGGCTTTGGATAACTGACATCCTGATCTTTATCAGATCTGCCTCATCTGTGAACGTTACCGGCTCTGTTTCTCCGGGGTTTTTTGTTAGATCTTTTGATAAGATATTAAATTATCTGGGTCTAAACCAGATCTGTGTTGCTCAAAACTGCAGCTGGATGATGTCCTAGTCGTAGGTCCTAGGTGAAACTCACTGGTAGAAAGATGGGCTTTGATCCTTTTAATATGTGAGCTCTGATTTTTTGTTTCCTCCAAAAGCAAAAGAGAAGGGGAAAGTGTCAAATGTAACAGTAACAGTGTCAAATGGATACCAGTTTTACCCTGGTCATTCCTGCTGGAAAGGAAATTTGTAAGCTGAAGCTGGTGTGATGCACCCTGTACAAGACACTTCAGCTGCTCTTAGGAGACAATTTTATATAGGAGGAAATGTAAAGGACTTTCTGCGTTTGATATAGACTCGGTTATAGAAGAAACCCTAAGCTCTTAAGGAAGAGGAGTTTTGAAGATAACATCACTAGCCAGTTCGTTCAGCCTCATGTGAAATTGCTGATATTTTAGTGATCTCTGGCTCACCTGTTCTGCCAAATTGAGATGACTCTAAGACTGCTCACACTCTTCATTTCATTGCATAAATTACTGCGTTGCCAAGACTTCTTTGAGACCCAGGCTGTAAATAGAGAAACCTTTGCTGTCATTTCAGGCCTATCTGTGCATGTCTAGGCGAGGCTGAATAAACCACAGATGACCTCTGATGTAATTTTACCTTTAGTCATTTGCCCCATTCCACTGCCAAGCTTGCACGCAGCCAGAATCCCTAACCCAGAGATTCTTTTTAGGGCAAAATAATGGTGGAATAAGCCAAATGGGGATTTTTACGGCACGGTAATTGTCACACCACTGCCCTGACAGGGTACCCTCTAATTCATCATTCCCAGAGCCTTTGCACACTTGGCTTATCCCCAAGCAGAGGGTTTAGTGCAGGCACTGCGTGTCTGTGTCGGGAGGTATTTGGGCAGGAGTATTCCACAACAGCTATTTTGGGCTATTTCCCCACATCGAGAAGCTCTAGTGCTTATCTCAATGGAACGAAAGTCAAGCCTGTTCTTCTAGATAAAATGCTTTCCCCTCCAACTGCCTGATGCCTTATCTCTGGTCTTACAGCATCACCCATAACCCCTCTCCTGACCCACTTAACTTTCTGCTTTCAGCAGAGCTGGGGTGGGGGCAGGGAGACTTGATTAATGAATAATATTCACTTTCTTCTAATGCGAAAACTCTTCAAGTGGTCCATGCTCACGTAATTAGGAGAGAAATCTCTATTCTTAATCAGCTGATAAATTATCTATGGGCAGACCTTTAAGAATGTATTTCAGGTAGCCGTGGTTCACATAAGTTATTGGGTTTTAAGTGTTTTTCAGAATCTTCTGACAAAGAAAAGAACTTTAATTATATCATTTGACACTTGTCACCTTGTTTTTCTTTGCCTGTTTAAAAAACAAACCAAGACTGTGTTATCTTTTTTCCATATCCAAAATAATTTCTATGAAATCAATATTTTTGCAAGCATAGCAGTAAGCTAATGCTTGCTTTTTGAGCTTCAAAAACTAGATAAAGACTGAACATAGGCAGTCAAAGCAGAAAATGTGTTGCCTCTTACATTCCAATCTCAGCAGCAGGTACAGGCAAGGCAAGCTTGTTTGTTAATTTATTTGGAATTAAGCTGATACTTTTAAGCCATTTCCTAGTGAATGATTATCTATCAAAATGTTTTTATCAGCTGGAACTGACTGATGTTCATTCAGATAGTTTCTTGGAGAACCAGCATATGTGTAGTTAAACAGAATTCAGTCTGGTTTCCTGTTTAATTCTTTTGATTGCCTCCATTCTTCACAGTGTGGCAGGGACTGCTCAGAAAATGCTCTTCTCCCTGAATCTGTGTGGGAAGAAGTACATTGGTGTGAACAATCCTGTTCATTTGTTGCCACTGGATGGTCTGGTGAAACGAGGAAGGATAAATATTCGGCCATTGTGAGTAAGATTGCTAAATGTGGGGACTCTGGACCTTCCAGGATGGAGTTCTGGAGAGGACACCATGGACACTGCAGTTGCAAACATGATCAGGAAGTGGGACTGACATAAGGGTCTTCCCCCTCCTCCCCACACCAGTTTAAGGCACTGCTGAGTGCCTTAGAGAGGCTGAGCCCTGCCAAGGTACAGGTGACCAGACTCTTGCTTGACTTTATAGTTTCAGCTCCAAGGAGAGTAGGAAAGGGGTGGGATCCCTTTCCCACGTCCAAGGGTTGTCACTGGATTCTGCTACAGGGAAATGGCAAAAGCAGAAAACAAATCAGCTAATGGAGATCTCCACAGGGCACACAGCCTCTTGTGCTCTTGTGCTCTTGCCTTTGCCTTCATTGCTGCCACTGTGTGAGGTGTCACCGTCACACCTGCTGCTTCCCAAGGACAATTTCACTGCATCACCTCTGGTTTTTGAATTTTTTTCCATGCATTCATTCATAGGTGGAGAGGAAGAGTGAAGCCTGCCATACTTGGCCAGCGTGGAGCTATGATTTCGCTGTGCTGGCATATTGCGTTGCAGCCATGTGTCACAGATCTTTTGCTTGTCATCTCCCATGTTCTCACTATTCCCTGTCACTTCAAAATTAATTCATTGTTAATCACTTACTCCACCCAGACAATACCCATATTCTTCTACTTGCAGGGCACCACCTGATGCTTTATTTGGGGAGAATGGAGGGAGGGACAAAAAAAGGCTGACAATTCCACTGTGAACCAGTAGAATTAATTTCTCCCATATGCAAAATTTAATTTGAACAGTATGAATAATGAAGCTCTTTGATCAGAGCACTGCTTCTCCGAATACTGCAGTGCAGTTTTTCTATACAAGGGAACAGAAAGACAAAAGGAGTGAGATCTTCCTTTCCAAGCTGGGGATACTGCACTCCCAGCTCTTAGTGGATGACTGGGGGAAACTGGCATTAATTGTGGTTATATTCAAGGGTAACCATCTTCTCGGTGCCATTGCCTGAGTCACTTCTGGTAGAATCATAGAATTGTGACATGGTTTGGGTAGGAAGGGACCTTAAAGCCCATCCAGTTCCACTCCCCCACCATGAGCAGGGACACCTTCCACCACACCAGGTTGCTCCAAGCCCTGTCCAACCTGGCACTGGACACTTCCAGGGATGGGGCAGCCACAGCTTCTCTGGGCAACTGTTCCACTGCCTCACCCCGTGAGTAAAGAATTCCTTTCTACCATCTAATCTGTATCTCTTCTCTTTTAGTTTGAAACCATTTCCCCTTGTCCTACCACTATCTGCCTGTGTAAAAAGTCACTCTCCCTCTTTTTTACAGCTGTGCTCTGATTCAGGCAGGAGTTTTCTGAGTCACACAATGCTTGAGGTTGGCAGACACCTCAAAAGATCACCTGGGACAACTCCATCCTCAAGCCAGGCCACCTAGGGCAGGTTGCCCAGGGGTTTTGAATGCCTCTGAGCGTGGAGTCACTGCCACCCCCTGAGCAGCCCGTGCTGGTGTGTGACCACCCTCACAGTTGCAAACACGTTTTTTCTGGCGCAAAGCTCCCGTTGGGAAACAGGATGCCCGTGTGGAGCAGGGCGGATAAGATCAGGGCAGAGCTCTCCCCCGGCTCGGCGCCGGCCTCTGGGCTCCAAGGAGCCGCCTCATCTGCTGGCCCCCAGCAAGGAAGCCTCAAACCACGGCTGGGAACATTTTGAAACAGATTTTTGTCACCCCAGAGGAAACGTTGTGGCGGGGAGAATAGGCCCTTGTAGCTGTGAACCAGCGATGACAAGATAAAGGCACCCAGCTCATCCTCTGTACCTGTCCAATAGTGCAGCAGCAAGGAATTTCAATCCCTTTCAGGATGTGGTGGAACAGGGACATTTCTCCTTCACAGCTCTCCTCGCTATTTTGTTTCCTAATGTAATGTATGTGCACACCTATTTTTTAATGTACTTATATATAGAGGGTGTGCATGTGCGCACAGCAAAGTGGGACGTGCTAAAATGGTGATTTTTGGTGCACAGCTTGAGGAAACGCAGCCATGAAAGTCTACAGAAGGATTCCTACTGTGTCGTGTGGTTCATCTCAGGTACCACTTAGAGCCCAGAGCTTTGCTGGGCTTGGTTGATGTTTGACCTCGAGGCAAATGCCTTTGTACCATAGCACCTTCCTCAGTTCACAGGAGGCCTTGTGCTTGCAGAGGAGTTGCAGAAAAACGTAAGAGTTACGAGGTGCCCAGAGAACACAAAGCGTGGTGCAGCAGGGCTTCTTCAGGTGGCAGCTTGGGTTGATCTGGTGAGTGATCAGGTAAGTGACAGCTGGTCTCTGCCATCCTCCTTGAAAGAAGGGACTAAGTGTTAAATCTCTCTGGAGAACGGAAGGAAAGGAGGCCAGAAAATCCCCCACAGGTGGAATGAGATAATATAAAAAGCTGCAGAATTCCAAATGAAATTGATTCACTTTACTCCCAAATGAGCACCTGAATCGGTATGAATCAATACAAATGGCATCAATAAATGTATCTTGTTTTCTTCCAGTTTAACATCTGTTTTCAGAAGGTTCTCAGAAAGCATTTTGATACACCAGTGCATGAAATACTGCTGTCAGATAAATTCAGATTATCCTGGACAAGGGTATTATATCACAGAATGAAAACAGGCAGCAGAGATATAAAAGCAAAGAAACTGTTAGTGCTGATTTCTTGGGAAATGTCAAAAAGGCTGATTTGAGAAGTGGTGGTGTTTGAATCCCAGCACACACTAACATTTATTTTGCTGCTGGTTGCCCTGAACTTCTGCAGCACTAGCAGAGAGAGCTCAGTCTCCAGCAACACCAAATAATACTGTTTTATTCAATTTTGTGAATTTTACCAATAAATAAGAAGTATGACTTGTTTTTTTTCAGAGCTTAGTCATCTCTGGCATATCTGGCACTACTTCTGTTTTGAAAAAGGCGGTATCGTTACCCAAATTGTAATGACTCCTGAGTTCTTTGAAACCTAATTGCAGAGTATGTTACCCCGGCTTCTAAGCTGTTTTCTAACATGAATTGGTGTTGGTGCATGTTTCTACCCAATATGTGATGTGTGCCACCCAAAAACCATGAAGTTAACATGAAAACCAACCAAAAGCTGGAGTAATGAAAAGGTCAAATTCATTATTAAGCATTAAAATTCTGAGAAGTCCCTGTTGTGCAGGAGATCGTAACAAGAAGAGGAAACAGCACAACATGAGCGATCTCTTGTGATAAAGATCTGGTGGGCAGAGAAGAGCAGAGGAAGTGGAGCATGTGTGATGATTCCTCTTACAGGACGTGGCCCTCCTCCTCCCCATCAGGTGGTGTGCTCAGGGCTTTGGCTGAAATATTCTGGAATTTGGTTAAGCTCTAGAAATAATGTTACATTTTTGTTTATTTCGTCAAGCAAATGGGAACCTTAGATTTTATAGTTCTAGAAAGGCATCTGAGGCTGAAGTTGTCCCACCCCAGTAAAGCATCCTCTTCTCCTCTGCCTCTCAGATCTGAGCTGGAAGGAGATGGTGCCACGTGTGCAGGATCAGTGTCTCTGTGTCGTGCCTCAAGAATAACTCAGGCACCTCTGTCCTGAGACCTGGGATGGGTCTCGCTGTCCCATTTTGACACCAAGCAGGTACCCGATTGCTAGTGACAAGTAGGACTACAACAACAACCCCTATTAAGCTCTTGTGAAAAACTGTGAAGGTTTTGGAGCTTCTGTTGCCATTTTAAAGCTTCTGTAAAGCTTGAGCAAGTTTGCAGTATCGAGATGCAGCATCTAAGGGATGAGCAAAAGTTGGTTAAATTTCCTCAAATATAAAGAAATAAATTACTGTTCCTGTCACTCAGTATAATCTGCAGTGTGCCTCCACCATGAAGGCTTGTTTTTGTGTCTCTTAATCATTACCCTCTGCTTTTACCCGCAGGTAAAGCCGGTGGAGAGGAGGAGGGTGCCAGATGTTCGCCGCGTCCCTCTGCGCCTCAGCTGCCGCTCATCCTGTAGCACCCGGATGCCGGGTCCCGGAGGACGAGAGTGAGAGAGCATCTCTCGGGATACCTCGCCCCAGCGTGGCCCTGGGCACGGCTCTGCCTCCGAGTGAGTCACTGGATGTGCTCCTCCGATGAGGACACTGACCGCGGCAGGGGCAGGATGGTTTTCCCCGTGCCCGCAGGTGCTGGGATTGCTGCTGGGGTCTTGCAGCACTGCTGAAATGCAGAGCAGCAGAGGGGCCATCGGTGTTTCTTGGTTTTGTCTCTAGTGTAGGCACACGAAGACAAAAAAAGATAATTGAGGAGAGGAGGAAAGCCGTCAAATTTCCCAAAGCTCTCCGGACAGCCGCGGGTGTTTGACAGCTGGGAGCGCTCCGGCAGATTGGGTGGGGTTTGCTAATTCAGCCGTGCATGCAGTCACACCGGGGAGGGGGTGAGGAGAGGTGGTGCCATGGGAATGTGTCATGAAAGTCACTGAGGAAGCGAGCAGCCAGGGAAAAACCTGCTCTGCGCCCGCAGAGGACAGGCATCGCGTCATCCACTGCATTTGGGAAGTGCTGCTACATGCACAGAGATGCAGGCACCAGCCCGGAGCCCACGTTGGCTCGGGGGAGGTTTTGACTTGAGTAAAGTCACTCTATAACTTGATTGACCAAAAAATAAAAGGTGAAAAAAATTACTCCACCACCTTCACTCCCCACACAAGTTTTATCTAGCTCCACTAGTAAGTTAGAAGCACAGAAATACAGGCCTGAAATGGGCTGTAGGAGACCAAGCAGTCTAAGAACACAGAGTCAACAAGTTTAACTGCCATGGTAAAAAAAATAGCTTAAATCAGGGTAATATTTATCCAAGTCTCCATGCAGATCATATTCAGGAGAGATTTAGTGTGCAAGGCAGATGAGCCCCATCTCACCCTGTCCTGGCTCAGGTGGAGACAGTAAATCCTGGCAGAGTGTGGTTCATCTCCCCAGCACCCTGAAGAACGCTCTGCTCCCCTGCTTTGTGTCTCCCCATCGCGCCCCAGCAAAGGCCACTGCTGCAGGGCAAGAGGGGTGACTCACCCACCTGGCCCCGGGGTTTGTGTTACAGCCAGCTTGCAAAAGGGTTGGGATAACACAAACGGGCACTTTCGGGTGTTGTCATGCTAATTAGTCAGCACTCATCAAGATAACTAGAAAAATAATTTTGCAGATCGTATCAGACTAGTCTGTGGTTGTCTTGAGCTGGTGCTTTATTCTGCAGATACAGAAATGTGCAACATTTTTTAAAGGCCGGACTTTTAAAAAATGTTGACTTATGAATTTTCTTTTTTCCCGTTCACCCCAGAAGGAAAAAAAAAAATCCAAACAAAAGCCTAATCAGTGCCTGTTGATTTGCTTCCTTCCATGGCTTTATTTCTCCTTTTTGCTTGCTACCTAGTGTTTTCCCTGTCTTTTGAGATCCCTGTGAAACAAAAGGGGCAACGAAAATAGCAATGCAATATTCTCTAGCTACCTCTACACTTTGCTGCGTTGATATGAAAGGGTAAAACTTAAATCCAACCCTGAGATGTTCCAGTTTCAGGCCTCCAAATAATGTTCCAACCCTCCTGCAAGCACGCCAGGACAGCAACTGCCTTGCTTTCTGTGTAGGTAGCAAAGAAATGATCCTTTGCTGGCTGTACCACGGGAAAGCCTCGGCTGATGCTGTTCTACCCCTCATGCAGCTGGTTTGAAGATCCCTGGGATTTAGCCTCCGGAAAAAAAAAAAAAAAAAAAAAAAAAAAGGTAATAATTCAAAAAACAAAGAGCTTCCTTTTACCTCCTTCTGACGCCTTTCTAGCAAGGGCTGGTTTTTGGTCGAGAACCTGCCTCTGTCTTCAGGCAGAAGCCTCTCGGGTAGGATTTTCTATTTTTCTTTTTAATTTTTTTTATTTTTTTTTGTCCCCCACCCCCGTGGATGAACGATTGGCCTAATTCAGGAACACTAAAATTACTCCTCTTCTCTGTGACCACGAGAAGCACACCTTGCAATTTCTCACGGAATATGCTTCGTGGCAGAAGAACCGCGTCCCCTCCCAAAATGTATCCTTATGTAAGGAGCGGCTCGGCTCGTGTTTATTGCTCCATCAGACTGGCGGCTGTAAGGAAACGCCGGGCGCGTTTGTTTGTGTGCCGGTGGTTAATGCTCATTAGCAGGGAGACTAATAGCACTGCCTGGAGCCAGGCAAAGTGCGAGGCGCTCTCTGCGCGAATTTCCCCAGCTGGATTTGGCGGCGCTGAACCTGCGGCACCGCCGCTGCTGCTCCTGCCCGTGCGAGCCGGGCCGAGGCCCGGGGTGGCTGCAGAACGGCATCTCCCTGCCCCAAAGGCTCTGGGGGCTGGGTGGGCTGCTGCTCTCCAATGATGGAGCCCCCCCAGCGGTCCCACTCCACCTGCGTTTCCTCTGTTTTTCCAAGCCGTGATCCCCTCTGCTGTCGGCTGCTCCCCCCAGGCATCCCCTGCTCCGTTTTCTTCAGGCTTTGCTGGCTCATTTCTCCCTTAGCCTCTTTTATTTTTTTCACTGGGGATTAGCTATGTGTGACGGCGGATGGGAAACTGAGGCATCTGGCTGCAGAGTGTGTCGTGTGAAATATGTCAGCGGTGCTGTAGCACTAAACGAGGAGAAAATATCACCAGACTGACAGCTCAGAGGGAGATCAGGGGGCTGATAACTCTCTTCTCTCTCCAAGCAGGGCTAAAAATCTGACACAGCCCAAGGGGCAAATGGGTTTCCCCAACTCTTTTGCACCCCAGGAACTTAGAGAAAAGGTTCAGTTAGGGAGAAAGATTAGAAACACTGCTTAAGTTTGATTCTTGGGGATAAAGAAGATTTAGGTGCCCAGAATCAGTTCCCCCCAAAATGGTACCTGTGAAGTTGAGGTGTCTGTTGAGCTGGCCCATATCTGTCAGTAAGCAGAGAATGGCTGCAGTCAGAGGTGTCTGCAGAGACAATGCCCAGGGAATGTGCCTTATCCAAGGCCCTGGATCCCAGCTCTGACAGCTATGAAATCACCTTGTCAGCTGCTCTGGGTGGGGGAAACACAGCACAGACCTTGCAAGGGAGATAATATTTTAGGTGGTTATCAAGGAAGGAGCTGGACTCCAAACAGAGTCACTCGTTTCTAATGTTAGCATTTTATTAGCGTTGTCCTGTTTGGGCTCAGAGAGATTCCAAGTCTCTCTTGTGGCAGGAGTGCTGGCAGTGTGAATGGCCAAGGCTGGGGTCTGGCTTTGAAAGTAAAATACAGTGTGGTGCTGCCTGCTGTGGCTGGAGACTTCCCAAGGATGGGAAGGGGGGACAGGGGGGCCATGACTGCAGAAGGGCCTGGACAAGGGATGGCAGTGTAGTGTCTTAGTGGAGAGAGGGCTGTGCATCACTTGGAACCTAGGGAGAGCTTTTCTCCAAGATCCCTTGGGAGGAGAAGAACTAAGGGGGGTCTTCACTGAGGTTTTGGGTGCTGCAGTTTGGGCTGGGAACAGAGGAGTGTGGATATGGCAGGGGAGCTGCCATGACTATGCTGAAGAGGCAAAGCTTTGGTCCAGGCATGTTTAGAAAACCATGCTGGGTAAATGTCAGGCTGGTTAAAAAATAAAAAAAGCTAATTAAAGAAAAGGTAATAGGTCTTGGTGGGTGTGACTGGGGATTCTGCTGCTTGTGAAGCATCTGGCTTTAAGATTCTTGGGATAAAATCCATCACACTTTTCCCTTGTAGAGAGAGGAAGATCTAGAGTCCATCAGCACAGACTCTGCTGGATGGTCACACACAAATGAGGTCTGAAGAGGAGTGTCCCCAAGGCTTCTAGTTAAAATGCAGAGTGTTCATGGGCCGTGGATACAGCGTCCATAGGGTATTTCCATTCTGGCATCCATAGGGTGTTCCTCTGAGAAGAGTGTCCAAGGGACTTGGCCACCACATTCCCACTCCTTTTTTCTGACAGCTTTGGGCTTTCAGCCTTCTGTAAACATTGACATTGTTTGTTGGGATGATGAAAAGGAGCCTTTTCTCCTGGATGAGATAGTCTCAAGTGACAATTTCACTCTGCAGAAAAGATTCACCTCATCTTCAGAAAGAGGCTGAAATTAGGTCCCATGTTTGGTAAAAATACTTTAACCAATGAGATACTGAATGAAAACTTTTGGTTTTGCTTTTTACTTCTCCTTTTTTGTTTTTTCTTTTTCAAAGGAGAAATTCTTCAGTACCCAAGTTCTTGATTTGAAAGATCAAAGTGCTGCACTGAGGAGTGAATGCAGACTTATGGGGGAGGTAAGATAAGACACCTCCATCCTCATCATTCAGTGATGGTTTCCTGGTCTTTTTGTTGAGCTGGGGCCACTGCTCCTCAGTGTGGTGCTTAAAATTATCTTGTCTTGAGATGTGCAGCTCTTCCTACTGTTCAGAGCTCCATCCACTCCACAGGTTTCTGCTATGGGGATCAGCCTTTTGGGAGCTCCAGTAAGTCTCAAGGCTGCAGCCCTTCAGCCTCTTTCCAAGAGCCTGACCTAGTAAAGTCAATTAAAGTGTAGCCATGGCCTGTGAGAGCCTTTGGACTCACACAGATATAAAACAGAACCATAAAAACTGATGCACTGAATAAAATATAATAGCACCCATTCTGGAATAGAAGCTGATTTATTTTAACTTGACTTAATAAGTTTTCTTATTCTAGCTTAAGAGCATCCAGAAAAGTTCCTCTAGTCAATTTTCAAGTGTCAACAAGCTGTTTTTCTTGGTCTCACAAACTCATCTTTGAAATGGGAATAACTTAGTCTCCCATATGGTGTTGAAAGCTACTTCATAGCGGAAATCTCCTGTATATTCATACAAAATTTTAGAGGAGCAGGTGCAAATTATCTGGCAATTAAAGTTAGTGCTATGGAGCTAGGACTTGGAATGACATCAGCCAATCTATTCAAAGACCTCATCTCCTACTGTCAGCAGTTGGTTACGTGACTCTTCATTGTGCTGCTCCTCATGGGGGGAAAAAGCCCTTGAGAAGATGGCAAAAGATTTCATCTGATTTCTGATAACTGTGTTTGGGCTGATCATGACATTTATCTGGAAGGAAATGGTTAAAAGCAGGTCTTTAGCAGCTCTGGCTCTGACATCGTTCTGCAGACTTATTGGGATATTAACGAAGAAAAGTGGCGTTCTGTGAATGCAGGAAGTGGCCTCCAATAAAGTTTGCAAATTTCACAGAAAAACGGACATAAAAAGGTCAAGACTCCCCTCAGCCATTTTGTCTAATTTTATTTTGAGCAGTAGATTTCTCTGCTCACTGAAAATACTCAGGTCTGAGCAGTAGCGCGGGATGGTTGCCACCATCCCAAGGGGAAGTGTCCACCACCCTCTTCCAGCAGTGGTCCGAGGTTTATCCCTCACCGTTTTTCAGAATTGCTCAGTATTTTCTTGACTGTTTGTAGCTGGCGTTAGATCACCAGATTTTCCTCCGCTGCAGAAATTACAAACTTCAGGGGGGTTTTTGTTTCTTTCTCTGGATTTTTTTCAATTTATGCAGAAGTCTCCTACTTCCTTCAAAGGGTTTGCTCAAACTTTCTAAACTTGACTGGAAGACCTGATGAACTATTTTATCTCCAGAGTGCATGACTTGTAGGGAGGTATAGGAATGTATAAACAGCTGTTTTGGCTGAAAATTGATTTGAAATCGTTTCAAATATGTATAAAAATGAAGGCCAGCACTTCATGGAGACACTGTCAATGGAGAGGAAGATTTGCAGCCTGTTTCTTTTAGACACTGCTCCTGTTTGAATTTCCCTCTGATGTTCAGGTGAGGAGCATTGGGGCATTGCTGTGAAATCTCTGCTGTGCAGAGAGAGGCCCAGGTGAGACCAGTCCCCTGCAAAGCAGATGCTCAGGTGACATTCCAGAGCTATTGAGGGCCTGGTGCTCAGGGAGCTTTCTCCATCCTGCTGAGTCCAGGAGGTGAGCAGGGAATTCAGTGCATGACCAGTCTTGGAAGAGGGGAGAGCTTAGCTGCCTTAAAATTAAGCAATCAAAATTAAAGGGAAGCACGATTGATCTCAGCTGGAAGTTGGTGCATTTTAAATATGGGATGGTGCTTTTTTGCAACCTGTGTAAGAAGTTTGCTAATGCCCCTGATTTATTATAGAGGCTGAGAGAAACAGCTTTGCACAGCAGGATAAGCATGCTTTTGACTTGGTTCCAGGTATGACAATAGCTGAAAGCCATCAAAAGTAGGAAGAAAATAGCTGCCAACAGTTCTGTCTGACTTGGATGATCCTGATTTTCTTCTTGCTCTGTCAAACCCTGCTCGCTCAGTCCTTTCTGATGGAATTGAGGACAGAACGTCCTTCTGAGAGCAGCTTTTGTTTCTATCAGCATTTAACTGTGCTTGCTTTGTAGGACATGCAGAGCCCTGGGAAGAGAGCTCTCTCCTCTGCCTTCCTGTGCTTCTCCAAGAGGGAATGCTGGGTACTGAGCACAGACAGCGCACGGAATGGAAAGGGGTTGGACCTCCAAGTTTCACAGGATGCCAGCAGACAGCAGCAATATTCAGAGACAATATTCAGGACGGCGTTTTTGAAGAAAAAGGTTTGCCTTTGGAAGTTACTGAAGGAATATTGCCTCCTGCTCCCGACCATGGCAGCTGGAATTAGCAGACCAATCCTTTTCTTCCCTTCTCCCTGAAAAGGACAGTGGGAGGCCAGGTAAGCCTTCACCAAACCTTGGCAAGGAAATACCTGAGCTGGGGAAATTAGCTAGAAAATGATGCTAGAAAATGTGGAATATTAGACTACAGAATTCTGGTCCGAAATAAACCAAGAATTAGAGTTATGAAGGTTTTGTGACCCTGAAAAGGGATATTTTTGCAATGTTTTTGAAGGGGATGATGTATGGGCTGGGCAGTCATAGTGTTTTGTTTCACATGTTCATGTGCCACTGCAGCTTGATCTTTATGGAGCTTGTCCTCTTCTTCTAGGAGGAGCACCTTCCAGAGAGGTAAAGCACACGTACCTATTTGGATGACCAAATAGGTAAGGTGGTGTATAAAACAAGATTGAAAAATATCACCTTCTCACTGAAAAAATACAAACTTCAGGCATTTGGGCACTTCCCTGGTCCTTTTACAAAATTTGGAAGCAAACGGTTAAAAGTTGGCTAAGAATATTTACCTCTAGCTACAGATCAAGCAAAATGTCAATTTTTTTGCCTTTTTTTCCCCATCATGCTGTTTAAACCTGCTAAGAAATTAGTTTTGCTATGAGTTTTCATGCATAATTTGGTTTGCACACAAAAGGTTTTTTCCTTCTAATATGTAAAATGATTGGATTTTGAGCAATGCTGTGTGTTTGAAGCTAGTCATACATGTAACTAATGGGTATGAAATTTGAAGGAGGATGCATGTCATTCTTTGAAGGTAAAGATGCCACAGTTTGCATAAGTTCAGTTCATATACTTTGTCAGCTGCAGCTTTTGCTCTGTCCTTTGAATTTCCAGGACACCACCTTTATCTGAAGGCTTATATTGAAACTCTAAACGAGCAGTCCATGATTTTGAAGGAGAGGATGAGGGTTTTTTCCCTTTCTTGAGGAATCTGCCCTTGAACTGAAGACCACAGCCTTTAAAAGCCTGGAGTGGTGATGTCTGTCTTTCAGAAATCTATGCAGGTGTGTAACTCATTACTTTTGTACCCAAAGGCATTTCTCCATGTGTTTCTTCACTAAGACTCAAAAATTCCACACTGGAATGCAATAATATTGCTTAAGGAAACTAGAAATAGCCTTGCCTTGAAATCCTGTCCCCTCATTGCTAGAAGTGCCTGCAGGCGTGTGCACTACCTGTCCTTAGAGTCATAAGCTATGTAATCATAAACTATAGGTAGCTTTAAGTAGCCATAAACAACTTGGATACACTAAAAACTGCAGAGGTGGAAAGGATTAAAAGTTTCAGGAGGGTTTGAGCAGACAGAGGACTCATGCTTGCCCAGCTACACACGGATGTGCCAGGGGGGAAGAGGCAGCTGGAAGAGAAGCCCCAGCTGGGTGTGAGGCTGGGACCTCAGGGTGCTGCTGCCCTGGCCCCGGGCTGCTGTCCAGCTTCAGCAGGGTCCAGCTCATTTTCTGCCCTTGGAAGGTTTGTGTCAGTTTTGGAGGGAGTTTTCCAAGGCAGTGCAGTGTGAGGGGGGCTGGTTTTCACTGTCACGGAGAAGAGCGGTGTGTTTGTTCACCAGCTGCTGACAGCTCTGTCTCGGCAAAGAGAGAGGGGGACGGGTGAGTTTGGGTGATGAATCCCTTTCCAGACTATCCTGCCTTGGCCAGCAGTTTCTGTAGCTTTTTAGCACGTGTAGACTGTGTGAAGGGGTGTGGGGGTGTGGATTTTTTCCCTCCTCCACAGCAAAATCCATCAGTCCCCAGCTCCTTTCCCCTGCAAAAACCCTTGTGCTCCACTCATCTGCCCTGCATTAGGCGTGCGGGGCCTGGCACTTTGCAGCCCCTGACTTTTTCTTCCTCCACACCTTTCCAAGGGGTCTCAAGTTTGGGACACAGGTCTCTTCTTTCCCTCCCCTCTTTTCCTGTGGTGGATTCATCCCAATTCAAACCTGGAGCTTGGGGTGGCACCGAGGTGGGCAGAAGAGGACTGAACTCGGACACTGTGGGTCAAATTGGGCTGCCTGACAAATCTGAAGTGTCCCTGGGACACTGCACTGTGCTGGCTGACAGGGAAGAGGAAAGAGGTGATAAATGAGTCCCAAAAATGCTGTTCTGGGTGTACAGTAAGTGCCACAGGGCTACAGAGTAGATCTGAAAACATAACCACTGGGTACATGCAGGCTGTGTCTCCCAGGGCTGGGAGCAGCTCTTTGCTCTCTGGCAGCCCAGAAGCAGCTGGGGAAGATGGAGTAGTCACAGTCATTATTTTATGGCATGTCACTGAAACTCCTGTGGGAAGAGACAAGCAGGCTGCCCAGCCTTTCACCCATCAATGCCCTTAAAAACACAACATCCTCCTCTGAGGCCCCAGCAAGAGGGTCTGCACGCCCTTTCAGGTGCTTGTCATTGGTCTGGAAGATGCAAATTGGCAGTAACTGAGGAGATTTTGTTTTTCCTGAGGTTGGAAGTGTTGTGTCAACTCTAAATTAAGACAGGTTTTGTCTGGGCGTTATCTGACACACAGCTTGCCACTTGCTAAATCTGAAATTAAGATGTTTGGACCAAAACAAAATCCCCTTATATTAAGATATTTTAGTGATGTTGTCTTCTGTAGGATACTGAATAGAAGCTGCTATTTAAAGGTATTTTAGTGGGAAGCATCCATGGATGCTGGTGGCAGCTCTCTCCTCTATCTGCTTATAGGATGCAGACATTCTTGTTCAGCTTCTAGACGCTACATCTGTTTGTTAAACTTCAAGACTGAGTTTTTCCTCAAGCTTTTTCAGTCGGACTCACATTGCTCAGGGATCGTGGTGGAAATGCTGCTGCTTTTGTGCAAGATCAGCACAGTCAGGCCATGTGGTCTGGCTGTGCTCTGGGCTGAGTGGTCACACTGTTGATCTCACTATCTCATGGCAGAGGTGGGCTAGGCTCTTTTGGGTTTTGGTGGTGACAGTCCATGTTACCCAGTGGCCACCAGGTTTGTGCAGGAGTGTTTCTTTGATCCACACCTAGCCACACTTCTCAGGAGAATCCCCAGAGGCCTGCAGTTCACACTTGGTGTTGTTTGCTTATTTTCAAATGCAACACTTCAGCACGAAGAGGAGACCCTTAATATAGAAAAAATCAAATTCCAGTGAATGCAACAGTGGATCTGACCCAGATTTCTGGCCAGCAACTCTGATCAGAGTGAAGTAGCTACCCTGAAGTTCCTGCTCTCCAATTAGGAAGATGTCAGCGAGCGCACGGCTAAGCAGCAGTCTGGTAAACTCAGGGATGTTTTTATTGAACAGCTTTGGGATGCAGAAGTATTTACACTGACCTTGTTTTTCAACTCTTCAGAGGGCCAAGGAGGAAGCTGAAGGTTCTGAAGGAAATAATCCTCCTTCATTATGTTGCTTCCCATCTGTTGGGTTAGTTTTTAGGGTTTGTATGTATTCATCTCTCAGGGAGCACTGGGGATTTCACAGGCAGGAAACTTTATCAGGGAAGTATCTCAGAGCTCTTCTGTGTGGCATGGACAGGAGCTCAGTGCCAGGTGAGGGGGGTCCTGGGGGCCCAGCAAGCTCACCCCAGTTCTGTGCTGAACCACAGAGCACAGACCTGTCACTGCTGTGTCCAGAGCACAGGTAGATGGGGAAGGAGGGTGAAGTGGGACCTCAGGTTCATGTGCAGGGAAATCAAAGCCTTTGTGCTGCATGAGGAAGGACAGGTGAGCTGAGTTCTCCCCTCGGTGTCTATGGTGATAGTTTCCCAAAAACATCATCTACAGCTGTGATTCTCTGCGGTGGTGGAGAGGATGACGGGCAGTCAGTACTCTGGTGGTGTCACCAGTGGGAGCTAGCCCTAAGCCTGGATTGAGGGTACAATTTTCCCAAGCACTCGAGAGACTCATCATTTCCCCTTCAATCCTATGGTAACTCAAGGGGATGTTTCCCATTGTCCTTTCTGGTGCCCAGTAAAATTGTCAGTGAGTAAAAGCAGGAGCACCCACCACATCTGAAATGCAGAGTGCCACATGTCCAGAGCCACACAGGGGTGTGAGCCATATCCTGACAGATTCAGGTGGGCAGAAGGCTGTGAGGAGCAGCCTGGGCTCCCAGATCTGGTGTGGCACTAAGCAGGATGACTTGCAAGAGGTGAGGTGACACCAGGCTTGGGTTCGTGTGTGCTTTAATGGAACTATTTATAACCTTTTAGAAAATGACATTAGAAGTGAAATCACCCATTTGCTTTATGGTTTATTGGTCCCATCTAATTAAAGTCTCCCTAGGAGAAAAGTGCTGCAGTGAGTGCAGGTGGGATCCCAGTGAAATGGGATAAATAATCCTGGCTACAGGAAATGGGTGGAATGGTTTCCTGTTACACCCAGCATGCTTCTCCTCATTGCCACCCCCAGTGAGTGGAGGCAGGATTAGGGCAGTGCTGCACTCATGATGTGATCCTTGAGCCATTCTTGGAGCTGTCAAATGTGGTTTTGCCACCCTTCTGCTCAAGGGACAGTGACCTGTGTGTGCTGCAGAGGTCTTGACCTCTTTTATTGAAGGACCTTGAAGTGAAGGCAACACTGAGTCCTTTAGCAGTAGACCTATGTAAGTCAGGAAATAGCCTCATAAAACCAAAAAATCATATGCATCCCATTCTACAGTTTTCCCTACTCAAATTGGAACACCTTATAGGAGTTTAGAGGAACAGGGAAGCACTTGGTGTGGAGCCATGGAAATTATGTCCATCAGCCTTTTCCTCAACACCCTTTGCCTCTCTGGGCACAAATGCCATGGTGTTGATACAAGGGAGCTGGGCATCACTAGAACAAACTAATTTTCATTTCAGTATTGCCCTCACAGGGCTTTTTCCTGCTCTGCCAGGAAAAAGAGAAACACCTGGCTCCAGATAATTTATGGAGCATGGAAGACTTCTGCTCTCGTTTGGAAAGCTTGGGTTTGTTTAGGTGGCTGCAGCCTCACTTGGCACGAGTGAAAACCTTGCTAAAGCAGGAGACGAGTAACCTTTGCCTGGTTCAGGAGTTCCAAGGCAGTGTCGGACTCAGTGAGGAACGAGGGGTTTGTTAGCTCTGAAAAGCTAAGAGAGTTATTCCATTCTGTGCCCATCTTCTTAGAGGCAAGGCAGTCACAGCACCTCATCCTCCAGTGCCAAGCCATGTTTAGCCTTTCCCATGGCTCTCCCCAGTTCTCAGTGGCCAAGCTTGGAAGGAGGTGCCTTCCCCGAGCCGGAGCGTGAGGGAGGGCTCTGCAAAGCTGCCGTGGCAGAGCAGGGAGAGCTTTCCTTGTGCTTGCTGCAGAGCTGGGCTCCTGGCATCCCCCTCCATTAACCCCTGCTCTCACACCTGTTCTCGCTCCAGAGACACTTCTTGCACCTCCCACAAGTGCACATGCTTGTGCTCCAAGAGCCTCCCTGGATTTCGGACCTTCGCGTGATCGCAATGAATTAGACTTGGCTGAGGGATGGGATTATTGCAGACCTGTCACTTCACAGTATGTTCCTGTTACAGCCCACACTCGTGTCTGCTAGTATTTTAAAGTAAACTTTAATTAGCATTTTCCCAAGAGTGTGAATAAATTGTTTTATTGTTGTTTTGCTGTTGGTTTTGTTTTAAGGAAAAGAGTGTTTACTCACCAAGGACATGTTTCCAAACTCTCCGTCCGCACGAGTCCCGGTTTTTATGATATCACATATCCCTGTACAGCTCTGCCTGGGGCTGCTGGTGGGAGCAGGGTTCCTCAGTGGTGGGGTAAGATGTGCCACGGAGGCACGTGCAAGTGCTGGAGTATTTCTGAGTCATGTTGGAGCAATGCTGTCAGGCTCCTGACAGCCACGTATCACCCATTTACTAGCAAACTATTCCAGGGGAGTTTCTCCAGTCTAAGTAAAGCTGTGTCTGCCTTGGTTTGGTTACCTGTGGGCTCGGCTTGGGCTCCAAAGTCCTAATTAATTCCTGTCTAACAGAATCCAGCTGCACTGGGCAGATCTCCTCTTATTGTCAATAACATCTGAGATGCTCTGTGCAGGGGATGCTGAGCGTGTTTTCCAGCCCTCAGTCCAGGAAGGGTGAAGCAGGTGCCCAATGTGGTCCAGAGGTCTGCTCACAGACAGCAAAGGAATGGAAAGGACGTTCTGCACGTGGCTGGATTCCTGCAGAATTACTTTACTGCTGAAAATAAGCACACTAATAATGTGTGAAGGTTTCTACCCACCCAACCCATTTATTAGATGGAATTTGTGAAAGTGGTGGAATAATGGATGAGCTATGTGGAATAGGGGGTGAGCCACAGACCTGTTTGTCCTCTTTGTGGGGAGAGTGTTAAGGAAGGGCTGGGAAATGGGGCTGGGGCGTTACCTGTGAGTGCTGGCACAGACTGGGATCCCCAGCCCATCCCACTGGTTTTAAAGGGTGCTGTGTGCTGTGAGGAAGGTAAACCCACTGCCTGGAATACTAGAGGCGGGGAGAAGTAAATCAGCAGCTGGGGGGGAAAAAAGAGTAAATTTAAAAGCCTGGGTGGTAAGGAATATTTTTTGGAGGGAAGAAGGTGCTGCCTTGGGTGAGCCATGAGGGCTCCACTGGCTTTTGCACTGCAGGCAAACACACTTGAGCAAATGTGCTGGTATGAAGTGTTGAGGCACAGAGACTGACTCCTTTTAGTTTCACCCATGCATGGCTTCGGTTCCACCCATCTTGTTTAAACAAATATACTCCGTGGGGATGAGGCAAGGAAAATCCTGTTCTCCGCTTGCGTTTCTTCTTCCCTCTGCTCCTCCAGCAGGGACACTCAAAACACAGATGGAGATCAAGGCGTTAGGTTTTAACAGATCCAAATCAATTTGATGTGTCCTTAAAAAATCCCACAGTCATTTCCAGTGGCATCGGCAGAGCTGCTAACAGCTGAGCGTGTGCCCAGTCACTTGTTGCTGCACGTACTGGTTTTCTCATCATGAAACCATTCTTTGCCTGTCATGTGAAGGCTCCAAGTGTGGCTTTTTGGTGGCAGCAACACAGGAGCATCTTTAGAAGTTACAAAGTGGGTTATCTGGAGTGTCACCATGGGAGCAGCAAAAGCAGGTTGTCATCTTGTGCTTCTAAACAGGACTTGTTCCCAGTTGCCTGGTGAGACCTCTGTCAGTGAGTGCCACATAAAAAGGCTCCATGCAGGTGATCAAAAAAAGGATAATGGGTAATGCCTGGGAATCAAAACACCCAAGTCTGACCTGTCAGTAGTGAAAATGGGCTGGAGGCCCTTCCAGCAGTTCTCCAGGAGGCACAAACTACTTATCAAAGGAGAACCCTCTGCCTACTGGGAAGGAGCTGGCCCCCATTGCTTCCTAATATGAGATGGGGGATGCAAGAGAACTGGCAGCCCATGCTGCACTTGCCCACTGCTGTGTGGCAGTGTCCTCATTTGTGTGAAAATACATATTTGGTGACTTGCAAAATTCCAAGATGTGGGAGGATGGATTGTAAGAGAATAGAGATGGTGCTGAAGGCAATCTCGCCCCTGAGGAGTTGCAGCTGAACTAATTACCAAAGATCAAGAACAGCCTTGCCCTTGATAGGTCACAGCTGGGTCTAATAAGGATGGGTGTCATAAAAGAGTGGGTTAGCTGGGGAAAGGGGCAGAAGTCTGCTGGGAGTCAGAGTTTGCTGGTCATGTTGTGAGGAGCTGCCTGTGAGAACTCAGAGAGAGAAGCCTTCTGCTGTTATAAGGTGATACTCTGTGTGTTGTGGCTGTCTCAACTGTGATACCAAGAGGCTTCAAAATAGGAAGGATTATTCTTTTTATGCCACTTTTCCTTTATTCCTTCCCCTAGGGCCTCATAGAAGTGATGGTAGGAATAGACCTCTGTAGTCCAGCCTCCCATCTGGAGCAGGATTGTCTCCAATACCAGATCATGTCAGCTGTGGCTTTAGCTGCCCAAAGCTTTATCACTGCTGTGGGTGTGGATGTTACCACTTTCTGGGTGACCTGTTCAGCTCTGTCTACCCTCCTAGGCCAATTCTTGTTTCATAATATCCAATCTGAACCTCGTAAGGCCCAGTATGTGGTCATTGCCCTTACCTGCCAATACCGAGAGGAGTGGCCCTCTCATCACCACAACCCCATCAAATCCAGGGGGCAGGAACCTGTTGAATTTGGCACCAATTTCCCTTTTTTACTGGTTTTGTCTTCAGGAGTCGCTCCTTTTACTCCTTGGCATTGCTACTGAAGGAGGAAGGGGTTTCCTGTGGCCATGACCTCCCCAGCAGTGCCAGGCTCAAGCCCCAAGGGAAGGGTGGGAATATCCAATCCATGCAAATCCGTAGAGCAAACTATTTCTTTGAAGAAGAGTTCATTTTCTTTTCCCTGTGGCTTATTCTACCAAAATTTGAGAGAGAAAATTCAGAAGTTATTGAGATCAATTTTTAGTATAAAAGATTACAAGGGACTGAGGGCTGATGCACATTCCAGGTCTATCCTATTATCTTACCCTTCTCCTGACTCACCTGGTCTGGTTGCTGTGTGTTGCTCCATCCTGGGGGAAGCAAAGCACTCAACACGTTGCTCACCTCTCCTGTGACCTCTCCAGTGCCACACCTTTGTTGGATGACAGCAACAAAAACAGCGCAGAGAATTCCCAAAAGGGTGAGGACTCCTTAATCCCTTCAGAAAACCAACCTGATACTTCGTGGGTGGGTCCCTGCTAGTCTCAAGGTAAATTAAAATCTCCTTCCTCATCCACACAGCTCCCAGCCTTTTGGATCACACTAAATGCCAATCCCATGTGCTTCTGGCCCCTCTTGCCTCATTTGCAAAGGTGGTGCTTCATGGGGACAAGGGTCTCACCCTTTTAAAATCCTAGCTGTCTTCCCTTTTCCTAATTCCACACATGGCTGTCTATCCATGGGTCAAGTTGTCTGCCTGGAAGCCAGCAAGACAGTCCCCTCATGACCAGTGGCTTAGCTCAGCTGACAGTTTTGCTGCTTCTCCAGTGACCTCCCTCAGTGTTTTCCACAACTCTGTTTCTCTCTGGACTGAATTCTTTGTCTATTTATTTAGCATCTTTCTTCCATCCTGTGCTTTGCGCAGACACATCACCATGGTACCGAGGTTCCCTGTGGTCAGTATTAGATATTAATCATTGAGATGTTGGAGGATTTGTCTCCATCTTCACAGGAAAAGGATAAAAGAATTCAATTGTCCAGGTTATGGGATAGATTGTGGGTGAGACCAGACTCAGGGATGCCATTCCTGTCTAGTCAGCCCATCCTTTCCATTTGGGGCTTAAAGAAAGACACGGTCCATAGGACAGACCCCAATCCCTATGTTAAGAAATTTTGGCGTTTTCCTGCCTTCCCTGGACTTTTAAGGTTGTGATTTATCAAGCAAGAACACAGCAAACCAACACCTTGTTCTACAGCCTCACTGCAGGGATGATTCATAGGGGCTGCTGATGGCACCTGACACTGCATTTTGGCTGCTCTTCTGGAAATAGTGAGCCCTTTGTGGATATCTGGTCATTAGGTGATGAATTTTTGTTTGCTCCCACCTGAGCTTTTTTCCGGCTCAGATGCCACACATCTTCATTAATCCTCTTAGCCCTGATTTGGTTGCACCTCGTTACCTGAAAGAAAGGAATTTGATAATGCATGGATGGAATGATCAAACCCAGAAACAAGCAACACTCTCTCGACTTGCCTTCTCCAAAGAAACCCCCCCCCCAATTCCTGTGTCAGTTGTATTTACCTGGCCCAGTCCCAGACCATGCCAAGGCTGGGATGTGTGCTGGGCAGTGCCACTGTGGCTTCTGGGATGGACTGGGACACACAGAGGAGCATCCGTGGGGCTGGATGGGGCTGTGGCAATGCTGAGGAGCAAAGTCTCCAACACACAAAAGCCACAAAATCTGAGTTCAGCAAAGTGCATTCTATAAGCTTGGGCTTGTTTAATGAAGAAAAAAAAAAAAGAAGGGGAAAAAAAAAAAAAAAGAAGGGAAGGGGAAAAAAAAAAAAGGAACTTGCTGGAAAAGAGGGGTTTCCAAGCTGCATGGCTGTGGAAGATGCAGACAGCCCAGATCCCATCATGGGTCCTTGGGAGCAGCGTGTGCCCTGTGTGTCCAAACACCCTGAGGGTCAGGAAAGGACACACTGCAGTTCCCCACATGGATCCTTTCTGCCTCAGCACAGGTCCGTGGTCGGGGCTGTGCCTTCACGTGCAGCACCTCAGGGATTTCACAGAGAAACCTTCACCCTCCCAATTTGATGGCTTAATGGTTATGGCTTGCTTATGGTTTAATGATATATAATGATTTAATACTTCTCACTTTTAACAGTTTTCCATGAAAGGCAGGGATGACAGTAAATACGTTTTGCTCTCAGCTTCTACGGCACGGCAGCTGTTTGTTTGTAGCCTGCGTGATAAAGCCTGTCCCCCAAGGACATGGCAAGGCCAGCATGTGAATCCCCAGCAGGTAATTACCTGCTTGTCCAAAGGAATTGGGAGTTTCTGATGGATTTTACGTGCATGTGAAAGGAATATGCACAAACAGGAATTCACCGAGGTTTTTCCCAGCAATCTCCTTAAACCTTTCGGAATAAGAGGAACTTTGGTGCAACAATAGGGAAAATGTAACTTTTTTTAAAACTTTCTGCATGGGTAGAAAATTTGTCCTTTCATAACATGCCAGCTGCATCCTTAACTGTTGGAGAGCCTGTATCCCTGTGTCTTGGTAACTAATATCCCATCCTTGGTGTGTTTTATCCATCTTCCCAACTGCCCAGAAGCCAGTGCTGCTGCAGTCTGAGGGCCAAACCTTGGCTCAGCTTGGTATCATACAGACCAGACATGCAATGGCTTTTCCTCACCATGACTCATGAAAATGGGTGTGCCCTCAACTTCTTTTGGAGCACTTAACTGGAATAACTCAAATGGAGAGGGAACACCTTGTACCTTGCCTTGTGTGCTTGTGCTGGTTTTGCCAGAGCCCTGGAGGAAACCCAGAATTCTTGTCCTGCCTTAGAGAGATCCCGGGCACAACATTTGTAGGTTTTCAAAGTGCCACATCCGTGCCCTTCTGGATCATAGAAACAGAATGTCTTGTGTTGGAAGGAGCCCTCGAGGATCAGGGGAGTCCTGACTCTGATGTGGTGAATAGCAAAGTCCCCATGAAGCTGAGATTTCACAGGACTCTCCCAGAAATACAGCTCGTCAGATTTATGGTGTAGCTTCTTCTTTTCCTTTGGTGCAAAGTTGGGAGGAGGTTTCACTAAAAATTACCTTTTCCATGTGCACATCTGCCTTCTACCCCAGATCTTGGGATTAATGTATCAGGCTACTGACAACCAAGCTGTGCTGGCTGAAAACCAAAGTATTTTTGTGCAAAAAGCATTAGCATTTCCCATGGGAACTGTGGTTTTCCAGTACCTTCTGCTTCCATTCTCCTTCCAGGACCAACTTTTGTTGCAACCTGCAGCTCCCAGGGTGTGCTCCCAGCTTTCCCAGACAGAGGGTGGCTGTGCTAAGCTAGCAAAGTCTTTAGCTTTTGAGGTCTTATGAATTTGGGTGAAAAAAACTTAGGCTGCAAAACAAAATGTGGAAAACATAAAGGCCATGAGGGACGAAAACTGAAGCCCAGTAGCATGATTTTGAGTCGTGGTATTTTGCTGAAAAATATTTTTCTCCTGTGGGAAATTCTGACAAAACTAAAATTGTGTATCAGCACTTTCTGAAGGAAAATACTTTTTCCTCCTATTTTCAGTGTAGTCTACTCCTATAACAAGAAGGAAGTTTTCACAGTAGTTGGCTTATGTGGGGTTTTAACAACCTGACCAAATGCATCAAAAGCAACTTCTTTAAATTTCATTTTTGAAAAAAAGAAAAAAAATCTATTTGTTGCCACGGTAGTGTTTTTCTGGTATTAGCCGAGTTTTGTAAGCTGTAGCACCTCTGCTGACATACTGATAAGTGGGTGTATGCTCGTCCGCCTGAGAAGAAAACGGGCTTTTTTTTTTTTCAGTTGCAAAGTTCCTCCTGGAGTCAGAAAACAATGCGCCCAGCTATGCCAATCCATGGAAATCACTGGTTGTGTTTATCCAGCAATTAAAGGGGGATTACAGCCGCTTCAGAGCTCGGCATCCCGTCCCCTCCCCTGCACACACCGGGAGCCTCAAAGCCACATTGTTCCCCGCAGCCGCCAGCGCCAGCCCGGGGACAAGGCGGGCCGAGGATGGGAAAGGGGAGGTTCTGCCAGCGAGCGGCATTACAAGAAACCAACAAATAGCAAAAACAAAGGGGAAAGGGTGGGGGAAGGAACGATAGTTACGCTTTCTTCTTCCAGGGGTGTTTTCCGTGCCCATCCTCGGCACAGGGCAGCAGGAAGGGAAACGTCCCTTGCAAGCCCGCCCTGGCATTCATCCTCCCGGGGGATGTGCCGGGCAGGGCTTGTCCCGGTCCTGGGAGCGCTGATTTAGCGGGAAGGGCTCCCTTTGGGGGTGACATCCCCAGGGCCAGGGCTCCTGCTCTGCTCAGAGGTCCGGGCAAGCCGGGGCTGGGTGACCCAGAGGCGAACGTGAGTCCCTCTGAGCGGGATCGCTGTGGCTCCGAGTGTCTGTGAGCGGGATCCCCGGGGCTCCTGCGGCCACCAGCGGAGCCGGATTCCTGCTCCCCATGGAAACAGCCTCCCGTAGCGCCCGTCCCTGCCCAGACAGCCCTAATCCTCCCTCTGCAGTCACCCTGAGAAGCCTCCGGCTCTCTTATCACCGAGGATCGTTTTTTGGCAAATATTTACACGAGGCTGCATTGCAGAGGGGGCAGCGAGCCAAGGAGGGTGATGGGGACCCACAGTGCTGGCAGGGACAGAGTGGGGGCCATGGCGTGGCCATGGGGTCCCTGCGGCGTGTCCCTTGTCACCTTCCCGTGTTGGGGAGAGGCGGCCGTGCTCCCACAGGTTGCAGAGGAAGCAGAGGACGAGGGATAAGGTGCTGGGGACAAGGACACAGTGCACACATAGTGCCACCGAGTTTTGACAGAGCGACTCCCAGCGTGGCACTGTGGGAAAAGCTCAAGCGACCGACGAGAGATGAATGATCCCGCCAGGAGCGTCGTGGGCAGAGCGGGAGAGCCCAAATGAGTCAGGAGAGCTTCCTGCCCAGCCCCTCCATCGAGCTGCAGCTCCAGCTCCCGGAGCTCCCTTGCTCCCAGGGCAATTCGCATAGAAACCCGTGCCTGCCCCACCCGCAGGGACACGCAGGGTTTGGACAATCTCTGCAAGAAACAGAGATCTGCAAAGGAATTGGAAAAGAAAACAGCACCACCGAAAAAAATAAAAGCCAAGCCCCCGCCAAAAAAGGCTTTGTGAAAGTGAAGTGTTCTGTCCCCGCTCTTGGTTTGACCTTGGTCACGGCCACAGATGCACCAAACCTGAGTGCCTCACTCCTAAAAATGACAGCACCTAGGGCCAGAAATACCTGTGCACACAGGTGTAAGCTTACTTTTTCTTTCTTTTCCCTCCGTAGCGTGGAGCCAGTAATTCCTTATGAAGGAAAGATGAATGCAAAAGCTGAAGGGCCTTCCTCACCCTGCTAATGGTATGTAAAATAAATGGGGGCCTGAGAAGTGTTGAGCTGGGAGCAATAATCAGCCCGTGTGATGACATCCCACTCCCTGGGCAGGCAGCATCAAGAGCATCTGTGGAAATAAGTTGGTGCTACATAGTGCAAGAAAGGATATCTGGAGCCTTTGCAGCATTTGTTGGCTTTTTCTATCTCCCTGTACGGCTCTTCTGCACTGTAAACTGGCCAGTGCAGGAGGAGATGTGCCTTCACTTGTACAGTGGCACAGGGGCAAATCAAGGGTTTTGGATTGGTTCTGAAGTCCTTTTGCACCCACGTGGAGTCATGGGTTAGTTTGTGTTGGAACAGACCTCTGAAGACCATCTAGAACAATGCCATCTCCAACTAGACCAGGCTGCTCAGAGCCCAGTCCAGCCTGAGCGTGAATGCTTCCAGGGATGAGGTGGTAGATGATGATGATGATTTCATCCATCACCACTCTGGCCTGTCCCCTGTCCCTTGTTATAACACGGCAATGCTGGTTACAGAGGTAGCACTTGCTGCCAAAAACCCTGGCAAAGAGCAGACTCCATCTTTTCCTTGGGTTTTGCCCGAGCTTTGTCTCTCCTGCCTGCGGCAGCCGGCACTGCCCAGCAGACTGCGTGGCTTGCAGGGGCATCTAGCGGCCGAATGCTGCAGGAGGGATCCGGGCAGTGCAGTGCTTCTCTCCTACCCAGGGGACTGTCCCACAACCCACACCTGCAGAAATGCTGCCAGTAATCCCGTGTAAAAGACATCCGCTTCCCCCTAGCCCTGCCCAAAATACCTGTTTTGGAGAAGAAGCACATCGATCCTCCTTGTGCTGAACCTGAGGCACTAATGCTTAGTGAGGGTGGCAGCCCTGCACACATCACTGTGGCTTCCTGCCTGCAAACAGCAGTTTGGAGGGGGCCTGTACTACTCCACAAGTCTTGGTTGTGTGATTTAGTTAGCTCGGGCATATCTCAGCTTAAAAACACCAAAGGAATCTCAGAACTGGGTGGGAGGAAGAAAAACCACCCCGTGCTGTTTTGCAGAGCCAAAATTTCCTGGTGTGGTACAGGTGACCAGAACCAAATCTGCTGCTGCCCAGGGTGATGTGGGCACAGCCCGGCCAAAGGAAAGGGAGGGGGACAGGGAGGAGCCAGGCACACTGCAGTGACACCAAGCACTGCTTTCAGTGTCTTTAAATGCTCAGAGGACGATACCTGTGTCAAAAACTCCCTGAAAGTAAAAGTGCAGTGTGGTGTATTGGAGGCTGATAAACAAGGCTCTTTTTTAAGGCCCCGTGACTCATGTCTCCTGGATTTTATAGGAAAATGCACATAAAAGCAATTACTGGGGTGTGAATTATTTAGTTTCTTAATGGCCTGACAGCTTTGACAGCTCCTAGCTTGTTATCTAAGCTGTTATCACAAACCCTCTTGATCTCCCAACTTTAACATGACTTTTAATTATGCTTTCATAAGAGTAAAAGGACAATCTGCAGTCTGGTTTCCATTCAGTCAAACTTATTTAAACGAGGGAAACTTTTCCTCCTAGTGAGTAAAAAGGGTGATTTGGATGTGTAGGGAGGTTTAAATATATGTCTAAAGAGATGTCTAGAAACAACTGTACAGATAGTTTAGAGTCTGTTCTTTGTATGATTGTAGGATGGAAAAAGAAAAAAAAGTTAATTTTGGAGAACTTGGCAACAGTGGTGATGGACATCACATACACTGAGAGATGTGAGCTGGAAATACAGTGTTAAGCAAAGTTAGAAAGGTTACACTAAATTTACAGTAAAAGACACAATGAACAATGTTACAAAATAAGTTTTCAATGTTCTTCCAGAGCAGTCATCAAACAGTTGGGAGGGACCAGGGTCAGGGGTGTTTGCACAACCTATTTTCTTCCTCCCTGTGCATGTGCATTGAAACACGTTCCTTAATGCAAACATCATATATTCATTTTTCTATATGACCTATTATAAGCATCTCTTCTTGGAAAAGAGCAGCCTATATGACCAGAAGGGCTCTGGAGTTGCAGAGATATTGAACAGATCCCATACATCAGTTGTTTGTTGGTCTGTCCAGTGACAGGCTGCTGTTCATCTTACGATAAAACAGCGTGTTAGGCAAATGCCTCTCTCAACTGCATTTCTATGGAAAATGTTTTTGTAGAGGGAAAGTAGAAGGAAAAGGTAAGATGAGAAAAGGAAAAAAGAAAAAAAGTAACTTGAGAAATTCAGGGGCAATAAATCACCCCACCAGATGGTATTCATCTGCGAATGCCGTGCAGAGCTATCAATTTTTTAAAAATTGCATGGGAGTGTGCCATTAAAATGCAGACATAATATCTGCCCAGTCTCACTGCCCTTCTTTGTGGTGCCTGGGCAGGTAGCAGGTGACTTGGTTCTACCTGCCCACATCTCCAGGTGTCTTCAGAGTCCACTTGGCAACCCCACTGCAGCCTTGGAAAATTTTATGTGTCTGTTTACTGCCTGATTCTCTTAATTGCAGCGAGGAAGTGCACCTAAGTGTGTTCTGAATAATATCCTTGAAATCCAAGAGACTGATTTGCAATGATCCTTCTGCCAAGTGACGCTCCTGCAGAGGAAAATGCTCTGTGTTGAGCTCACATGCCTTTCATCCTGGGTTTTAGAGGGCTTTTGGATGCGTTGGCTCTGTGTAGAGCAGCTTGTGATCTACCTGCACGTGGTTCTGAAGGTCAGCAAGGAGGCTTCAGGTTGCTGTCAAGGTGTGATCCAGCAGTGTGTGATGCAGCAGAGGCTGCTCTTGCTGTCAGGACCACTCTACAGACCGTCCTGGCCATCCTGAGGGGGGCTCTACAGGTAATTCCCCTGGCTGGGGTGCACTGGGTGGGAAATAATAAATAAAATTAATCCAGTCTTGGGTCTGCAGCACAGGGCATCATCATGAGAGAGCATTCCCAGCTGGTGGGAGGGAGCTGCTTGCACTCCCAGGGAAATGTGGCAAGTAAGGACCAAGCTGTAAAATACTGGCAGGGTGCACTCAGTGTGCCAGCTCTGAGGAAAACAACACACTTTTGTCTACTTTGGGATTTTTAGCAATTCTTTGAAAGCAAAAGAATGGGAATAAGGGAATGCAGGACAGTATGTGGGAAAAGGTAGCAGCTAGGTTACAAAGCCCGTGTTGAGAGCTTGGGAAATTGCAGCCTGCACAAACTGGGAGGTCAGTGACATTAAGCAAACCCTCCTGAATCCTATTTCCTAATTTTTGAGGATAAATTCTGTAAAAGTGTGAAGCTGTGGCAGGTACACAGGTGCATAAGACAGGGGACTCTTCTGGTTTGGTGATGAGCAACACGGTTCTGCTGCCTCTTAAGCTTTGGTAAAGAAAGGGAAAATAAAGGCAGCTGTGGGTGAGGTGGTGCACAGGCATTCCTGCTCCTTGCAATCAGAGCTCCTTGCCACAGTGGTGGCTTCATAAGTGGCCTGAGAACTGGGGCCCTGGGGAGCATGGCTGGCAGGGAGGAGGTGGGGAGCAGTGTGAGCATGTAGGATGTGAGCTGAGCTGGGTAAACTCTTTGTGTTGGCTGATAATTGAAAAAATATTTCCCCTCTTTTAGATTAAAGGGAGATGCTGGCTGTGGGTCCTGTTTAGAATATATTCAGAGTGTGGGTACCTTTTTTTATACTTAATTAAAAAAAAAAGAAGTGTTGTTTCATTCTCCAGTCTGAAAATTGCGATTTGTAACGAAAAGAAAATTGATTTAAAGGCCGCAGAAACAAATTGAGGGGTCAATTTTGATTTTAATTCCAACAATTAATTAAAGAACTCTTCTGGAGAGGTTTGTAAAATTAATATTGATCTCAGATACCAGGCACTCTGCAGTCATGTCTCTGTCCTGGTTTCAATCCTCCCATTTTGATTAATGGATGGGTTCAGCAGCAGCAGAGCTCCGTGACAGGACTCATCCTGGGAGCACAGAGCTCATCCTGGCAGCAGAGCTGGCACATTTGGGCCACATTTAGCCACACCAGTGCCACCTTCAGTGGGTGCTTTGGTGGCCAGGTGTCAATTCTGCGTTGTTGGGAAGGCAAGAACACATCTGATACTGGAAGAAGCAGAAATAGTTGGCAGCCACTTGGAAGGGCCTGGAGCACAAGTCTGATGAGGAAGGGCAGAGACAGCCTGGAGTGTTCACCATGGAGAAAAGGAGGCTCCAGGTGGATCTGCAACTCCCTACAATTCCCTGGAAGGAGGGTGCTGTGAGGTGAGGGTCGGTCTCTTCTCCGATGTGACAAGTAACAGGACATGAGGAGACGGCCCCAGGCTGCACCAGGGGAGGTTTGGATCAGGTATTAGAAAACATTTCTTGTCCCAAAGGGCTGCTGAGCACTGCAGTGGGCTGTCCAGGGCAGTGGTGGAGACACCATCCCTGGAGGGATCTGGAGGATGTGGCACTTGGGGTCATGGGTTGGTGCTGGGATAAACTGCTGCTGGTGGTGGTCTTAGAGGTCCTTTCCAAATGTAACGAATCTATGATTTTAGAGGAAAATTGTCTGTAGGAGGATTGCCAAAATTGCTTCATGTTTTTGAGTTGTTTTGGTCAGCTGGGCTGGGATTCCCTCACGGGCTGGGGTCTTTCACCACCAGGTATCTCTGATGGCCAAAGAAGAGATGCTCAGTGTAGGTGCAGGAGGCAGAAAGGCTCCTCCTGCTGATGGGCTTTGCTCCATTTGGGTGTCCTGTTCCACAGGATAGGCACTGCAGTGGGCAGAAATACAACCTTCACTCCCTGAGGAATGTGCTTTTTCCTGCCAAGATCTCATCCTGTCCTGTGGTAATAGAAAGGAAAATCCTGAAATGCTAACAGAAAATTGAAAAAAAACACAAACCTCTCTCATAGGTGATATTTTCTCTATCCTTCTCTTTTCTTTTTTCTCTCTCTTCTTCCCACTCCTTATGAACCCTTGTTTTAAGGCAGCAGATTTCAGAGGCATGGAGATGGGGTGAAGGGCATAGTTCTGTTCCTGACCTCTGCTGTGCCACAAACAGAAAAATTTAGGCAGGGTTAACCTGAACAGCTGCCCATAGCACCAGTTTCCCTTCTCCTTGCAGATGCCCTTTATACTGACTACAGAGCACACATTTCTCCAGCTGTGTGAGAAGAGCTTGCCAGGAAAATCACCTCTGTCCAGGGAGTTTGGTGATACAAAAACCACCTCAGTATTTGCAATTCTCCAGTGACAACAAATGGATTTCTAGTGTCACCTGGACCTGAACCGAGTAGCATCAGCTTTAACAACATTGCTGAATGTATAAGCCTGGGAAGTGAATTTCCAGCCTCAGAAAATGGTTCTATCTGCTCAATATCAGTCATGTTCACTTTATGGGAGGGTAATTAGATTAACAGGTGAGAGGTATTTAGCATAACTTTCAGAGATTAGGTGTAATTCTAGTCACAATGTAGCATGAAGAACAAAAATCAAGGTTTTCAACATTGGGAATTGCTGTATGGCTGAAAAAGTATCCCTGACAATGAAATACAGCTGATATTTAGTGTCTTACTGTTTTATTTACTACTGCCTTTACAGCACACCCAGCTAGTTAGCCAACTACTTATAAAACATATTTAATGTTTGGAGACACTCAGTGCAGCTATAAAATGATTTTTAAGGGCATGCAAACATCGTGTTTTAATGACTACAAGCTCACTCAAGTTCCCTCTGGAAAAGAAAAACCAAATAAACCCCCATTTTCTGAGCAGACTCAATTGTGCCATCCCGAGTTTTGTAGATGAGCTACACAGCTCAAACTGGTTGACTTCCTGGCACTTGATGGGAACCATTTAAGAGGATAAACATGGAGAGATCAATACCCCTTACATACTGTAAGTGATGCAGCACCGAGTACTCAAGGGCTGTTAAAAACCCTGCCACGAACGACTGCTCAGAAATCAAACAAGAGGGGAAAAAAAAAAAATCACTGCACTGTGGTTTTAGGGACTTAGTCCCATTTTGTTGCACGGGGGTTTTACTTTCAGGGCTGGGGGCTGGTGGTAACCTTTCAGGCAGGTTTCCCTCGGTTTGAGTCTCAGTTTCTTTGCGTTGGAAGGAAGACAATACCAGCTGGAAAGGCTGTGAGCAGGCAGAGATGGGAAGAGGCACCCGTGTGTGTGTTTATCCCTTTGTGGAAATGGGGAATCCAGAGGCAAACAGGCTCAGCAGTCCCTGGGTGCAGGTAATTGAAAGTGAGTGCTGAAAGCACCCGCTCGCCTTTCATGCTCCAAGGGTTAATACTCTTCTGGGGCACTTAAGAGGAAGCTCCTTTGAGAGCCCACATGATATCTCCTGCCTATCCCTCAGCCATTACTTTGTTCCTCCTTTCAGTAAATTCTGATTATTTAGGACAGGGTAGGTTTTTTTCCCCGTGGCAGACTCCTGCTGGCTCACCCTTCGCATATTATATTCATCAGGAGGCTCTGCTGCATTCCCTAAGGATCTGTGCTTTTTCCTGGTAGTGTGAGGAGGGACTGGGAGTCTTGGGAGAACCATTAGCTCATTTTGAAAGGATTGATATGGATCTGGCCTTCTTCCAGTGCCTCCACTGTAGAAATTATAATTTATCATTGAAAAGCACACATTATTTTTGTTAGCAGATCAGCTACTTCAGTCTCAACTTTTATGGACGGGTGCCATGGAAACCCAAATGATTTATTATAATTTAGAGGCTGGGATTGAACAAGCACCTCTTTATTGCTCTCTGTACATCTCCATTGACTCTGAGCTGTCCTGTGGCATTTAGGAACACTCCATGTGCTACACCAATGAATTTATAAACCAGAGCAATGCTACAGGTGTGCTGCTGCCTCTCATCTGCAGGTGCCTGTGGGCAGGTAACGTGCAGCTCTTGTGAAGCTGCCTTATGTTATCAACAGGGTGGCCAAATAATACAGGACAGCAAACTTTCTCTCCTGTGATTATTTTGCTGGTGCAGACACCAAGACTGAGACATTTAAAGGAGAAGATACCTATCCCTGAGGCTGAACATAAAATATTTATATGAAGAGGCCGTGGACTAATAAATTTCACTTATAAATGTTTACAGCTGAAGGTAATAATAAATAACCTTCCAAAAGCAATATTTCAATTTGCACTTATTGTACTTTACTACACATTATATTTTCAGGAAACAATAATAATTGTAACAGGACATGGAATTAGCTCATGCTTAATGAATGATTACCCAGTTTAGTTGTGATCATTATAACATCAGGGCACAATTAAAACTGGGAAATGTTTATTCTGGAGAGACATAGGACTGTATCTCCATGTATACATCCAACTAATGCATAATTTGTTCATGAAATTGGGACTGAAGTGGGTACACTTTAATAAATTTGTCAGATGACTCCCCAGCTTCAGCTGTGCAGCCTTCACATGGTCTTCAGCAACAGAGGGCTAAAGCCAGGATAAAATTTCATCTTCAGTGACCTCAGTGTCCATCTCCTACTGATTTGCTATAACCTAGCTTCAGATCATCACAGGTCATTCTACTCCTTCCTGCTGGTGTTCACTGCACCCAGCCTGGCTGCTCTCTCCTCATTACTTAGGGCAATCCTGTTGCCATCTTTAACCTGTGTGTGCCTCGTAGCTTTGCTTTGAGTTGTCACCTTGCAATTAAATGTTTGGGATGGGTTTCAAAGAGAAATACCTTACCTGGTGATGTGGATGGGAATGCTGCGTTGGCATCTCTGTTGGGTTGATTCAGCCTTGAGTGGTGCAAGTGGAGTGGTTTATACTGCCTAAAAATGAGTCACTCGGTGCAAAGCAAGCACCTGCTAATAAATTTGATTGTCTGTCTCATCTTATGGTGACAACAGCTGTGTTGTGACAGGGACCAGTAAGCTCTGTCCAGAAGGGGAGAGCTCCTGGGTTGTCTGTCTGGCACATCACCCTCAGACAGGGAGGGAGAGAATAGTTACAAATAACTGGATATGGCCTTGGCATGCAAGCTGGAGTACCCCTATCTAACACAAACCCCTGACAGATGGGCTTCACCTTGTGTTGGGAGGGGCAGCTGAACAAAATTGTTAAGTACAGTCCTTCAGCTCCTGTGGGCAATGCAGAGACAGGGAGAGGCTTCTGCTGAGGATAATTTCACAGAATGGCAGAATACTTTGAGCTGGATGGGGCTCATAAAGATCATCAAGTTCAACTCCTAATTGAACAGCCCATACAGAAATCAAACCCACAGCCTGCCATTCCTAGCACCACACTCTGACCCGTGGCTATTTACCTCACCCTGGTCACAGGGAGCTGTGGTTCTCCTAGGGGGGCTTCTTACTTGTTGCTGACTGTGCCCAGCCCTCTCCAGTGCCCTCTGCTTGGCTTTCACTTGGCAGGCAGCTCTCATGTGGCTAAACATGATGAGAACATCTCTCTTCTCTAATGTCTCTGATATCCTTCAAATGAGTGTCTGCTGTCTAGCTACACACCATGTTAATTTTTCTCTTCTGTTTCTTTTCTGTCTTTCCTCTGTGTCTTTCTGTCTTTTTCCAGCCCACATGTCCCTGTGGAAAAAAGACTGACCTTGGCAGGAAATGGGTTCTTGGCCTTTCCCAGAGAGGACTATCCTGCAAGGATAGACTGGAGCTGCAGCCAGGCTGAACCATGGTGCAAGGTACTTCCAACACTCTCTACAGATAAGTCTCAGAAATGTTTTGGCCAGGCTGGTATTCAGGATACCCCTGGGAATATGGAGATGCCTGTGGGGTGATGCCTTAGATGAGAAGCACCTCTCTAACATCAAGGCATGAGTCTTCGTGGTAGTGCTGCCCCTGTGCTGGTCTAAAGATCTGGGTGAGACAAGGTCTGCAAGGACCAGGCAGTGAATTGAACAGGCTGCCACAGCCAGCAGGAGGAAACAGAGGAGCCTTGGGCCTTGCAAGCACAGGGCAGAAACAGCTTGTCAATAAAACCTGCACCTCTCAGTGCTAAGTGCAAGCTGAGCTCCTCCATGTCTGGTTGGATGAGCTGAGAGAAAATGGGATGGGCACAAGTGCAGGAGAGGCTTGACTGGCAGCATGGGAGAGGAGGCTGTCTCCTGAGGGAAAGGTGCTTTGTACTGGACAACTTGGTACTGCTTTTTCCACTTAATAAATGAAAGGAGTGTTTCCCAGGCACTGTCTAGACTCGCTTGGCAGGTGTTGGACTGCTGCACCTGCTCCTCCCGAAGGTTTGCATCCACGGGAAAGCTGTCTGGAGATGGGAAGGGGCAGCACTGGAAAAATGTTGAGACAGTTCAATTTTCTCAGATTCTCCCTGGCCTAATGTGCTTGGTGAGCTTTCTTGTCTCTTCCTCTTCTTTTCTAGGGGGGTACGAGAAGGCTGACAAATTTCCCCCTCATAGTTTGCAAATCCCTGAGATGAATTTAGCTGGGAAACCAAACCGGTTGGGTGGGTTGGCTTTGCAGGGAAAGCAACCCACCTGGAGGCTTTGATCTGCACTGCAATGCTTGGAATGTGCAAGAGACAGGGAAAAAAGAGAACTGGGCAAATACTTGAAGGCCCTCTGTGACAGCTCCCTTTAGCAAGCACTTCACCCAGGAGCCCTTTGGAGAGCTTTCAGCTGCTTTGTCTCAGGAGTGGCCCTTAAGTGGGCAGGGGAAGACAGCAAAGGCAAGACTGAAAGTAAGGATGTGGCTGCTAAGGATGCACAGCGCTTGCACGCTCCCCTCCACACTTCTGGACAAGCTCTTGTACGAGGTTGTGACCCTTGCACCCAAAAATTGTATTTCAGACAAATTTTTCCCGTTATGAAAGCAGGAGGAGTATTTCCCAGGGCACGTGGGCAGCTGTGCTGCTCTTGAAGTCAAGAGCAGAGCTGGCACCTTGGAGCAGATTTGAGGTCATGTGCTCTGCACCTGCCCTCAGGAAATGCATCACTTCGGGCTCTTGCTCACCTGCTTTGCAGGAGCTTTGTGCAGGAGAGCCAGGCAGATGGAAAAATGGGCAAAAATAATGAAAATATTCATACATATTAAGGTTCCCATTAATTATTGAATTACCAATTCACTTATTGAAGAATAATTATTAATATTTATAGCATCCAGATTGCTGATGATAGATTAACTGTGATGGCATAATTTAGCAAATATTTTTAAAATAAAGCATTTAACAAATAACATTTCCACCATTTTTCCATCTTAAAAAAAGTGTGAAGGCCTCATGAATATATGCAATCCTTTCTGATTTTAAAGCATGCTTTTGAATATTTTATTATTATTATGGATTGCTTTATTGCAGATTTTATCCTCAGGTTGTTTCCCAATGAACTGCTACACTCTAAGGCAGAAAGAAAACTCTGGCAAAATAAGCTTATGGTAACAGCACTATAAATCCACTGTGTAAGTACAGTAGTAAGTAAATGCATTATATGGCTCTATTTCATTCTACTGATTTCTCTTTCTGAAGTCTCTGTAGAACAATGATTGATGCATACAAAAACCATTTAGCACGTATTAAACCGAGGAGTCAAAATACTGTTTTAAGGTTTTCCAAGATCCATTGATTCAAATTTGTGTCAGAATCCCCTGAAAGGTTACACTGGCCCATGTTTTGCAGTATTCATTTTTCATTGTAAAAGTTCCTACGTGATATTGCAGTAAAATCTAACATGTATACGGGTGCCAAAATGCAAAATTCCAAACATTGCAGAAACAAATCAACAAGGGAAATTTGCAGTTCCTTGAAAATGTCAGATTTGTTATGGCTTGTTTGGGCTTCTTTGTTAAAAATTATTTGCTTGTATTTTTATCCCTGAAAGGTTTATTTTATTGTAAAAATGGTTTTGGGGCAGATCTTTCCACCTGATCTTACGACAAGCCTATGCCTGCCATATTCTTAAGGCAGGAACTCTTCCACCAGATGTTTGCTGTGAGTGATACTGTAACGTTTTCTCAAAAGTACTTAACTGCAGTTCATCAGGAAAAATGATTCCTTGGCTTCCTTCACAAAAACATCGTGTCAAAAATAGATGTGAGATCTCGTTATTTATATTGCTGAAGCACTGAATGGCCTTGCCTGAGAACAGACTGTTCCTGCATCAGGAACTAGGCTGGGAGATGGCCTTTCGCTGAAAAACCAGCTCCTGAAGAAGACGAGCAAGACGAGGAGAAGGCGACAAATGGAGCATCCCAAAACTGCTGCACGGAAGTGATGGTGGAATAACAGTGGCAATCCTGAGCCGTTTCCCAGAGAATCCCATTATTTTCTATTAATTTATCTCCCCTCCCCATCCTTCCTCTCTGGCAGCCAGGATGGGCCTGAGACATGCTCCTGGTGAAAAGAGGTAGAAAATTCCTACTTTGCTTCAGTGTTTGTACTGAGAAATGAGCTTTTTAAGGAAGCAGATCTAGAAATGTCCCGGGCTGTACCTTGTAGCTCAGCTGAAGATGAGCTGATAGGGAATGAGGATGACTAAATTTATTCAGTCAGTGGGTGGACATTCCTGTCTTGCAAAACCATGATGACTGATCCATCATAAAAAGTTGGGCTATCAAATTGCTATTTAGCAAATACAAAGTGAAATATCCTCAGTGAAAAGTGAAAAGATGCCTCCCTGCAAGGTGTGAGGGTCCAGCTGCCCCACCTGCCCATGGGATTGCTTTGGTTGCCGTTTCATGGCATGGCTAGTGAGGCTGGTCCTTTAGGAGGTCATCCACCCTGAAGCTTAGAAAGGAAGCTGGCTTGCAGGCTCATTTTGTTTAAATGTGTCTATTGTAATTTATTTATTCAGGGTTAAAAAAAAAAAGAAAGAAAGAAAAAGAAAAAAGTTGAAAATGCGCAGTTTTTCCAAAGCATTGGAATATGTGGCCAATTTCTTTGTTAGTGCCCTTTTCAAGGTACATGTGCCACTCCATGCGACTGCTCTGGACATCAGTTTCTTCTGCCCAGGGTCATTTTGCAGCTATAATGTCCCTGCCATTTTTTTTTTCCTGGGGAATATGTAGCTTTTGCAAATATTATTTCCTTGCCTTGAAGACAAGAGGATGCTTCTTTAGTAGCTGCTGTTCTTTGAGTGTATGCAAGGGCTTTGTCATCAAGCAAGCTCTCTTTGGGATTCTGCTTCCTCGGGTGTATCAGAGGCTATTTCTTGGCATGAAGTAATTGGAGGCAAGGCAGTTTTACAGCGGGAGGCAGGGGGGTGCTCGCTAATCGCAGCCCTCTCCCCGCTCCAGCGCTGTGCCTGCTGACAAAGCCCTGCTTGCTGGAGGCACTTGTGTTTGGTGGGGCAAATCAGGTCACCGGGATGTGCAGCTGCCTCGTGGCTAAAGCAATCAGCTGGAGCTCCAGGAGACAGGAGTCAGGACGGCACTCACCGCGGGGGAATGCGGGCACCCTGCGAGGGCGAGGTGGCCATTACGTGCCCACCTGGCAGAGTTCAGGGGTGGGAGCTGCTCTGGCACGATGCTCATTTGCAAATAGATGCTTGTGCTCATCCAGGTGTGAGCAGAGAATGGGCGATATCTTCTCTGGAGCAAGAGGATTGCCAGCAGAGTTTGTGCTCCACTTGAAGGGAGGTGAACTGTCACAGTGTCCCGAGCCCCCGCAGAGGGGAAACACCCACGTGAGGCTGTCACCTGTCCCACGGACAGCACCAGCGTCCCTCAAACCACTGAGCATTTTAGAAACACCTCTGAATGACCAGGGTGGTGTTTTCAAGTCTTTTTACCCAGGAGTGTAAATGTAAATTGAGATTTTCATTGTACAGGATATAAGTGAAACTCAGATGTGACATATTAAGTGTCTGAAAAGCCTGACCTATTTATCTCCCTCTGCAATTCAGGTCATGGTGATCTTCCAGAAGCAAAGCTCATTCAGACATGCAGAGCTTGAAGCTGCTGCTTGTGTCAGGCACAGGACCAGGATGGGTCTGTATCATGCAAGGAGCTTGTTTTCTGAGAAGCAGTTGTTGGGCAGATATAGTTTCTCCAAAGACACAACAGTTCCCTTACTCATCTTTGTCACCACAGCTGGAAGCCAAAATGGATTATTTCATTTCTTTCCAAGTCTTAGGTTCCTGCAAAGGAGATTCAAGTGGAGCTGCACTTGGTGGGACTTCAGTCTCATTTTAGGCTTTCCCTGGAGGAGCTGCTGGGCTTACCCTGCTTCTGGGCTTATCCTGCTTCCCTGCTCACACTGAGGTTGTCAGTGTAGCACTAGGGCATGGCTGATGGATGGAGCTGTCATTCAAGACGTGCAGTTCCTCAAAGGCTGCTGCTCAGGGGCAGATGTATGGCAAAACAGAAGTTTCCTTTGGAAACGGGGGAAGGGAGACAGGCGAAAATGGTGGCAGTGACACAGCAGGCTTTCCTGCTTGCACCTGCTCCCATTCTCAAAGTTGAAATCTACCATCCTTGCAGGAGGAGCAATGCAGGACTGAGCAGTGCCTTAGCCTTTACTGGTGGAGTCACACCTGGTGAGGAGAGGAACCATCCAAAAAATGGTTTTCCTGGAGAAAAGATGTCTTCCTGGCAGATGGCTTGGCCAGCCAGCAGGGATTACAAACCTCTCTGGGAGCCTTTTCTTTATGGCTAGTGAGAAGGTGATATCGCTTGTGACAGCACAGAAAGATTGGCTGAAATAAAATAAAGAGGTTTCCATGGTGATCCCTTCATATTGCAGTAAATTTTCATCTTGCAGTCAGCTGGGTTATACTTCTTCCCCCAGAGGAAGAGTCCCTGGCTCCTGCTGCATTATTAGTTCCTACTGGTGCTAAGGGAAGGCTGGCAGGCCCTGAGTGGAGCCACTGACATGGAGGGCTCTGTGGTGGCCTCGTTAATTATCCTAAAGAGGTCGGGCTGCCCAGACAGCCTGCAGGTGCTTCAGAAAGGATCCTGCTTTCTGGCTTGAACTGCAAATAGATAAGGAATAGATGTAAAGATGTAGCTGTGGCTAAAGGTAACGGAAGAAGGAAGTAGGTTTCTTCCCATTTTACAGCTGGGGAAAGAACCACAGTCAAACTGGGTGACTGCTCCAAAACCAAAGCCCAGGTGCTGCTAGAGGAGGGAATTGAATGTGTAATTCCCAGCTTCTGGCACAGAGGACACCTTTTCTCCTGAGGTTAATACTGGGGAAGGCACTGACCTGCAGAGGGCTGGCAGGGAAGGAAATCTCTCTTTGCGAGATCACCGATGAGGGCACCGCAAAGGGAAGAGGCAAGGGCTCCTCCCAGGCTGTGGCTGACAGGGGTGAAAACTGCCCAGCAGAAGAGTGACCTTTCATTTCAGGAGACAAGGAAACCCCTTCAGCTGTGGAAGGCAATGACTCACGGGTTCCCCACAAGTGTGATCTCTCCTGCCGAGCTGCAGAAATGAGCAGCCGCAAGACGTGTCTCGCTGTGGGTAGGCTCAGCGGAGACTTTCCCGGCTTCTTCCCGGGATGACGGCATCTTTCCATCTGCATCTGAACTTGAGAGTCATGCACGCAGTGCTAGTCAAGCTCTGCCACCCAAAACATGCTTAGTATGAAAAGCGTTTCCCTGGGAAGGTGTGTCATTGAATGCAAATGAATGCTGCCTTAAGAGCATGTTAATTTATGCTACGGAGAAAACTCTTCTGTCTGCTTCATGCATCACAAAGCCAAAATAACCCTGACCTACTCAAACCTCCGTGTCTTTGGACTGTTGTTGTGTATTATATAAATTCATAATGGACTGGAGACTTGAGAAGCAAAGAGGGATGTGCAGGAGGGATGCTCTGACTGTGGCTACCTGCAATGGTCCAGGGTGTGTGGGCACCCTTGGGAGAGCAGAATGTGGGGATGAGTTGCTCCTAAACATCAAAATTGCTGGGGTCAGCCACCCACTCCTGCTCTGCTGGGAACTCATCACAGAGAATGATAAAATGGAGCCTCTGGAAGATGTTCTCCTTATTTCCCCTAAAGTTATTATTTCTTCCAGAGCTTGGGAAAGCTGAGATTTTTTTGTCTTTTGGGAGGACACAGGACAAAAGGGAGTTTTGGTGGGGAAAGGAACGGGCATGAAGTAGCCACTCTGAGCAAGAAAGGCATCCCATTTCCTGCCACTGCCAGTGCAAACTGGGGCTCAAGCCTTTAGCTTGGTAACTGCAGTAGGGCAGCTATAAAAGCCTGTTTGGCAGCCAGCTTTTAATGTGCAAGCAGTGAGGTTATTATTATGTTAACAAAAAGCTGTGATTCTTTCTGTAAAGGAAGGAGCCATTAATAAGAAAACAACAACCAAAAATAAAAAGAAGAAGAAAAAAAAAAAACCCCACAGAAAGAGATCACAAGCTGACCAACTCTGCAGGGAGAGGCTGAGAAAGTCTCAGTTTTATAATAAATAAAAAGAGATGTAAGAAAATAGAAGACATACGTTGGAGGCAGGGCTGTTGAGCTGCAGTGCCTCAGGTCCCAGGTAATCTGCTTGGGGTGATTGCCCCCATCTCCCCAGGAGTGACGCGTGGGTATTGCCAGGGTAAATTTGCTTTGCAAATCTACCCTTGTGTCTATGGATTAGCTTTATTTACTCAAGAATTCTGGAGATAATGCGAAGGAATATTCATGGTTCTATTAGTAAAAAATCTCCTCTTCTTGTTAACATCATTTCAGCATGTCATTCAAGGCAAGCACCTGAAGCAGATATTTTGGGGATTAGAAATGCATTTTTTTCCCTTTGTTTTGAAATAGTTTCTTTCTAAGTTAGGTATTTAGTTGCCTAGCTTTGGCAGAGAAGCCTTGTAATGCTCCCCCACCGTCCAGTTTTATTCCAGCAGAAAGGTTTGTGTTCCTTTATTTAAAGCAAAGGGGAAACTCCTTTCTGTCGGATTTTTTACCTCAGACCAGCCCTCACATCTGCTGCTTGTCCACATTACCCTGGACAGCCTAGCAACCTCAGCACGTTGCACCTGGTAAACAGGATTTTCCTTCAAAGACCACAGGCGTATTTAGGGAAGACTCAAAGGTTCCTCCAAGCACAGGAGGAGGGAAAGAGAACCATTTGTAGCACAGTCAAATACACTGAAATTACATGAAACGGTGACTTCAGATCTCAAAACTATCTTTGGTTATATGGGCAAAAGCTTCAGCTTTTTTACCAGCAACGCTTGCTAAAGATGGACTGGAGCTCTGTTTCACCTGCTCTGCAGGTCACAGACACCCCACTGCGCTGCTCCATCCAGCAGAACGCACCAGGAACATGCTCAGAAATCTCATCGAGGCAGGCAGCCGCCAACTCCAACAACATGGCAGCTGCGGGAATTTGTTACTCTTTATTAAAAAGAAACGGGGAAAGTTTTTTACAATTCCCGTTTGTTTAAAAGCGTGCAAGCACCTCATTAACTCCGATGGTGTGGTATTTTTGGCTGGTTGCATTGCTGAGCATGTGTTAAGCGCCGATGAAGTGCAAGAAATTACCTTTGTAACAGCAGTGGTGTCTTCTGAATGCAGTTATCACCTCCCCAGCGCTGATAAGGTGTGAAAAATGATCTTCCCATCTACAGTTGTGTCAACTGAATGCAATTAGCACCTCTACATGTGTTTAAAATCATGACCGCAGGTTATAAGTTTGCAATACATTAGCACTTAGTCCCATCTTTGTGAATTGAGGGGGAAAAAAAATCTCAGCTAAACTGGTGCAGTGAATACAATTAAGTACCATTAACATTCCATTAACTATTTTTAATGAAGTAAATCCAGCCCCAGATGAGTGAGTGATAGGTTAGGGACTTTCCTTAGCCCAGGACAGGAGTTGCCTGCTATATAGACACGTGTCAGAGGGAAGTCTCTTTACTCCTGCTAGACCTTGGTTAAACACCTCTGTTAAGCTGGAGTGGACAAGCCAGGCTTTTCCCTTTGTTCTTAGGCTAGAGGCACACCAGGATGCTGCACGGATCGAAGGATATGCCTTCTTAAAATGCTGCTTCCTTTGAAGGGAAAAAGAGAGGAAGATACAGGAAAAAAGCCCAGTAAGTAGTTTTTCCTTTGCTGCAAGTAGCCAAGTCCCAGTGTATTGATCATTTATGAAATCCTTCTCAGGGTATTAATCTCTAACTGCACTAAAAGAGAGCCTGACTATGTCTCTGTATGGAAATCTCTCCTGGGGGAAATAATTACTGCCAGCAGTCTCCAAACTTCTTCTTTGACCAAATAAAACTTATTATATGGAGGCTCAGTGTGACTTACACAAGAGCTTCAGTAATTTTTTTCATGCAAACATGGCATGCAAACAGAATGGTCATCTTCAGACATCAAACACTTGCACTTTTCCTAGGAATATTTGAAAGGTGCAAATAAGAATCAATGCAGACACACCCCTCAATGGGACTGAAAGATGTGCTTTGGTGATGTGAATGAGCCCAGAGCAGTCTCTGTGCTTGGACTTGTCCAGCCCTCTTTGCCCAAAGCCATATTTTCAATAAGTTTCTCTGATATCACTGACAATGCTCCACAACAGTGACAATCCCCATGCTGGGGTTTGGGATAGAAGATGGAGGCAACAGCATCAGCTTCTCTATCTCACCTCTATTTATTTTTTAAAAGCTATTGATTTTTCACTTTCCAGGTGAATCTGGAACAGCTGTGACTTTTTATTTCTTTTTAATTTTTATTTTCCTTTTTTCACTAGATTTGTAATTGAAAGGGACAGCCTTGTTAGGGTAGAAGGAAGCCCCATGGCCAGCTCATTTCTCCCCCTACATCATACAGGACATAAAGCTTTACTCAGTGATCCCTGCACAGAGCCAAATAACTTGTGGCTGAGCTAGGGCATATCTTTGAGAAAAAAATACTCAATCTACTATTGACCTTCCCTTGTTTTCTGTGATTTCCACAATGCAGGGCAATCTGCACAGCAATAACTGCTCTGAGAATGATGAGCACCTGCAGAGAGCTCTCTGAGAGTGATACTGGCCTGGTTCTTAACCAAAATCCAGTCCAGTGAAGCAAGAGAGCTTGGCTGGCTAAGTCAGTGCATCAGTGGTTAGGTATGGCTGCTGTTGGTTTCTTTGACTTTCTGGTTATATTAAATCTACAGGTCCCAGCATGAAAATTGTCTGTTGGGGATTCACACCTGTACTTTTTCTTTCACTAAATCATGTCTTTCAGTAGTTTCCTGACTGCATGGGGATAAATGCCTCTCTGCTATGTACTGTCCACATGTAGTGATACCCTATAATGCCTCAGCCCTGTTTTTCACTGGCCTGGCATTGGAGAGAGCTGCAACATCAATCTGCTCCCTTTCTCAGGGAAATTCCTGCTGGCTCCAGGCTCTAGGAGTCACTCTGGCTGTCGCAGTGGGAGCTGCCAGCAGGAAGTAGCATCCAAACAAGATGAGCTTGCACCCTGTAGGCAGAGCAGAGCAAAGATCCTGCCGGCTGCGGGGGAATCCGAGGGACAAAGGGGCTGTGCCCAGCGGTTGCCTCCTCTCTGAAAGGCACTGACACGTGGTGGGCACCGAAGCGGGTCAGGAAGGAATGAATCTGTTTGAAGGAAACCTCCTAAAGCCGGAGGTGAGAAGAGACAAATCAGCATTATTAGGAGTAAGTGGATTTGGGGCTGCGGCAGCCCCTCGCCTGGAGCCGGCGTGTCCTGCGGCGCCGACAGCCATCCATTCTGGAAATGAAATTCCACTCCCCCAGCCCGCCTGGGCTGCGGCCCCACGCTCCCCACCGAGCATTGCTGATGGTGCACATTGCTGCGGGCTGAGTCCCAAAGCCGTGAGATCAGCCAGAGAGGCTCCAGCAGCCGCGGCGAGGAGCCGGGCACTCCAGGAGCGCGGTTCAGCTCACGTGGACGTGAGGGGAGGGATGGAACTGAGGCCCTTCCTTGGCTGCTGGAGGGCTGCAGGTCAGCCCATAAACCATAGGATGTTGTGGGATGCAGGAGCTGACCCTAAGGTCCTGCTGCTGTGAGCAGGACCGGACAGGTAATATTTCCCTGGAGCCTGCCTGGCTTCTGTTTTCATTCATCCCAGCCTTTCCAAAAGGGCTGAACTAATGGACCATGGAGCCCAAAGCATCTTGTTGATGCAATGGGAGGGGGCTGCAATGAGCCCCAGGGTGAAGTGTCCCTTCCTGAGCCAGCTACAACCTCCTGCCTCTGTGAGCGGAGGTGCAGGCATCTGAGGAGAGGAGAGGAAAAGGTGGCCAGTTAACTGAGGCTGGGGGAGCACTTCTGTGTCAGCAGGGTCTGATAGGACCTTCTGGCCTCAGAAGCAGAAAATTCCAAAATCAAAAGCATGATCCTTGCTTGTGACTCCTGCTGGGTTTTCCAGTGGTACTCTGGGGAAAACCAGTTAATTTAGGTTAATTGCACAATGCAGATATTTATAAAATGGTATCTGTTTAAACAGAGGAATGTGCCTTTTCCCGATGAGGTCTCTGAAAAAACAGCAGTGTGTCACTTGACCCAGGCCTTTAACTGGAACCGTCTTGGCAATTTAATGAAATTAAATGGCTGGACTGTGGGGAGTTCATTAGTAAGTAATCCAAAGGCTAAAGCTCTGTGAGCTAGTTCAGCTCTCAAATGCTTATTTGTGTTTGCCAGATACAGTAAAGTGAAACCCCTTAATAGGTGCTGGCAGTATTTGTAACATACTCTCCTCTGGTCTGGAGACTGTCACACAGGCACTGGTGTGATTTTATATTTCTACATGAGTTTTTTTTCATAAAAAGCACCTCCAGGACAGTCACAGGGTCCCCTGTGTGTCACCCTGTGTGTCGGGGGGCGTTGCAGAGGCACTTCTGTTCTTGATGCCATGATCTCTTGATTCTGGCAAAGCAAGTAAGGCAATCTCATTTCTTTCCAAAAAAGCTTTCAGAGGTGGCTGCTGCTGCCAGCAGTGCAGTGCTGAACCTGAGAGGGACTCTGGCTTCCTTGTCATGCTGGGCCATGGCTGGGATTATGGGCAGTTTTATTTCATGCCATTTGCCCCAGGGTGGGGACCAGGGATGTGAAGTGCCTCTGGGATTCTGGCAGGTTGTTAAAAAGGATGCTGAATTGCTGCTTATTTCTTGTGAGTGGGATTTAGAGGAGTGAGGAAGGTACAGATCTTCCTCCTGCTGTGTAAAGGACTTCTGGGTTTCCAGAAGTGAATGTGCTAAAGTGTCACTCTTTAATTCACCAGATATAAGCAAGATTTACAAATAAGTGAACTGTGGCACCACTAAAAGTTTGTCAGGGAGTTCACTGAAGGATGTTTGAGATGGTCAAATGAAAAGCCTAACTCCAAGATACATGAATTTATTTTTCATCCAAATCCTGTGCTGGCCCTTAAGGCTCATCCACCATGAAAGCCCTCAGGGAAGGTTCTGTACCCCACATTCTAGGAGCAGCACTTAGTTTTTAAAAAACTGTTTAAAACCTCTTAGTGTGAATTTGGTACAAGTCCAACACCACCATGTGGTCAAGTTCTTGGGCTGTGGATTAAATCCATGCAGGAAAATTTCCCTGACCTGATATCCTACAAGAAAAAATGGGGTTTTCATTAATGAACTCCATTTTGTATGAAAATTCTTGCTGGGATTTACTGTAGCTGCTGCACAAGTTCTTTTAAAAGTAAATAATGCCATTGGACAGGTGCTTCTGCCAAAGAAATTGAACATTGAAAGGTAAGAATATTATAGAGGGAAAAGCCATCAATCTGAGCAATAGATATCCCAAATATTGTGAGATCTGCAGTGGTATCAGCAGCACAGTTTTTGTCCTGGAGTGTGTGAAATGCCTCTGGAATCAAACAGATTTTGAAAGGCTGGTCACTACCACAGATGCAGGAGGCCTGTGTCTGTATTTACAGCATGGCACTGCAGTCCCAAAAGAGCTTGTGCTAAATTAGGCATTGCCAAATGGAAATTCCGTGTGTTAAATTTACACCATGGAAAAAGACTGGAGATTTCATCCAGAGGCGGGATGTGAAAGCTCCTGTGGCACTACAGGAGATTTTAAGTTCAGCTTTAGCCCTTGTGACAATCCTGTCTAGTCTTCTCTTCTATGGGCTTGGGCCAGCTGCTGACCTTTGCAAGTACCTCTTCTCCTCCCGGCTCAATGAAGTTCAGAGGCTGATAAAGAGACAGAATTAGCCACAGGTCTAAAAATCTCCATTTCCAGGGTGGTGCTGGGAAGAGCACTGATGTGCCCCTCCCCACTGCTGCTGCACAATCAGGGGCTTCCAGCTACAGCAGTGGGACAGGTGGGGGTTTATTCCTAAATGCTGCTTTCCACACGAAACAGCATCCCAGCAACCACACCCAAGCAGTCTTTGTGCGTTGGGACTCCTGCTCTCAAGGTCCCGGCAGGACAAAGCCCACACACAGCCCAGCTCGTGTCTCAGGTCCTGCGTGTCCGGGCTGTGCCCGGGGCATGGGGGGACCCACGGCCACTTGCTCTCACCCGGGGACGAGTGGCGAGAGCAGAACGTGGGTACCTCCCTGCCAGGCCGGTGTTTTAGCAAGAGAAACCTGTCCAGAACTGTCAGAGGAGGTGTGGGGTGCTCCCCGGGAACAACCTGGAGCGCTCCTGCTGGGGTTTGGGTGGGAAAGGTGGAGCTTTTCCCAGCGAGGGAAGCAGGGATGGGCAGGAGGGACAAAAGTAGCACAGCAACGACATCTTGTGCTGCACAGCGACGGCTGCGTGTGCCTGCCAGGAGAGCAGAGTGCTGCTGCTGGGAAGGCCTTTGTCCCCTGCCCAGCTGTGGCAAAGCCCTTGTCCCCTGCTGTTCCCTCTGTGGGGTGAGGGTGGAGCCGACAGACAGGGAAGAGCCTTGTCCACAGGACAAGGAGTCAGAGCAGGATTTTGGCAGCAGCAGACAGGGAGGGGGACTGAAAAGGCTGCAAAGGAAAATTCTGTGTATTGCACTCTCTTTTTCATTTTTTTCTTTTACTATGGCATTGCTGCAAAGCACTGGAATATCCCCTGAGTGCTCTGTGGAAACCTCACCCATCTGCAGGTATCTGCAGATATCAGGTACACCAGAAACATTTCATTTTCTTTTTGCAAGAAGTTTGTTAGTGCAAATATTCTGTCATATCTAAGGGTCACTGTGGCTGAAGGCCCATTCTGAAGATACAGACTGGCATTTTATCCCAAACAAGGGCAGCAGTACCCATCCCTCACCACTCTGCACCAAAATTCCTCCAGACTTGCACCCTGGGACTCAAAATTCAAGGTTTGTAGTGGAGAGGGGGCAGCAAAGTCTGAGAGCAGGTTGGGCTGGTGCCCCACCACTGCCCAGGAGTAGCCTCTGTGAGGTGCCAACCCAGCCCACCAAATGGACAGTTCTTTTTGAGACCCTTCAGTTGTAACCCTGGTAGAATTGACCATGTTTACGCTGAATTCATGCCAATTCCAAGTTTTGGAACAGCGGTGGGTGAATTTCTTTTTGAAGCTTTGTCTTTGCCCACACCGACGCCTCTTTGCAGAGCTTGCCAGAGGGAGGCCATGCTCCAAAATAATGTCAGAAATAAAGAAAAATATTTGCATGAAATCCTGAGGCATCCAACTGCTGTGCTGAAGGTAACCACGGGCAGAAAGCAGCTCCTGCCTGGCCTGTGCTGCATTATGTCTCTGGGTAGGATTTTTGGAGATGCCTGCAGCACGCAGCAGCAGAATGGCAGTCCAAAGTCAATTGGACTTTGTTCAGAACAGCCTTGGGTGCTTTTGAAAGGCTTGGCCTCTTGTGGGTTTCTTTAAAGACTTGTGAATTATATTTAATTCCTGTGGTTTAGGTGTATTAGTTGATACAGCCCAGGATTACATACCTGTCCTCCTTAGGATCCCAGCTAGACAGCCTGGATTGAAGGGCTGGCAGGGTTCAGGAGCAGCAGCTTCTGCCTTCAACTTCAGTGTCCCATTCCCCAGCCTGAAGGGACAGGTCTGCCTGCTGCAGCTGGGACACTGCTCCTCCTGCACAAGAACTGAAATTCATCCAACATAAGTTACTGGGGAACAAAATAAAGTCAACTGAGATGTGTTCATCATCTTCCAGGTCACCTCCAGCTGAGAAATGGGGCTACTGGCAGGGCACCTCTGCAGGAAAAATAAAAGAGCAGCTGTGGTTTTATGTGGCTTGTGATGCCAGCTTCTCTCTTTCGTGTGGAAATGGAGGTGCCTGTTGCACCCAGGCTGAAAGGAAAGCCAGGATTGTAGCCAGGCCACCTGCCCACAGAGCCACCATGCCACTACATGGCTGTGAGGGTTTTCTCACCGACTTTGGTTTGTTTTTTTTAGGGGATATCAGTCCTTCCCATGTTGTTCATAGATCATCAGGAAGAAGCACCCCCCCTAAAAACCTGACAAGTTCCTATCTGACCTGTTATTCACTTTGGAGCAACTTCTGGAATTGGCTGTGGGTATTGAACCAGCTGCAGGGTTTGATCTGCTCCATCACTGGGTTTTCCAAACTATTCTGATCAGAAGGAGCTTGTTGCCTCCTATAGTTAAGGCTGTTGGCTTCAGGGGCAGATTAAATAGTCTTGGCCTGTAGGTCAGGCAGGTAAAACACAGTCTGCAGGAAATAGTAGAGGACTCTAGAATATGGAAGGTGTGTGATAAAAGGATTTTCAGAAAAGTCACTGGTTTTTGTCCAAAAACCAGTGTGTCTTGGGTTGGGGGTGTGTATTCTATTGCCATCTGTCAGAGGTGGGGCAGTTATCGCCTGTTAGTTGGCCACATGATAAAACCGGGTGGGGCAGTTTTCTTTATCTTTTCCACAACCAATCCTCCCTCTGTTAATGGGCCATGGAGCCTCCCTGCATGGCTGATAAAATTCCATCATCCCATGGGAGATGCTCCCCCAGGGAAGGAGCCAAGCATTCCTACCTGGATAGAATCTGACCCCTAGAGCACCACAGCAGCCTTTTCCCAATGCATTGCCAGAGGAGCAGCTTTCTTCTCCACTGCATTCCCAGAGGGAGACCAGGCCCATCTACAGCACCACTGGACCTTCAGAGGGAAACTCCACCCTTGTACAGGATCCCTGCTCCAGCAGAACCTCATCTGCCCCTGCAGGAGGATTGCAGCCCCCATTTAATGGGACTGCTGCCACCACCCTGACCAACAGGGTGTCAGGTGGGATTCTGACTCTGTCAGTGGTTTCTTTTTTTGTACTATTGCATTTGTATTTTTAATTTTCCTAGTAGAGAACTGTTATTCCTATTCCCATATCTTTTCCTGAGAGCCCCTTAATTTCAAAATTCGAAGGGAGGGGATTTTCATTTTCCATTTCAAGGGAGACTCTTGCCTTCCTTAGCAGACACCTGTCTTTGCAAACCAAGACATGGTGTCACAGCTCAAAGTATCATAGACAAGGGCTGGTATTTTCATCTGGATGCTTGTGCAGCACTTTGCCTGTGGAGGCACAAGATTCCTTGATTTTTGTTTTGGTGTTGGGCTTTGGTGCTGGACTCCATCAAAAAGGAGGCACAGTTGTGCCTGTCCTCTGGGTCTGTTGTGAATATTCATCTCCCAGAGGCCATTTTCAGTATTGTGATGGCATGTCTCAATTCTGCTGAGATGTCAAAGAAAAGAAAAAAAAAGACTCAGAAAAACCTTGTTTGCCTTGATATCTTCTCAGGCATGTTCAAGGCCAGGGTTGTCCTCTTTGTGTGTACTGCAGTAAAAATTATATTCAGAAATATATCCAGGTGGTTTGCTGCTCTGAATCTTCCTCTGCTGGACTGGAAAAAGGCCTGTATAATTTAATCTGGGGATCTCAGAGTAAAGGGTGCTGAGCAGAAGACAAGGGACTCCTGTCTATGTCCTGGGTTGTAGATCAACCCTTTGAAGTGAGCATTTGGTTCTGTGGGCCTTTCCCAGCATGGTTGTCACAGCCCTGAGGGTGACATTGTGTAATGGAGCTGTAAGTCAGCACTGGCACCAGATCCTGGTTTGGAAACTTTTCTGGAGACTGCCTGAGCCACTGCCTTGGCCAAAGCAGAGGGAGAGCAGTGGCCATGGCTGCTCCCTCTTCTCTTGGTTTTCACTGAGGATGTTTGAGAAGCTGTGGCTGCTCCATCCCTGGAAGTATCCAAGGCCAGGCTGGGACAACCTGGGCTCGTAGAAGGTGTTTCCACTGAAACTGGGAAGGACAGTTGGATTGCTGTTAGTCATCTCCAATGCCTGTGTGGATGGGGGCAAGGATGGGTGACAGGTGTGATTCTTTCCTTTTCCTCTTTTTAATTATTTTTTTTTTTCCCTTGCACCTGCAGATTGAAGTGTCTGCAGTGTTGTTGCTCACAGCAGCTCAAGAGCCACCTCAGAACAGTGCTGGGAGGTCCACAAGTGCTCAGGCTTGCTCTTGGGACTGCAGGGCCAGCAGGGAAATAAATGAACAAAGACAGGAGAGCAAGAAGTAAAGCTGTGAGTAAGTGCACAGTGTTGTGGAACAAAAAGGGGGCTTGGCTGACCCTGGCATGCTTGTTGAGGAGATGCCTCTCTGGGTGCAGTGTAAAAAACTTGCCAAGTGAAGTACTTGTGAACTTTTTTAAGGTGGTGATGGCATTGTTCATCTTACAATATAACTGAAGTGTGAAAGCCCTTGTGTATTTTTAATCTCTTAAAGTAGATTTTAGGTGCTGGGTTTTCTGCTAATTGATGCACAAAATGGTGTGGTGTTAACATATAATACATCAGCTGATATCAAAGAGAGGTTGTCTGGTGAGTACAGCATTTGTGCAACAGCTGCTGGTACGACTTTTGTGAACAAGGAGAAATCTTGTGTCTGTATGAAACCACTTGGTCATTCTCTGGGCAGATGTGAACTCTTTGGCTGATCTCTGCTCCATCTCATGGTTCCTCCAGGCCTTATGAGAAGATGTTGGCAGAAGGAACGCTCCCCAAAGTCCCCAGGGAGGGTCCAGCTCCTGGTACAGGTTCACCTTTTATTAGTTCCCAACACTTTCAGCAGCACATTAAAGCAGAGGAGAGGAGACTTCAGTCATTTTGCTGCCCATGGAACTGCCTACTGAGCTGTCTGTACAACTGCACGGGAGGACAAACCCTCTCACAGCCTCCCCGTGCCGACTGCCATCTATAAAAAGATCTTGACAGCCTCTCCTGTGAAAGCTCTCACACCTCCCCTCTGCAGCATGCCTTTGATGCTCGAGCAGGTGGGTAGTCCTCAGGCTACTGAAGTGCCTTTCCTTTGTCTTCCATGCTGCTCTGTTCCTGCCTGCCTGCCCACACATGGCTCTGTGAAGGTGGTAGGGGACCCCCTGGAAGTGTCTGGAGCCCTCACTCTCAGGGAGCAGGAACAAGGAGGTGCTTGAGGGGCCCTTTTTTTGCTTGGATGCTACAGGTTTGTCAGCCGTGGTGACTGTAATCTGTAGATCCTCAGATTTCTGGGAAAAGGAAGAAGGCATTTAGCACTGAAACTAAGCTTGGGCCAGATCCTCCATCCTTCCCTAGCCAGGAGTTCAGGAGCACTCTGTTCTCTGCTCCCCAGCTCCTAAACCCCTACTTCATATTTGACTGATAGAAAGGAAGAATCATCCATTGGTGTAATGGGATCACAGAAAACCAATGAGGTATGAAATTATTTTCCTTCTTTCCCAGATAAATCCCTTGTTGTAAATTAAACAGTTTACCCATTTAGCTACAGGTGAATCAATGTCTGTGTCAGTCTGCTGTTAATAAGGAGAGAGATTATCCAGGACAAACTTGCAGACCTCTTGGGTCTCTCTTGCTAATGATGAAGTAATGTTCTTCAGGAGTTTTGTTGCCACCGAGATCCCAGGGAAGCTGGGAAAGGAGCACAGCATCAGCAGCTCTTAGGGTGGGGGATCTGCATGGGGATCAGTGATATCCCCACACTTTGGGTTCTCCACGCACAAAAAGAAGTTTCCATTCCAAAGAAACTTGGGGTTAGCACAGGATCAGGTTGTCCATGCTGGCAGACCTTGGAGCAGGTGGAGAGACAGCTATCCTAAGCCAACAGGAGCAACCTCTGGCTGGGCTGTGCCCCTCTGGACAGGGTGTCCTTTCAGGGGCTGTGCTGAGCAACCCGGCACAGGGAACTTTGTGAAGCTCCCCAGCAAAATCTGAAATTGCATCCACGCTGTAGCAAACACAATCAAGTATAACTAAGCCAGCTCAAAGACAGGACTCACCCGGATTTTCACTGAATTGTCTTTTCAAAATGATTTTGAAGCACTGTTTGTTTTACTCTGTGGATATAAATTCTTTTTCAAAGGGCTTGAAGCATGGCGAGAATTTTATCCCCATGCTTTATCCCCTGAGAAGGCTTGACTGTGTGATAGGAGGAGTAAGTGATGGGAAACTTAATAGTAAGAAGAGAAAGAGTTGAGCTTCTCAGACTGCTGAGTGCAGGGCTGCCCAGTGCCAACTGCAGGAGTCACTGAAGGTTGGATGGGGCTTGGAGGAACCTGGTCTAGTGGAAGGTGTCCCTGCCCATGGCAGGGGGTTGGAACAAGAAGATCTTTAAAGTCCCTTCCAACCCAAATAATTGTGACTGTGACTCTATGAAAGCAAATTTGAGTCACAACAGGCCAGGAGAGGTCTGAGTGCAGGAATAAAACATGAACCTGCTACTTCCATGACCCCTGCTGCTTGTGAAGTCATCTTCTTGGTTAGGACCCTGTTAGTACCTGACCAGTCAGTACCACAGAAAAAAAAGATTGGTTTGGGCTGGAAGGGACCTTAAATATCATCTTGTTCCATCCCTCTGCCATGGGCATGGACACCTTCCACAAGACCAAATTGCTCCAAGCCTTGACCAACCTGGCCTTGGACACTTTCAGGGATGGGGAACCACAGCTTCCCTGGGCAGCCTGTGCCTCACCGCCCTCCCAGTAAACAATTTCTCCCCCATATCTAATTTAAACCTACTCTTTTTCAATTTGAACACATTCCCCCTTGTCCTGTCACTACAGGCTCTTGTAGATAGACTTGCCCCATTTTTCCTCCAAGCTCCCTTCAGGTACTGGAAGGCCACAGTGAGGTCACCCCTGTAATGTCTTTTCCTGCTCGGTAGGTTCAGGGGAAGGTGGTTTGATTTACTCTGGGCAGTGTCAGGAGAAACAACAAAATTCTCAGAATATTCAAGAGTATCGTGCTCACAAGGAACAGGATGCTGAAATCACAGCCTTCTCAGGGGTCACCCACTCCCTCTCTGCTGAGGCAAAATCTGTCAGATCAAACATCTGCCAGGAATGGATCCAAAGATGGCTCCTCACCCTCCCCAGCCACATAATGTTTCTCACTCTCATCATCATCATCGTCTGTCTCCTTCTTGATGTGAGCTTAAACCTCTGGATACTTCCACCATTCATGAGCATCCTAAAGAAGTAATTTCCTTCCTGCCAGTATAAGTGATTTTTATATTGTCTCCTCTTCCTTTGGTCTGATCTTCCACTCTCTTCTCCTGGGTCCTGTTTTCTGGACACGTGCTCTTGCCTGTGCTCTTCTGCAGACCATATCTTTGCCTTAAAGTCAATGCAGCACTTATCCAAGGACTGCTTTGTTTCTTAATGATGACATTTAAGCTGCAGTAATCCTGCAAGGGCTTCTTCTACCTCATATCAAAGGCAAATTGTTCAAATTTTGATCCTCTTGTTAGAACCAGCCTCCTCTTTCACAAAAGCTGCAGTCAGCATGAGAGATTTAAGTTAAGCAGCACTTTTCCTATTACCTAACACATTTTAACTTTGGACTGGGAGTAGAATTAGTTCTGCAGTTATCACTAAAATAATGTAATCTTTCTGCCTAAGTTAGCAAAAAATACCTGATTAGTGCTCTAAAAACTGGCCGAGTGCTTTTAACTCAAGGTCATGGTTGACAGAGTTCAGGTGCAGCTCTGTAACAAACTGCAGGGAAAACCCTGCCCCACTCCCTGTGACTGTTTTCAGATCATTCCCCTCATCTCTGATTTCATTTGATCTAACTATAGCTTGCTGGCAAATGACAATTCATAGCTAGGTGGTGTTCAAAGTCTAAATTGCTCCACAGTTTTCTCAGTACTTCAGAATTTCTTAATTGCATTAGCCAAGGTGAGAATAATTGCTGCTTTCATATCCTTGAAACTTCTCATACAAAAGAGGCTTATGCAAGAATCTGCTCATTCTCTCCAATAAATGATCTCTCTGTTATTACAGAGAATGTTTTGGGGGACTGCTGGGAAGCATTCCACCACACCATTATGCACCTGAACAAAACCTGAAACTTTCAGGCACAAGACTAAATTATAGTCTGGGGCAATCATCAGAACACACTTTGGGTTCGGGTTTTTTTGGTTTGGTTTTTTTTCCCCTCTCCTCATTTTTTCTTTTTTTTCTTTTTTTTTCCTTGGAAGTTGCTCTTTCGGAAGAAGAGCAAGCCCCAAACCTAGAAATAACCCAATATTTTGCATTTGGGGATCTTTTGGGTAGAGGAAATCTGCTATTTACAGGTCACTGGTGCTCTGACATTGCTCTTGGTCACAGATGCTGATGTGGAACTCCTAATCTGTGCCACTCACTGTCCTTATTTTTCCTTTGTTCATGAAGTCCTTGATCAGGGACCATTTTTCCCCCTGGTTTGTGCATCTTTAGGATCTTGAGCTGTATGCAAGGCTTCTAGATGTCTTGGTCTTGTAGCTGTGTGCTTGTGCCTGAAGTGTAATAAAGCCACTCAGGCAGGGAATTAGACATAATGTTCTTCCTTAAGCTCCAGCAATTAAGTATAAACATATGCATGCACAATAAAATGCCATGTATCCCTTCTGAGGCTATGACTACCATTAGAAAAAGAAAAAAGAACCATGTGTTTCCTAACATGCCAGTTGGATATACTTAGTGTGAGAATAAGGCATTCAGTGAGTCAAACTTCTTAATCCAAGAAGCAAGTTGTACACAAATTTCTGATAAGGTAGACAAATTTCACACCCTGTTCTGGGGAAAGTATTACATTTCATGGTGCTTTACAGATGATGACAAATCCTATTAAAATCCTGAAAAAAAATGTATACAAGTTAAACATGGATATTTAAAATAATCCAGTTTTTTTGGATACAGGGAAAAAAGTAAAATGGGCATTTCATAGGAATAACAGCAAGTGCCATAGAGGTTTTACACAGGGTCCTTAGCAAGAAGTAATCTGGTTATAGCTGCAGGACCAATTTCTCTTGCACCACATGAAATAACGCTCAGAAATAGTCCAAGTACTTCTTCCCATTGCTAGACAAACTCAGAGGATAAATAGGATGGAGACTCTAATGGTGAGGTTTGAAGGACTGCAAGAATATCAAACCTTTCAGGTTTGCTCCAGGGCTGTAAATCAAGGTGGGTTATGCCATCATTCTGAGGCAGCAGAGCTATAATTTAGGAGCTTTTTCCAGTTACTGTGACTGGCTGAAGTACAATGGCAGGAGCTTTGCAGAGGTTTAAATTGCTTTTTAAGACGAGATGCCAGAGCTGTGAGTGCAGACCAGAATGTGCTGTATCCCATGTTCATCCCATCTGGGCTGGGGCAGATCCACCCCCCGGTGCCCAGCAGCTGTGCCTTCTGTGTCAGTTTTGCTACAGATACTTCCAAATCCTCCATCTGGATTCTGTCTCTCGAGGACTAGACAGGTCTCAAAGTAGCTCTAAAGGTCTGGGTAGCAATGTGAAATCACATTCCTAGGAGCTAGTGCCACGTAAAGGCCCAAGAGAGAAGCTCTGATCCTGAGGGACAGAGGTTTGTAGAGGGCACAGCAAACAATTTTGGGAACCTTTCTAGTGCTTTTTGACAACCAAGTGATGTGAAGCAAGAAATTCTCCTCTAAGAGTGTGGCATGCTTTGGCTGGGAGTACAAACATGGACCCAATCCAGCCATGCCCCATTTCCTTGCTATAAACCAGGTAATGCTGAATTCCTGAATTAGTCTCTTCTTGTTAGCTGTAGTGTGTAGAGAAAACAGAACCTATTCCAAGGCATGATTCCTAGTGGTGTGACAAAGACCCTAGCAGATGAACTGGATGGCTCTGTTTGCCATGGATCCAGGAGAACCTGGCTTCTCACAGGCTTGTCCTGCTCCTTGGCACCTCAGCATGCTCCTAAGTCCAACCAGGTGTCATTTCCTTCCTGTGACCTAATATGAAACCAATATCCTGGAACAACTTGTCTTGGAAACTTAATGCCAACTTATTTACTGAACTTCAATAAGGACTATCATTTCTTCATGAGAGTTAATTACTGGGAGATGCTAAAATGGTCATGAGTGACCTTCTCTGGTGAAGGATGACAAATGATCAGCTTGTGGGGACTGTGTTGGTTATCAAACACCCAGAAATATTTGAGGGGGAAAATTGCCTCCAAACACAGATTAGTTTACTAAAAATAGCATCAGGAGTGACTCTTATGTCAGATGGTGTGAAATGATATAAAAAACATATCCTTTTTGAGAGCCTGTATTACAAGGGATGTATGGGATGCTGCTACAATAGTCATTTATATGGTTGCCTGCCAGCAGGTCCATATATTTGTTACCTACAAAGAGTGTCCATACTCCTGGAGGGAAAAGAGAGTTCTCAAATTCTGACAAACTAGGTTATCCTAGGAGGGACATTTCAGAAGGAGGGAGTGGCTCTCAAAGGAGAGTTTTATTTCCAGTTGCTCCTTCTGTGAGGTTTCATGGGCCATGTTGAATTTGGGATTGGGAAGAGGACACAAGGTTTTCAATTGGACTGTCAAGGTTTGGACATGAAATTGTGGTTGAACCAAAGGAGATGAGATGGGCAAGCTCACACATGTTGCTCCAAAAGGGTGGGAAAGACAGCCTGGAGGAACTAGAAAATCACCCCTGGAAATGCAAAGGAGACTTGAAACAACTTTTAGAATTGATACTTGCTGTTCAGGTGTGAAAATATATGACTACAGTGAGGATGCACTTTTTGATTTATATTTTCAACTAAAAACTAGCTCAATGATAAGTGGCAGGAGAAAGCACCATGATGTGGTTCCCAAGTCGGTGAACACACACTTAACAAGCCCCTCTGCACAAGGGGTAAAAGAAGATCAAGGCTGGCATGAAGCAGCAAAAAATCCAGCATCTGCCTTTAGTCAGGGGAGCTGTTGCCATCGTTATTGAACAGAAAATCCTAGGAATTGGTTTTGCTCTCAGGACATGTAGTGTTTGTTCTTATAAACATGTTCAGAAATATGTGTTAAGGTGTTCATATGAAGTGAAAGGGGCAACTGTGGGAGAAACTGTAAACCCACTTCACGAATCTTATTTACTCCTGTTTTCAAAGGGAGCTCAGTGCAAACTGGGAACAGAGGAGATTTGTGCCTAATTTTGGGTCCAAACATGTGCTCAGGACCAAAGGCTGGTAAAATTTCCTGGCATTGACTGACTCAGTAGCAATACACAAGGTTTATGGAAAACGCCCTTCACTGTGCATTTTTCTGGCAAATAGAAGAGATGGGTTCATTTTCCTGGGAATAAGACCCTAAATTTTCTGTGGCATTTCCCTGTAAGTATTGAGAAGTTTCTCAGCTGCAGTCACCTGCTGGAGAGGCAACCCTGGCTCCCCATTAAGGAGGCTAAGAGCTGCTTATGTGATTTAAATGGGCTACAGCTGCCTTCCCTGCCAGGTATTTGGAAGAACCACAACCTCATCCTGCTAAGCCCTTGCAGAACTGCTGGAGAGTTTCTGAGAGCCCAAAGCAGGGCTGACAGCCTTCCCACTGAAACTTCTCATGCTAACAAAGCTGGGTTTGCTGCTCATCAACTCTGCCATTTCAGTGAATGACATTCTCAAGGGTTTCTTCTTTTGGCCTTCTCTTTTAATAGTATTTTTCCTACACTACCAGAGGTACTTTCTGTTCCCCATTAAATCTCCTGAAGTGTCATTCTCCCCAGGGTGAAACAAGGAACCCAGTGATGCTTCAGGAGGCTTCACGTGGTCCTTACTGATATGCCATGCAACAAGATGTGTGGATGTGGCACTTGAAGACATGGTTTAGTGGTGGACCTGGCAGAGCTGGACTCAATGATCCCAAGAATCTCTCCCAAACTAATTCTGTGATTCTGAGATGATGTGAGATCTCTGGTAGGAGAAGAGGGAAGGCCAGGACTCCTGACTGGGAGCTGGTTGCAAGTGAAAGTGATTTGAAAATTATCTGATGGGAAATGTGGTGTGTGGATAAAAGGAGCAGGTGGGGTTGTTTGTTCTTGGTTGTCTGTGTGAGTTTTAAGCTGGGGTGCCTTTCTGTGACTGTGACCAAAGGCTTTCTGTCTTTTTTTTTTGTATATGATCCTCTGAAATTTCTCTCCTTCAGCTCTTGAATTTTTGCCCTCCCATAGGGGCCCCTTCAGTAGAAGTGGATGAGCTGATGCGGACCTGGCTTTTCCTGGCACCCTGCTCAGAAGGTGCAGCTGTGGAAGAGGAAACATCTCCTTATCAGGTACAAGGTCTTATGCTATGGGGATACAGACTTCTCTTCTGTGTCTTGTCAGCCTCAAAGGTGGGCAGAAATAGTGTGGTGTGGCCTGGTGCTGTGGAGGGGAGTGACCCCAAAGCAGATTTTACAGACACACACCAGCGAGGCTTCCAGGAGGACTGGGAACTTGTGGATATGAGCACCCTGAGTGCCTGTTCCCACTGCTGTGCTTTGTGGTGTGTTGCAACACTTTCTGGGAGTGTTTAGATAACTCAGTGGTCCCTTTATGGCATCTGAGGAGACAGGATTTGACACACCTTAGTCAGCGCTTTGACGAGGAGAACGTTTGTGTTTAATTAACTCTGCCCTGCAGTAATGGGTGCGAGGCTGTGGAAGGCTGAGCAGGGATGGGAACAGTGTTGTCCAAGTCCAGAAATGCAGAAAGAAATTACGAGTTTAACGGGGCATGAAATTATCCATTCTGTTTTCTTCAAAGTTAATTGTAGTTCACTACGTAGTCTGACAAAACCCTGTCAGAAGCCCAGAAACATTTGCCTTCAGTGTAGGATGCTGATGTGTAGCTCTGAGGGCTGTTACCAAATTACTTGCCCCAGACACCAAAAGGCACCAAAGACTGCTCCCTGTTCCTCAGAAGAGTTACAGATTCAGATAGAGAACCTAGAATATGCTGAATTTGTTCTCTGAATTTTTGAGTGCCAGTGATGTCTGAAGTGAGGAACTCTGTGGCTCCCTTAGAGCTGACAAATGCTAGTTGTTAGTGAATTGATGGATGACAGTATGATGCTCTAAGGAGTTGGTTTTAATCCTTCCCAGGGAGGGAGGCTTTGGGGCTGGGTTCCTGGGCTGCTCTGGGCACACAGGTGTGAGCATGGCACAAGGATACTGCTCCAGATCCTGAACAGACTTCTGTGTCTGCATCCTTATTTTGTCCCATTCAAATGGTTGAAAATTTGCTCAAAACCAGAACTGCTTCAGCATAAATTTCTTTATGTTCAAGAAGTCTTAAAATTTAGATGATCACATGAATGTTTGAAGGTCTACTAGTAGGATGAGTGATAAAGGAGTGAACAGAAATTCCCCCAGTCCAAAGAGTACCAAAATCTCAGACTCTTGCAGTGAATTTGTGTTTGAATGTAAAGCAAATAAAAAATTTTACAAGTACTAACTTTTACCTCAGGCTTGTAAACTGTCCCATTCCCACCCCATTTTAAGCCCACACCATCTATTCCTGGCTCAGCATCCTTTACCTCTGTTGCCTTATCTGTGTCATTGATGGGAGGTTCTTCAGCAGAAAGGTTGAATGATAGGAAGATTTATTTCTTTTGCTACTGTGCAGATGAAAAATTAGCTGCTCATCCAGTGTTATTTAAGTGTGGCTCAGTGGCAAGTGACCCCTTTCTGAAGTTCTGCCACACAGAGAGATGCTGTTGAATGTGATAAAAAGGGGAAGAACCTATAAAGGTAAAATATAAACGTAAAACACTGGCAAATACATGTCAGTTGGCTGAAATTGCACCTGTTAATGGCTTTATATGGAGTGATTGAGAATCAGCCCTTTGAGTCTCAGTAATTTTTCTGTCACTGGTTTCCTGGGACCAGGAAAGAAGGCAAATATTTTCTATTTGTTGGAGGCTGTAGTTGAATTATGAACAACACTTTAAAAGGAGTAAAACCTTGGGGCTGATCTACCTGCATTTTTACCTTGAATTGCACAGGGCAATACTGATTTCTGTCTGCCTCTGATACGGAGGCATTGCCAGCTCATATTTCTTCTATGCTTTTGTGGTCTCCAAACAAGGAGACCCTTTTAGGAGCAATGTCTTTAGACAGCAGTGGGATGTCTGAGGGCTCTCGCTCAGTTGTATCCTGTCCAAACTGGGCTGACTGTAAGGAGGAGCTTGAGGAGTGAATGGCCTGCAGTACCCAGATCCTTTCTGCTCTGCCTGGTAGCAGTAGCTGCAAACCAAAAGTTCATGGCTGATGTCTCATTCACAAGTCTTGACAGGTTTGGGTGCTTCTGCTTTGGCGTGAGAGGCTGCTGCAGTCACAGTTTTCCTTCTGCACCACTTTGTTCTGATGGGGCATTTTTTGATGTCGTCAGGAGCTGTGGCCATGGCAAACCACACACTAGGTGCTGACAAGTGCTCCTGACACAGTTTAAAAATAAACTTGTTAAACTCTTGCAGTGTCTGTCTGCTGGCTCTCCTTTCTCTCCCAGTAAGCTGACTTGGCTTTTCAACAGAGACTGGATTTCACCACAACAAATTGATGTTTTGTCCTGTGCTTTCAAGTTGTTTTATGGTTGATTGTATGATTCATTGCTTCCAGCCAATCAACCAATTGAAATGTGAATTTGTATTATCTTTCCTTCAAACCTATATTTACAGTGACCCTCTGAGCCACTTTTAAAGCAGCAGAACAAAAGACATCTGGGAGAGATCTCCAGTCACCTGCTGTGACAGTGGGACACTGGGCTCTGGAAGTTGTGATCCACTATGCTTTCCATCTCTTTCTCTGGAGAAACCACTTCAGTGTGTGAAAAGGTTTTTAAATAAAAAGCTGTGCTTCTTGTTAAAAAGGGAGGAAATTCCCGTTTCCTTGCTTGTGCTCCATCCTGTTGGTCCTGGGTCTGCCTGACAGATGCTTTCCTCCCTGAAAATCTCCCTGCTAATTGTGAGTAGCAGATGCCAGTCTTCCTCAGCACATGTTGGGATGTAACGTAGCCCACAGCGACTAGATTTGCTTTGACTCGTTCACACCACACTGATTCAACACACAGATTCTTCAGGCTGAGGCAACACTAATGACTTTTCAGCATATGGGATGGGATGGATCATTAGATGGTCACTGATAGTTTCATTTTGGTTTAGGTTTTTTTTTTTTTCCTTATTCTTCAGGTAATAGACCAGAAAATTGTATTTTTTTTTTCATTTTGCCCAGGCTTTGTCTAAAAATTCGCCATAAATATAGCATTGTATTTGGCTGTGTTATTATTTGAAGTGCAAAGGTCCTTGATTTATTCTTCTAGAGGGCAGCTTAGCCTTAGATTTTATTTAAATTAGGAGTGTATCTCCTTCCTTTTAGTAAAGTTTTCTAGTTTTCCAGGCTTGCTCGGAATCTGTGCGACCTTTGCAACCCTTCATTTATGAACAGTGACATAACAAGATTAACACTGACCTTTCTGTAGCAAAGGCACCCCCTACCTTACCCCAAGGCCCATAGACTGCTGTTGAATAGAGCTACCACCCCAATACTTGGAATTCTTTATGATTGTAATGCATAGGTAGGCTGGAGAAAAAAAAGAGGGGGATTTACTTATTTTGTGGAGCACAATTTCTCATTCAATGAACGTATGCAAACTGAGATGGAGCACGTACATAAACTGATGGACAAAAGATAACACAAAAACTACCCTTGAAGTTTGCAGATGGTGTTCACCTTTCACTGTGTTTGTTGGTTGTTTTAGTTGCTTCACTTTTTCTTATGTATGAGTGCTCTGAAGGGCAAAGGAAAACATGCTGTGGTTGTCCAGCATGGAGCACCTGTGGAGGTCAAAGAGGGAGTTGAGAGGATGCTCTCCTTCAGCCCTGTGTTGGGGAAAGAATGGGAGCAAAGAGGATTTGGGGAGAGAAGCAAAAATGTGACAGGACCACCTGGAAGGCAAGGGGAAGTCCTAATTCCTGCAGTTATTGCTATGTCAGGAGTTTGCATGGGCTAATTTAAACTGTATTTGTGCTAATGTAAATGATTTTTTTTAGAAGGCTTTGTGCACACAGACTGTGTGCACAAGGAATAGGGGTAGGACTGTATTTTGAACTGTGTAATAACATACTGTTAATCTGATATTGAGATGACAATGGAATACAACAACCCTGGGTACAATTTTTCTTAATAGCTTGATTAGAGACGTTTTTGATTTTTCTAACTCAAACCTAAAGGAAAGATGACATGAACAGAATGTTGAAGATACCACCTTTAGTTCATGTTGTAAATGTGTTTGATCCCATTTTGTTACCTGAACTTAAAAGCAGCTTAAGAACTCAGCAAAATTGCTTCTGGCAAAATTATGAAGCTTTTTATAATAGCTAAAAAAACTATTTGCCCAGTTTCTTTTTCAGGATGAAATGAATGTTATACAGTGTAGAAAAAGAGGTTTCAAAGAAATGGATGCGTTTCCTTCTGTATATTAAAACTTCTTAGCCAGGTCTGTTAGCAGCTCTTAGCAAACACAGGAATATTTTATATTACATAAAAAATATATGTTATATATATCTCAACACTATTGATAATATTGGCAGGTACTTCCGGTATTGTGTGTGTGTTTGACTCAGCTCTTCCTTAAACTAAAGTTTCTGGGCATAAACAAACTGGGGAGAAGGGAAAGTCTCCTTCCTTTTGGGCCCCTAAGAGGAGGAGAGGTTTGCTGATGTTCGGATGGGGCTTTGCTACTGCAGATGCTTTACATTGTTTATTTATCTATTTATTTATTTACTGTTACTTCTGCATTCCCAGTGACTGGAAATTTCTGTAAATGCAGGTAAAACACTGACATCTAGTGCCTAGAACAAAGTAGCCAAACATGCTCCGAGACTCCAGCTTTGGGCCTCCTGGGCTGGGTTTAACTGCTCAATATTAATATGGACTGCAGTATATTTTGGGTATTATATTAATGTTTCTAAGTTCAGTTTTGACATATTTAGGGCCACCTAGACTGACATGCTCTTGTGCCCTTGCTACTCATGCCTTTCTCCAGGAGACAGAAGTTGTTGAGCTAAACACCAGCTGACAGAAGCAACTCCTTCAAGCAAACTGTCTCACCACGACTTTCAGTACTTGCCTGTCTCCTCTGCAAAAACAGGTCTCCTGATCCCTTTTGGATGGCTTTTTGTCTTTTTTGTAGCAGTCTCATGCTGGTGGTCCAGAGGCAGCCTACAGATCCCTGACGAGCCATCAGAGGTTTCCCTTTCTCAATTTCCAGCTGATGGACTCCTGCTGTCAGCAGAGCTGCAAAATAAGTTACTTAACATTTTATGCCTTGATTATTATACAGGTCCTTAGAATTATTTACTTCCTTCCATTTAGGATGTTCTGTTTTAATGATGGCTTCCAGTAAATGCTTTCAAAGAATCTCAAAGACCCACAATGCCCAAGGACAAAAAATTAAAGGAATTAGCAATTCCCGGCAATAGGACTCCTCTCTCTGGCTTCATTCTTTAGGCTGCCCTTCAACACAAAAAAACCCCAACCAACTAAACAAAAACCCAACCAAAAACCCCAAACCACAACAAAAAAACCCCTCAAACATATTTATCCCCCTAGATTTGGTAATTTTTCCCCCACTGCAAAGAAGGAAATCTGTACAAAGTCTGCTTAAAACAATGTTCTTGCCAAGTGTAAAACTTCCTACTTTCACATTTCTTATGCTTCTTTTTGTTATCATCTAAAACCAGGATTGCCTACTGATTTTTAGCTGGCGTTTAAAATTATTATTATTTGTAGTAGTAATTTCTAGGCCATTATGAAAATGACAGAAGAAAGCTCTGGTTTGCTTTGCTACCACTGCCCCCTCATGTACTTAACGCCAGTCCCCTTAATTTTTTTTAATGCTTAATCAGATTTTTTTTCCCAGCTATTCTGTAGGATGAGTAGTGCAGACATGCACAGCTAGGGCCACAAAGGGGGAGCAAAAATGCAATGAGTGCTGCAGGGCTCACTTCTGTAGGTCAGGCTTTGGTGATTGGACCAGTTCAAAAGACATTATTCTGCCCCAGATCATAAAGAAAGCATTTGAAATTCACATTCAGACTGATAATGTACCAACTTAAATATCTTTAAATGAAGAAAAAACAAACAAAAATATTTGTCAGGAATTTCTGTGTGCAGAAAACAACGAGGCAAATATTAACTTGTGTTATTTCTACAGGTGACTCGGATGTTTTCAGGTACAAAAATGAATGAAGCCAAGTTGGTTTTGGGTAGATGCTTTCCTAAAAAAAGGCTTATCAGACTTCATGGATGCAACACTACAGAGATCCTTCACTTTACTCCTGCCATACTGTGCTGATGGGACAACAGAAGCAAAAATGCAAGCCCATAGCACAGGCTGGGAGCCACAGTGAGTGGGCTATTAAAACACATATATATACCAATAGCTGGCTTTTCTTATTTCTCCAGAGGAGGTAGATAAGCCTTTAAATCAGCTAAGAAACCAGCTCAACAGTGTGGAATAATTATAGGGCATTTCTTGCTCATTTTTATATAATCCATTAAGTATCTCCTAGGTTTATCTTCCTGTCTCTGCTGTTATATGTCATTTGCAGTTTCTAGTCTAAATAACTATATTTATGGGATTAGCCAGCAGACAGGCTGATGAGATTTGGTATCTGGGATCTAAACTCAGTATTTCTTTCAATCTACCGTGAATAAACCATTTTGGTTTTCTGGGGTTTTTTTGCATCTCTTATTGTCTAAAATGAAAGAGTGAGTATGTTCTAGATACTTTTGTTTTATTCTGGCCACTAAAATTTAGGAATTACAGAATGACGTTCTATGCCAACCTGTCTTTTAGGAAACCCAAAATCATATCTGAGCTATTAAAGTTTAATAGCTCGTGGGGGGAGAGAAGTAATTACTTCCCATAACATCTTTCTCTGTCAAGAATTTTGTTGTAACATTGATGCAAAATTATTCCACTGGCATTATAAACTGCCACGTAATATCTGATAATGACATCTCTTACTACCACAGAGAAACCTTTGTTATGACTTAGATTACACATTCATATCTTGCACCAAATATGAAGATGAATATAATGAAAGTAGATAGCTAATATATCAAGGTGGCATTTGAGCTGATAGTTATAATTTTTTTAAATACATATGTGAGAATGTGAAATAAATTAGCCAGATTTTTGTCTCACCAAAAAAGGGGCAAAACTCAAATGTCTGCATAGGCATTTTACCCATCAACTGGAACAGTGTTAGCAAAATTCAGATTGCCTTTTGGGCTTCACTGTTGGCTCTTTAGTAAATTTTAGATATGGCTGCTGGTGATTTTCCTTACGCCATTTCTTTACACAGGGCAGGAAAATCCTGAAGTTTGTTTTGCCCTTCATTTTTCAAACTGATAGTCCCTAGTTTAAAGTCTCCCTCCATCCTTTGCTTTTCCACCCTTTCTCATACCACAGTGCTCAGTGTCATTCCTCTGGAATAAAGCCTAGCCAGGCAGGAGTAGCATGGCAGAGAAGAGGTTCCCAGGAAATATTTTGCTGTTGGAAAAGATGGGCTTTGTTCAAATCCAACACAATGAAGGAATGTAGATGTAATCTACAGATCAGATGCAAATTTTTGTTACCTGTTTGCTCTAATGTTGAAAAGCTTGGCTCAAACCTTCTGTAATTTAGTTTTGACTTTGTGCTTCCTTTTAACCTTAAATATAGGATGTTGCAAAAATTTCATAACATAGGGAAATAGGATTTTATGTATAAAATTTCAACTTTCTAATGAAAGAAATTATTTGGTATTTTTGAATAAGACTATGTTGTGACCTTTTGTGTCTCTTTGGGCCTTTGATTTATCTTTAAATGCTATATTCATAGCATGGAGAGTTAATTTCTGACTTTTTCTGGTCAACCACGCTTGTATGGGAGCTGAATTCTTTTAAGAGAATTCAAACACATCACCTTTAAATTCTTCAGATTTTCAGACTCAAAGCAGCTTCTCTCTCTGTCAACTACAACCTGAATTGCTTTTTAAAATTTTTGAGGTTTTTTTTTTAGTGGCAGCAATCATATTACAGCAAGGTTGTTTGCCTTGCCAAAAGTTTCACTAATGCCCATCAGCAGGGACAGGTTCCTAACACACGTGGTGCTTCTGCTGATGGTATTTCAAGTGACCCTTGTAATCACTGAGCATCAACTGGCAGTGAAGTTTCAGCATTAAACTTTAACTTCGCTCATTTGGGGTCTTAATTGTGCTTGGAAACGTTTGATGGCTTGGCTGACCTTTCTCTGGGTTAACTGGAGACTGAGATTTGTCTGCCAGGAGGGAACTGCTGAGGAAACCTTGGAGCGTAGCACTTGATTGGTGTCACTGAGACAGCGTGGTCTGGTATCTCTAGGGTTAGAAATGCCTCTGAACTTTTTATGGGCTTTAACTGGAGCTATAGAAAAAAGAAAACGTTGGGAATGCCAAGAATTTTACAAGGAATAGGTGATGAGTATAAATTGAAGAGCCACTTAACATTAAATGCAGGGATTGAATGCTATAATCCCTTTTTGTACTTCTAAGGCATTTCTAACCCTTCCTTTCCCCATGGGAAATCTCCCAGGGGAGCAGTGAATTTCCCTGCTAGTAGGAAAGTCCGGCATTGCCATCTCCCCCAGGCTGCTTTCCTGTTACCAAGGGCACCCCAGATAGGACTGGGGCAGGGCCTTTGCTGAAAATCCTAACAGTTTGCAAAATCCCCCTCTCCTGACCTGAAGCTATTTTTGAGATCTGGAGTTGTCACCAAAACTAGCAATTTTATCTTTTTTTCTTTAGGTCTGATTCAATACTGCATAGAGGGCCAGATGATGCCCACGATGAGTGCAGATATTGCATCTGTAGACTTTCTCCTGCTCCTATGAATACTCTTGATCTCCACGCTGGCCTTATGGCTCTGTGCTGACATTTGTTCTGCCAGTCCCTGTGGAAGCTGGCGCTGTGTCCTCAACCACCCACCTCTCATCTCTGTGTAATTAGTCTGAGAGCCACGAGACAGGAACCTTTCCTGGCCGTGTTTGTGCAGGAGGCCAAGGGCAATACCAGATTCAGAAGGTAAGCAGTGGGGCAGGCAGGTGAATTCAGGCTGAGGGATGATTTGGGGTAGTGCGACTGATGAAGGGGGGTTCATTTCAGGGGTCTGCAGTACCTATGTGTCACACCAAAGAGACAAACCATCCTTCGGGGTGCTCTTCAAACCTCCATCCTTGATGGCAAAAGGGAATTTTTTGACCGAAAACAAGTCTTCTGCAGTAAGGATGCACAGGCTCATCCCAGGCTAGCTGCATCCCAGGCTGCAGGTAAGTGTCTGTATTCCCACTGTGAGTGCTCTCATTAGCAGGACCTGGGGGCTCTGGATCAGACCCTGGTGGGGAGGATAGAGTGGGGAAGAAGATAAGGGCCAGTTTCTTTCCAGCCTGTGGGAGAGGGGAAAACCCTGTGGTGCTGGAATGACATTGACAGCCAGGGATGTGGCACATCCTGGCAGAGATTATGAAATCAACTACTATAAACCTGGCATCTTATACAGTCCACTCTCAACAGTCTCCCCAATAGTCTCCCCATTCTCAGCATAGTATCCCATGCATTTAAAGTCCTGTGCCTTTGGCTGATACCTTGTTAAATATCAGCCTCCTGCAACAATATTTTATCTTGTAATTATAATCCCAGAGCATGCAAAAGAAATACCAAGATGAATATAGTCGATTACCTTACCTTCATCCTTCAGAGCATTGAGTTAACCCCAGCCACTGAATAATTGCACCAGCAAAATAGGTTTTATTGGAAGAAACAAGAGCAGGAGGGCTCTGCAGCCAGCAGAGATCAAGATCAAGCCTCTGCAAAACCATTTCAAGCCTCTTGGCTTGAGACTATGTCATTAGTTTGTGTCAGTGATTAATTTGAGAAGTATATATTCAGTAATGGACTATTTATTGTACAAAGTTTAGTCCATGAACTATTTACTTGCCACTGCCAGCACATCACACAGTAGCATTGCAGCTAATATTGAACAAAACCCTGAGCGGTGCAGTATCACCTTTTGATTTCTTCACTTACCATTTATTTTTCTTACCAGGGATAAGTCCTGCAGACCTTGATCTCTTGGCAAACCCATGCTGGTAATTTTTCCTGCTTTGCCAGGCCTTGGTCCTCAGCTCACTGGTGATGCTCAGTTAAGACATGGTTTAAGCACCCTCCAGTCGGAACCACTGAGAAGCAGGACAGTGATGGCAGCTGAGGAGAAAAGGAACAGGGCTGGAGGCCACAAGTCTGCAAGAGGAAGGTAAAGGTTAAGGGTCAAAGTTGTTCAGTGACATGCAGATCAGGAGAAAACTGGAGTGGATAGACTGAAACTTTCTGGGTTACTCTTAGGCTGTCAGAATGCAAGTGTACCTCACATTTGTACCAGCCGGTTGTATTTCCAGCTCAGGAGCATGAGCTCTGCAGCAGAAGTGGATGCATTGTCCATTTTTAGTAGCATCTTGCATTTTTTGTGGGGGGGTGGGGTAAGGAGGGCAGATAAAAATGCTTGAGGTGCCCAGGGTGTGTGAATCCAGGAATTGCTTATATGAAACTGAAAATGCCTCGTTTGGTACAGGCACAGTTGATGCGCCTGGGCCAGAGGGCATATTAGCTTCTGGGGAAGAGGGATGAGAAATGCCCTGGGGACCTCTTATCCCTTCTTAGTGCCAGACTGAAGGGACAGGGAGACTCCTTCTTTATTGCCTTCCATCCCAGCTGTGTCTGCTGCCTACACACCCTGAGCCATCCCTCAAGGGTCTTGGGGCAGCACCCAGCTCAGCTTTTCCAAGTGTCTGCAGCAGCAAACCTGCTCTCTTGTCATCTATAGAGGACACCTGCTCTGGGCAACTATCTGCTTTACCTGGGCTTAGAGCCAACTCGACACTACCAATGGAAATTTTTTCCATGTTGAGAATGAAAACCCTCTCTTTCCAGTTTGTGCGACAAAGTCAAAACAAGGAGAACACAAGGTGTCATCAGCAGTCGATGTGATGTGCTCTTCTGGGATTTTCATGTGGGTGTAAACCTGGTGTGAAGGTGGCATCACTCAGCTCAGCGTGGACACAGGGTGTAGCCAGGGCTGGGTAATCAGCTCCCCCTCTGTGTCAGTGATGTCTCCCTGTGTCGGTGACGAGCGGCTGCAGGGCAGGAATCCAACCCACCTACCCCAGTTCCAGCCGGGGAGCGACTGGGGGGTGCGGGTGGCCGGATCCCCGCAGCGCTCTGCCCCCGTGGGAAACAGGGTGCACCCGCAGCGATGTCAGAGCTGTAGCGGGGGGGAACCCCGTGATTTTTGGCAAGAGTTGCCCGTGCGGCGCCGCGAAGGCTGGATTTTGGCAGCAGCGGAGCCGTGAGGGGGCGGTGTTGGACCGCGGCAGCGGCGGCCGCACGGGGCAGCGCCGGCAGCTCCGGCTGCGGAGCGTCTTCGCTGCTTTTTGGGGTGTTCAAGCCTTGCTATTTTGAAACAGGGATTAGTTGCAACAAAATCTCCTTTCCCCCTTTCTCCTTTTCTTTCTATTTTTTCCCCCTCTTTTTCTTTCCCATTTCTCCTTTTCTCCTGAGGTCTTTCCCAGACCTTCCAGCAGTTTATGAAGCACCCCAGCGCCGGAGGGCGATGCTTTGCCAGCTGAACATCCCTGGAATCACAGGTGTGCAGCTGGAGCAGCCACAATCTCCGTGGTGCCCCACCACACCTCACGTGTTCCTGAGAGGCCTCCCAGCCAAACCTCAGCATCACGGCCACCTCTGCCACGTGCTCCCTGAGGTGACCCTCTGGCTATCAAGCCCTGGAGGAGAGGTTACACCATGGGTTTTCCTTGGCTTGAAAAGAATAAAAAGCCCCATTGGTGACAGCAACCTAAACAGGTAAAAATGTGCCAGGTTATTTTGCTTTGCACAGTGCAAAGCTGCCCCTTTCCCTACACTGCTCATTTTTCGTGGTAGCAAATTTTCTTCTTCTCTTTCCCAAACCCCAAAACTTTCTCTAGATGCAAACTATTGCACCTGAGTGAGTGTGGTAGTGAGCTACCTTCACCTTTATCTGCTGCTGTTGGGCAGATGAATCCACACTACAGCAGAGCACTTGCAGATTACTATCTTTCTTCAAAATTTGCCTATCAGTGTAAGTGGCATCTGGAGATGGGAAAGCAGAGCTTCAGGTACACCACCTTTGTTTCACCAGGTCAGCAAGGAGATTGATTTTTCTTCTGCTATGCTAGCAAAGCCACAGACTTGTTTTTGATTCCTACTCTGTATGACAAGGATAGGAGTTGGGGGTGGGGGTGAAGGAAGAAAATTTTGAGGGACCAGCTCTGTCCCTTGAAGTTATTGAGGGGATGCCTACCAAGACGGGTGAAAGGAGAGGTCTTGCCAAGGCAGACAGTATGATCATCTCTCTGTCTCACATAGAATCAGTGGGTCGTTAATGTTTGAGCCAGCCTCTTATTTCACTGCAGTTGTCTGCGTTGTTGAGGCTTTCCTCAATACATCAAAAACCACAGGGACTAAAGAGCTCTGGCAATGGCTGGAACAGGAGTTACTCCTGATCTAAAGCAAACCCTGCTGAGGGCCACGCTTTCTGTGATACTTGGGACGCTGAGCAAAGCGAATGACCAACACAAGATGATTACTTTTCCCTTTGTGCTCCCTTAGGTTAAAGTTTTGAGAGGATAAGGATTACCTCCAGGACTGAGTCCTGCTTTTGAGCTGATGGATGCATTGCAGGCTCTGCTTCCTTTGCACCCTCAGCTTCCCCCAAAAGAGGAGACCTGTGGAAGCCAGAAGACCAACCACTGGCAGCCCTGTATTGTGTGAGGTATTTCATTTACGAAGGCAGGAGTGGGAGAGGGCTCAGCCCTGGACAGGTTTTCCAGGTTAATTGAAAGGAATGTGGTGATATCTGAAATGCTACTTGCTCCATGGCTTTGTTAAGCATGGAGATCAACAGAAGTGCATAGGTAACATCTCTCTTTACACCTGAGCCTGTGAAGAGAGGATGAGCTAGTTTATTAATGGCTCTCTCTTTTTATTGAAATCCCTCTTTGTTGGCTATCCTGGGCTTTACAGGGACTAATTCCTTTCCATAAGACATCTCTCAATCAACAGAGACAACTATGTTTACAGGGCAACATTTTTCACCTGCTTGTCAGCACATAAAGTAGTACCAAAACCCACAATCTCCTCCTGAATTGCACAGCAAACCATTCATTTTTTTTGAACATCATCTACTGTCAGTAATGGTGTTGGAGATGGGTTAAGGCAGCCACGCTTCTGCTTCATACCTATGGAGAGAGGAGAGCTTAGAGCATCTACCTGAGAGGTGCCACCATTTAGGAGGGGAAGACCTTTCTCAGCACTGTTTTGCTGTTTGGGTTTTTTCTTTGCAGTTAACTGTAGATACACTTGAAAAGGAAAACAAACCAAAACCAAAACCAGTGGGCTATTAACAAGTTAGTTTCATATTGACAATGGCACTTTGCAGTGGGAGTGTAATCTGCTTATTGTTCCAGAGCAGAACAGCCCGTCAGTTCACATCCCTTTTGTTGGCACTGGTGGCAACACTTCCCCCAGAAGTTAAAGCCACGTGTCTCATTTCTGAGAGAGGCTTATTCATAAAAAAGGGAGGAAAAATTGATTGTCTGATCCACAGAAGGAAAAAACACACAAGGGGATAAATTACAAAAATTAAGATGGGCAGACAGATTTCCACAACTCGTGTATGTAAAAATCTGTTCCTGGTAGACTTGAGCTGTGTCATTCTAGATGCATTTCTCCAACCCACGTAAATATTTCTGTCCATTGGAAAATAAGGAAATTTCATTTTTCATCAAAGCTCTACAGTGATCTCGTTATTAAAAACAGAGGGAAAAGATATATCAGGAAGGCAAAGCAGTTGCAGCCACATAGCTGTTTTCAATAATCCAGTGAGTCACTACATAGAAGAGCCTTTCATTTCTCCCTGTGGTTCAGACAAAATGGTTTATTGGGATTTTTGTACACTATTTTAAATCTAAAAAAAAAAAAAAAGGAAATTTTGCCTCTTTATTTTAAAGACTGTTGCAAGAAAAATTCAGATTATTCAAATTTATCAAGTGCATTTTATAAGGCAGTAACCACAGCAATTTTTTCCTCATACCACAAGATATTCCTTGGCTTTTCCATCTCATTCATAGTTATACATAAGAAGGCTGTTTACAAGACATTGCTACAGGGAGAAAAAAATATTATAGAAATGAAAACTTGATCCAACCAATGGCTGGGTTTGTAATGAAAGACCTAAGTGGAAGGTAAATAGCAGCCTAATGTAATACTTAAAAGGCAATTCTTCAAGTCATGTATAATAGCTGCAAAGGGGATCTGTACTTCAGATCTTCACCCATGCAGAGGTGTGGAATAGAAGATAATTGCATATGTAGCTATAATGCACACCCAGCAGCCAGAACAGACAAATACAAATATTTAGGATATTTTACTTTTTTAAAATCATAAGGTCTTGAACTTGCATTTTGTTTTTGTTTCTTTTTCCCCAGGAAATTGGACAGGAGGCTGGCTGAAAGTGTACCAGAGCTCTACAGGGATTTCTTGTGCCTTTTCAAGGAAGGATTTGCTGTGTTCTAGAATGTGTAAATATTTTTTGGGGCTTGTTTTGTTTTGTTTTTTATCTCAAATGCTTTCCAAGGAAATTGAACTGTACAAACATAATTAGCCAGGGGCTGAACATTTAATCTTAAATTCTGAGTCTTCATTAAGTCTTAATTTAAACCTTAGGAGGGAAGCTTGCAACCATTCCTGTTCATAAGGATGGATGGAATTTGTGGCAGGTTTTTACGGCACTCCAATGAGGAAAGCTCGGAAAACTGTGCTGAAGCCAGTAAGTGGTCAAGTGGTTGTGATAATGGGACAAGACCTGGATTCAAGTCACCTCTTGTGTGGTCAAAGCAGGCCATGGAGGACAGGGCTTTGGGCAACCTGATCTGGTGGAAGGTGTCTGTGTTGTGGGGTTGGGATCAGATTGGCTTTCAGGTCCCTTCCAACCCAAACCATTCTGTGGCTAGGAATTTACAAGGTGGTGTGGGAGAACTGGCAGGCTTGTGGGTTGAAAAAACAAGAGCTCTCCCTTCGTTTGAGAGTTACTCCAAATCAGGATGGGGTGTTTGGAGGTAGTTTTTTTTTCATGGGCGATCTTTCCATGCATGATCGTCCAATGGCATTGTTATTTTTACCTGAAAAAGGGACAATTTCTGAATTTGAATCAGTTTTAGTCTATCAAGATAAAATAAACTGCTAGTACGTTTTATTTTAATCTCAATTTACTGAGGAAAATTTCGACACTAGGCATGATAGGGAAAAAAAAAACTGGAGGGGGAAATGTTAAATAAAGCAAATCCTTTTATTCCATTCTGCAAGCACTTTTATGAGCTGGGAAGTCGTGGAGAAATGTGAAGGTGCTGTGATTTCTCCTACACCTTCCTTTGCCCTTTTTCAGTGATAAGAGCTATCAAAAGACATCTTTGTGAGGAACGTGCCAGACCCTCTGCAAATCAAATAAAGTCCAAAAAGCAGCAGAATTAATTCCTGTGACTGTTCATGCCAAATCTGTTCTCTTGTTCAGTGCTTTCAGGGGGGTGGGACCTTTGTCATAATTTGAAGTAGCCCTCTTTTTATTCCTAATCGCCAAATATTCAGAAAAGCAGTAACAAAGGTTAAAAATAAATATGAAAATCTATTTTAAACCTTAGTAACAAGATTTATATAGTACCTAGTACTTGCTGAAAGTTTCTTTTTTGAGTGCATGCTTTCAAAAAAATATAAAGAAGAAGTAGTGCAAGAAGAGAGCATTCACCTCACAAATGGCTGGATTCCAGGAAAGAAGGAAGAAGAAAAAAAAGGCAAAAAAGGGAAAATTTGGGCAGAGATTTGCACGGCTGCCCGCAGACAAGGCGACCCACTGGCCTGCTGCCTGCTCCTGGCCTGCCAGCGGAAGTTTTGCCTTTGCCTTGGCAGGAGCACCCTGAAATGCTGCTCGGCTTCGTGCCACAGCTCCTGGTGGGCTCCAGCCCCGGGGAAGGCAAGGAGGGGGTGTCCTGCATGGAAAAGCACCCCCGTGTGAGCCACCTGCCAAGCAGTGCCCAGACCCCTGGCTATCACCTCAGCCCCATTGCTTCTGCTTTTGCCACTTGGATGAGGACAAGTGAGTTCAATCCCTAAGTTTATAACAAGTTGGGTTCTAAATCCTCTTTGGCACAGTTTGCTAAGTTATTGAGTGCTTCTGCTCACCTCAGCAGCTTCAAGACTCCTACAGCTACACGGAAAATTTAGAATAATAGAAGTATTTAACATGGCAACAAGGACTTGGAAGGATCTGACTGGTGCAGTTCCTACAAATCAACCCAGTATGAGCTAAGCAAATGGGCTGGTCCCCTGTGAGCGACCTAACATCTTGAACATCTCCTCCTGGGCACGTTAACAGCAAAGCTTGAAATAATGGTGACTTCTGGAAACCAGTTTTGATAACCAGACTCTATTTGTAAGGTATTTAGAGCTAATAAAGCTACTGTGGTCTTGGGAGTGCCCTTTTCCTTGAGCACAATGGGAAACTCTTCTTGTCAAGATTGCTATAGAAACAATGAATTGTCAGGCAAATGGGACCATCCAGCAAATTGTGCCAGACAGGGGATGTGTGCTGATAACACAGCAGTGTTAATTTGCTCTATTTTGTTATAAGTAGAGCTTGCATTGCCTATAGAAATGTAAAGAGGCAGGTGAGCTGGAGTGTCTATTATTTATAGACACAGTTTGTGCTGTATAAATGAATTTTTCATAGGAAGACTTTTTAGAAAAAAAAGGCTTGAGAAACTGCTTCGTAAATAATTATGACTGGGAGCTTCAAATGTGCTTTGAAGAATGGGTGGATATCCTTTAGTCCCCCTTAAAATTTTTCAGATGCAACCTTGAATGTGTTGTAAAGAGTGGGGTGCTTTGACCATGTGGGATATACCCCAGCCCCATTACTGACAGCCTTTAGCATGATAATGCTGAACCATGGCTTGTATTGCCTTCTGTCATCTCGCAAAACCGAGTCACCCATAAGCAAATGCAAATATTATTCCTATGTTGATGTGCTTGTACTGTATGGCTTGAGAAGTCAGCACCAGACTGAAGTATGATCCAACAACAGGAAGAAGGAAGAAGCAGAAACTTCTCGGTATCAAGGGGATAACCTCTACATTTTCTTTACTGCATTTTGCTCAATGCCACTTGGGAGGATGTTCCTCTATTTTTAAAAAGAAAGAAGACATGAAATATGGCAGGAAATCTTTGAGCTGAGAGGAGTTTGGCTTCAGATGTGAGACACACCACCAGGATCACAGAGAAGGTAGGGGAGAGGTGGGAAGGAAGGATGAGTGAGAGAGGACTAGGCAAGAGAATGCTGTATTTGGATGTCATATGTGATTTGGGAAGAAAACAAAAACACCCATGTTTTTGCATGTGGGTGATGAGGAAAATACTGCATCTTCTACTGGGCTGAATGAGGGTGGTGAGGCACTGGCACAGGTTTCCCAGAGAGGTGGTGGATGCCCCAGCCCTGGAAACATTCAGGGTCAGGTTGGATCGGCTTCTGAGCAACCTGATCTAGTTGAAAGTGTCCCTGCTCATTTCAGGGGGTTTGAAAAGACCTTTAAATCCAACCTAAACTATTCTATGATTCTGTGAAATGTAAGTGAGGCCCTTGGAAAAGCAGGTTGCCAAGGAGTTTGATATATATGGGAGGACCAAAAAAAACCAAAAAAAACCATAGTACTCTAATTCAGAGTGGACAACATAGACCTGTTTTAGGACTCTTAGAATAACTGAGAGTGTACTTAAATCTTTTTGTTATGAATGAGATATAAACACCACTAAAACCCAAGTATGGTCTAAAATGTTTTCTTGAGATCAGCCTTTAGTTCCAGAAAATACAATTACAAAGCCTGTGTTGTATTGGCTGCTGCTGAAATTTTGTCTTTATAATAATCGGGTGGCTTCTTTCAGGTTCCCAGAGTACTCTTCTTTGTGCTTCAGGGGAATTTTTGTTACTCCTCAAACAATAATTCTGAACCCCCCCCCCCCCCCCCCCCCCAAAAAAAAAAAAGACAAAGTAGTGCATTGCACCACCCCACAATGGGCCCAGTGTTGATGCTGGATTAACTGTCCTCGGTGAATAGCTGAGCTCACATCTCTCTGCCTGCCTGGAGCTCCACTCTGCTCTGCCTCTGGGGTTGTGATATCATCTCTGAAGTCCTGCAAACACAGCTGAGCTCCACACTGCTCCCATTGTAGGTCCCGCTACTCAAAACGTAGAGCTGGGGATCTCGGCCACGCAGCAGAGTATCTCTGCAGGAGATGGAGGAGCTGGGGATACCTCCATGCCACTCTTTGTCCCCACAGGTATTTGCAAAGGCCATGTACTTCCAAAGAGCTGCTCACCTGGCTGTGCGCATGTAGAGCCTGTATTTATCATTCTGCTTCTCCAGATGTGAAATGAAAAGCCTGCACCTAAAAAGAAACCCCCATAATTGATTTGACATCATTTTGAGGTGGGCTAGTAGGTATTTTCAAGGGTCTCAGCTGTCTGCAGGTAAGAAGTCATCATCTTCTTGCACAAGCTTTCTTCTTGCATGGACTTTTGGCTGCTTGTCATGTGTGAGTGAGGCTGTGCTGGCAGGCAAGAGGATACCCAAGTGAATATTCCTCTCACACCAAGTGTTTGTATTTGTTTCAGGGTTGCCTGCTCTGTGCAGAGATGCCTGCTTCCAGCTTCGTGCACTCTGGCACGCGTTGCCAAATGGACCAGGGCTTCTCGTTCAGCATGGCTGACAAGGAGCATCTCTGTCACCACAGCTGGCACACGCTTGCTTTGTTAAATGACATAAGATGCTGCAGTGCAAGGCACAAGTTCTCCCATGCTTTCAGCTTAACAATTTACTACTGTGCTGGTATATCCTTCTCTGGCCCAACGAGCAGGAGGGACCCGGAGCTGGTTGGATGTGTCCCAGCCTGGCCAGCTTTGTCTCCCTTGACATTGCAAGGAGCAGTGGAAACAAAGTGACGTGTTGACCTAATGCCCTACATGTAGGACATTTAAACCTTCGCTGCCTGACAGCTCCCAAACTGCCAGGCAAGGTTTAGCCCCATGTGGCATTTTCTGCTCTGCTACATCGCAGCTTCTCCAACCCTCCTGCCTCTGCACCATCCCGGGCTCAAGCAAAGCCAGGGGTTTGGAATGCGTGTTTCTGGCTGCGAAGTGTAGTATTTTCTACATATGAAATGCTCATCAGCCACTGGGAACAAAACCAAGGAGGCTGGGGAGGAGAGGAGGAAACCCACAGAAACCACAAACCTAATTTCACACTGAAGGCAATTAGCCAGACACTCATTTGGCTAGGGTGGCTGTGCTACTTTGTAAAACATGACCTTTTCATGAGCTGGGGAGGTGGATCTCAGTTTCTGCTAGTCTACACTGGCAAATGAAAACCACCAGTGGTTAATTATCATCAGGAGAGGGGAGCAGGGGTGAAGTGGCCCTCAAAACCATCTTTGTGGACTTCCAAGTCCTGCTCTGCACGACGGGATCATGTCCCTGACCCTACACCATCACACTCAGCCTCCCTCCCAAAGCCACTGGGATGCTGCAGCATCCTTGGCTGGGCAGTGCTGACTCAGGCACGGGGTCCCGTGCCCGCTCCCTGGCACTGCTGCCGCCCAGATATTTCACAACTAGATATAAAAATCCCTGAGTTAGACGCTTGTGGCTCTGCTCCCTGCAAGGGGAAGCAGTAAAAGGCTGATTTATGCTCTGAACCACAAAAGCCTTTTATTGCTGCTTTTTCTTTTAATGTAACTGTCTTGTCCTTAAATGTCTAATCCCTTTCTAACAGTCTTGTGGAAGTGGCAGGGCTCTCCACGGGTTAAAGGTGGTGTTTTTCAAGAGGATCAAGGTGTCCACCAGGTCCCCAAAGCCCCTCTTGCCCTGGCACAGCCAGTCCTCCTCTCAGCAAGGGAGGAGGGCAGCAGTAAGCTGTGTGCTGCCAGCATGGTCCACCACATTCTCCCAGCCCTCAGCTTTCTGGGCTTGTTGAAGAGTTATTCCATCACTTGGAGTATTCCCTGGCAGTCTTGGGCACTGCTGCTCCTTCAGGGGAGAATAAAAACCCCAAGCTGATCTAAGAGAAACGGGGATTTAAGAGTTTGACTCCAGGCATATACACTTAAAGACATTGCCCAATTATTTCTTCATTTTTATTAATTACTGCTAGTCATTTATGGCCCCTTTTAAATTCAGCTTCCCAAGAAAAATATTGCTTTAGAAAAAAAAAAAAAGGAAAGTAATTTCATGAACAATTAGCAAAAGCTACAGCTGCACCATAAAAGAGAAATAGTGGGAGGGGAGGAGTATTTCAAATTGACTGGGGCATGTAAGTTGTCGAATGGATGGAAAGCCAGCTGAGATCCCAAGGAAGGGGTTATGCTGGAGAGGGGCAAAAGTATACAGTGTGGCATTGCTCGGTTCATTGTCAGGCCTGCTGTTAATTACTGGCTTTACGTATGATTTGGAAGCGATAAGAAGTGTTAATTGCATCAGAAAATGATGCTACATTGGGAAGAGCTGAAAGCAGAGGTGAGAGCAGAAGAAAGCGCAGCAAGAGAGGCAGGGAGGGCTGAGGGGTGTAAGAGGAATTTTATTTCATTCAGGCTTTGGGGGCTTTTCTACAGTTTCCCCCAGTAAAAGAGCACCAATAATGTTTGTGGACAAGGAAGGGGCCCACAGAGGTCAGACAGGAGGGTTTGGTTTGAAGCAAGAACCATGGAGACCCTTCCTGTCACCCTCAACGGAGGAACAGAGACTCGCCTGTGGTGTAAGGCAGGCAGAGTCCCTGCACAACAAAACTGATCAGCATGGAGGGGCAGCTGACTTCAGAAGACCCTAGACTGTATAGCAGAGCATGTTTAAAAGAAAACCATAAAAAGGTAATACATTGCTCTGCGTGCTGTGCAGCCGAACTGAAGGAGGGGGAAAACAAAACCTGGATTAATGTAGAAATTGCATTTAATTATCATCTCGAGAAGCCACAGGACGAAATCAAGGAAGTGAGCTGCCGCAAGCTGTTAAGGAGGAAACCCTCTGCCCACCGGATGCCAGTGTTGCCCAACATTAAATCACACGGAGAAAACTCCTCTGGCAAGAGAATATTTGGTGCTTAAAGACACCCATCACTCCAGCTACCTAAACATCACCACATTCAAAAACACACTTGCAACTTACTTGGTGGCACAGTTAAATCTATTTGCAACTCATCATTCTGGAGGTAGGCAAAGGTGACAAAGCCAAGGACGAAGCACTGTGTAAAATTTTACTTTTTCTGAGCGGGCCCTAAAGAAGCCCAAGCAGAGTTTTATTGCGTGGCTCCTCGGGCTGACAGTCCCCATTAACCATCGGTTAATACTGCAGCGTCAGAGCAAACCCGGAGTCACGGCCCTGTGCTGTTAGAAAGTGTCCTTCATCCCAGCAAGAGACCTCGGGGTGAGAATATTTTGCATGAAGAGCCACTGGTGTAAGAGCTGAGCCTCTCAGCTCTGCATTGCAGTCAGCGTGTCGTGTGCCATCCTTCCACGCCACAAATAAATCTACAATTTCTCAGCTGGGTGCCTTTTGGAAGCCACAAACTAATACGCTTATATGGGAAGAGAGACCAGAAAGGTTCAAATAAAGAGCTCATGTAATAAATAAACATGAGGTCAGTACGGGAACAGCAATAATTGCTTTGTATGACAAGATTTGCATAGCAAACATTTGTGATTAATGTACAGCCGGCATCAGGTAAGGAGCCTTCACTATCGTTGCTCCATCTGCACCTTCCAATCTAGAAGGTACAGCAGCTCCAGCCAGAGCAATTAGTCACTGTTTACTGAGAGGCAGATCGAGTAAAATTTTTCTAGTTCAATATTTGAGCGAGTTTCGCCTCACAGCCTCCCGTTGGATCCATTTCTGCGCCAGGCAGGGATCACGCTTCTTTCCTGGGGGTGGCAAGGAGGGATGATCAGCACTGCTGCTAATCTGCTCAGCAAGGGCACGGGCTGGCTCCCAGCCTCTCCTGCTGGTCTGACCCAGGTGGTGTTCTCAGGGAAAAACCCTAAGGAAGAGGCTGAAGACCCTGCATGTCAGGGCTCTGCTTCCTGGCTGCTTTTTCTTTCACCTGCCTCTGCCTGCTAGTGAACTGCCCCTTTGCCACCGCTGATGTAGGCAGTGGGATGCAGCACCGAGGGCAAAGACACCTCCTTCTTTACAGCCTCCTTCCTGCAAAGCCTAGCTAATTCGTTCCAGCTAAACTTTCAGCTGTTTGGCAAAAGAGCCATAATCCGACTTGAAATGCTATCTTGATTTGGGGATTTTTTTTCTTTTTTTTAAAGGCATGCAAGCCTCTGGCTTCTCTGGAAAGGAAGCAGTTTGGCTGGAAGGACTGGGGTTATTCCTCTGAGGTTAATTTCTATGGGAAAACCAATCCACTGGAGCTGGTTGGAGGGAAGGCACTTGCTGCTGTGATCTTCCACTTAATCTGCTTGGGGGTGCCAGGGAAAGCTGTTACAATCACTGGGAAGTCACTCCAAAAAGTACTGCACAGACCAGCTGGAAAGGCATAAGGAGTGTTCCTTCATGTTGATAAGATCTAGAAGGGCTTGATCAGGGTGAGCAGGCTTCAAAACCTAGGGCACGCATTTTGGGGACATGAAGCGAAGAATTGAAGGTGCTCTTCTCTTGTGCACTTCCAGTGTTCAGTTATGACTAAGGATGCCAATCAACTCATCAAAAGTGGTAAATGGCAGCTGCTATCTCCCACCTGTGATGAGATGTTGACATTTTCAGTCACTGTCTTGCCAAGACAAGTCCTGATGAGACGCCGGTCCCCTGGACCTGTTAGGGCGGACTTCTGTGTGGGCATTTCACCCTTGTGCTGGGGTGGGTAGTAGTGAGGGGGATGCTGGGCTGATGCTTGCAGGACCCTGGCACTGCAGCTGTCCCCACCTGAGAGCATGTAGGAGGTGCCACCAGGTTGGCAGGGGACATCCAGATGGGGGGTGCATTGGTGGGAGATGCCATTACACCTCTGTGCCCCACAGAGTTGCAGGCGGGCTGGAGAAAGTGGCTCTCATCAGCTGCTTCAGTGCCAAGTCCACCCACCACCGCCCTGAAGAGTGATCTCCAAGGTGCCACCAGCCTGCCCTGTTGCCCTTAAAACCTCTCTCCCTCCTTTCCAGCCCTTCCACCCTAAAGCTTCCCACTGCCTCGGCTGAGCGCTGGGAAGCCCTATACTCACCTTGGTGCTGAGAGTGCAGGCAGGGTGCTCGTCTTTGCATGAGGGGCTATGAGCATTCACGGAAGTGGGTGTTTTGGGGCAGAACGCAGGGAGGAGGGTGATACGCCATGTCCTTGTCCGGATCAAGTGTGTGGGGGGGTCCCTCAGCGGAGAGAAGCCTGGGCGCGCTTCACGCTGTCCACGATTCTCTTCACACTTCAGCTGCGGCCGCCGCTGGGACGGCTCAGCCCGCACTGGAGCCGCTACTATTTCGGGGGGCTGTGTCGGGAGGTGTCCCTGTGCCCCCCGGAGCAGGGTCGCTCCCCGTGCCACCTCACGGGACAGCAGAGCTCGCTCGGGGGCCCGCTCCCGCCGCTGTTTCCGCGGCCGCCCCTCACGCAGGGGCCGGGGGGGGTGCCCGGGCCGCGCACCTGCCCCTCAGGCTGGGCGGGGCGGGAAAAAAGCGCGGGAACGTCTCGCGCACGCGAGCGCGCGCGGCTCCGCAGGTGCGGAGCGTCCGTGTGGGGAGGGGGGGGCGCGGGGCGGTCCC